>CM050326.1:69872104-70222104 GCA_027475135.1 Bactrocera correcta
CGTCAAGTATTACGTCGGGAGGATGGTTGAGTGACACTCATGCGTACGTGATGGTCAAAATGCATTCAGTTACAAGTTGCATTTACTCGGCCCCACCTCTGTTGGTCTGATAACCCCCTTCGTACATTGTTCGTCGCCAACCCTTCCCGTCAGGTCAATGTTTGTGCAGGTGCAGGTGTATTTTGATTTGTGTCATTATGAACCATTTTTGCAAAATAATATTTTTTTTTATATTTTAGTTTGGAAATATATTTGAGTTAATTACTATTAAAAACCGAGTTCTTTACTTATTAAAATATTTGATGACCGAATGATTTTTTATTTAGGTATACCCTAATACTCGAACTTACATGTATGTATGTTTGTATGTGCGTATGAAGTTGCTTATGTTTTGTGCAACTGAGAGCTCCTCGAAGAGATCAATATGCTTTGTACATAAGTATGCACGATTTGTTTGTTATGCCTTGTTCGTAAGCAATTGAGAGCTCGTTAGAGAGATCAATTAGCTCTTTGCCCACAATCCTGCCTGTTTTTGTTTGCCAAAGAACAAGAGGTATTGCTGGATAATTGCAAATGTGGACTTTAAACTTTAGGTTTTTTTGATATTTAGTTTATTGTATTTACATGTACAAACACATTTACACATGTACATATGTTCGCTCTGAGTAGCGAGCGCGGAAACGGAATTGAAGAAAGCTAAAGGTGCTTATATATATATGTTTGTATTTTATGTCTCTCTTGTTTTGTTTTTTTATGTGTGTGTGCTTGAATACACGCAGGTAAGTAGGCATCGCATAAATATGTATTTGTATTTATGTATTCATTCGTGTATATTACATATATATTTAAGGACTTGATACGCTCACTTGTTATTCCTTTTGTATGTAAAGAGCGCCTGTAATGTACGTATGTATGTTTCTTCCGCCAATTTAATTTATCCGCTTCTCCCAGTTAGTTAGACCTGCTGTGTTGGTTGTTTGATTTTTTTTTTATTCGCTTTTTTTATTGCATTTAGGTTTGTCTTATTTGTTTAGATGCTCTTCCTTTTCGTGCCCGATTTATGTTTTTTGTGTTTGTAAAGTTTTGTATATTTTGTTTTATTTTTTATCTCCGCAGTTTTTGTTATTGCATATACATATGCATACATATTATATTTCTGCCGAGTCACCACACTTGATTTTTTGTTTTATGTTTTGTGTCTTATGTTTGAACATTTCTTACTTTTATCACTGCACCGTGTTTTTGGTTTCTTAAACTGCTTGGTCGTTTAGTCTTTTAAATGCACTTTGTTTTTGTTCACAGTTTTGTTACCTTACTGATATATGTATATTTTATCTTTTTTGTTCTGTTTGGGTCACTGCACTTTGTAACCGAACTTAGTTTTGTGTTTTAGTACATATATATGTATGTACGCACTTTTTATCACCACTTTTATGTTTATTTTGACTTTAGTTTTTCCAATAGTGCCTTTCTGTAAGGCTAGAAGGACCATGAATAAAATGTTGACCCAATTTATGGGGGAATAAAAACCACTGTATATTGAAGCTTAAATTTTCACTCACACTCGGCCGAGTCTTTAAAAAGGAAAAGATATATTTGTGAATTTAATATATGTAATTTATTTAACAATGGTTTAATTAGTTTATCGCGTCGAACTGTGTGGGATCGCTGTAGGTCGGCGCGGGTGGGACGATGTCGATCGTATCTAATCGAATGTCCAAAATGGATGTTTATGTGCGAAATGGAGCAAACAAAACGTATATATAAATAACGAATGCAGCCCGGTGGCTGCTGATGTATCGATGACTTGAAATATCGTGAACGACTCGAATTAACGTAGTACACAGGATCGGTGGATAATCGAAACGTATGTTGACGCGGCGCAGTGCTGAAACGAATGTGTGAAAGTTATGGCTGGGCGACTTGTGTAGAAAAAATTGTATCTGCTTTCTCCTTGTCCATCCTTTTTGATGAGTGGGTGTATAGGTATGGTGAGTTGTGTTGGTGTCATCAGCTGTGGTGAATTGCACAGGCGCATTAGGATGCGCCAGTTTAACCGGGTAGAGGGGTGGATGCCTAACTCATTTAAACACTATAACCTATAATGTCCACTGTTATTGTTAGTCCAGGTATTCCTAGAGTACTGTCTAGCAAAACTATTTGTATTTTGTAGTCTGCTATTATGTTGACCCGATCCATTTGTCTGACCTCGAAAATTGAATGTGTTATTAGTTCTATTATTTTGTTACTGACTTGCAGAATTAATTGTACGTATTGGCCTGTAATTTTGTTAATTGTTAAAATTAAAATATCTATGCCTAAAACTGAGTTGGCCTGTAAAATTATTTCTATTACTTGGCGCATAGTTTTGTGTCCTATAATCTTGATTTTTTCTTCGGAACCTATTGTCATCTAAACTTTTGGATTTTTTTAATGAATGATATAAATTACCTTCGTCTAACCCTATGAAGCTGTATATAATTCGTGATAATTGGGTCAATGAAATAGAGTTCCTTATTGCATAAACACAAGTCCCTGATGTGATTTGCTCAATACGTTGAATAAGCATTCTTGAAAAAATGTCCTTCATCGAGAGTTCTAAATTCAGTTATAACATCAATTGTTTCATTAATTCTGCTGCTTAATTCACTAATGCTACCTACTCGTAATGTATTTACGTTATCTCAAAATGTTGTTTTAGATGTATGTTGCAATCTACCCAACTAGCTGCTGGGGCAAGATGCAAATAATTTCTAAAGTCTTATTATTACACGCCATTTTATTTAAACTGATTTATTTTTCTTTTCCGAGAACTTCTGTTTTATTAAAATATTTTCACGTTTTTTTTTTGTATTTTCGTTTTATTTTTTAGCACTTTCTTTTTGCATTTAGACCACTTTTTTAGTTTCTTAATGGAAATTTCAGTATGAATCTTATTCCTACAGTTTTACTTACACTGGAAGTACAAAATCTAACAAAGACTTGCTCCTAAAATTTTTAAGTCACTGAGAATTCAAGATTTAATCCGCTTTGTACAATTTTAAAATTACTGGCTTACGGTCTTTGATGACTTATCTTATTTTATACACACATATATAACATAATAATATGTTTCAACATTTAATTTAATCTTACATTACTTCTCTGCATCTTCATCTTGTTAATTTAATGATTGTTATTGCTGTTGCCACTGTTGCTCCTATGATGTTGTTGTTTTTGTTTTTAATAATTTTTGTTGTTTAATTAATTTATTGTTGTTTAATCGTCCACAGCTTTCCTATTTAAGGATTTATTAAGTAATGAAATTTTTGAACACATGCTTAAGGGAATGAAACCACCAATAGTGCAAAATTTTAATTGTGGTTTTAACTTCTGTTAATAATCTTCCTGTTCTTGTTGTTATTGTTTGCCGGTCCGCTTCTTCTAACGATCTCCTCAATGACAGCACACCAAGAGATTTGTTTAGCAACTGCTTTTTTTCAATCGAACTTAAAATTCACTTTCTTCTTCTTCTTTACTGGCGTAGACACCGCTTACGCGATTATAGCCGAGTCAACAACAGCGCGCCAGTCGTTTCTTCTCTTCGCTACTTGGCGCCAATTGGAAATTCCAAGCGAAGCCAGGTCCTGCTCCACTTGGTCCTTCTACCGGAGTGGAGGTCTTCCTCTTCCTCTGTTTCCCCCGGCGGGTACTGCATTGAATACTTTCAGAGCTGAAGTATTTTCGTCCATCCATCTTTTAATTCGCTGCACTATGTCAATGTCGTCGTATATCTCGTACAGCTCATCGTTCCATCGAATGCGATATTCGCCGTGGCCAACGTGCAAAGGACCATAAATCTTTCGCAGAACCTTTCTCTCGAAAACTCGTAACGTCGCCTCATCGTTTGTGGTCATCGTCCAAGCCTCTGCACCATATAGCAGGACGGGAATTATGAGTGACTTATAGAGTTTGGTTTTTGTTTGTCGAGAGAGGACTTTGCTTCTCAATTGCCTACTCAGTCCGAAGTAGCACCTGTTGGCAAGAGTAATCCTGCGTTGGATTTCCAGGCTGACATTTTTGGTGGTGTTTACGCTGGTTCCAAGATAGACGAATTATCTACCACGTCAACAGTGACATGGGAGCCAAGTCGCGAGTCCGATGACTGTTTGTTTGATGACAGAAGATATTTCGTTTTGCCCTCGTTCACTGCCAGACCCATTCCTTTTGCTTCCTTGTTCAGTCTGGGGAAAGCAGAACTAACGGCGCGGGTGTTAAGGACGATGATATCAATATCATCGGCATACGCCAGCAGCTGTACGCTCTTATAAAAGATTGTACCTGCTCGATTAAGTTCTGCAGCTCGAATTATTTTCTCCAGCAGCAGATTGAAGAAGTCGCACGGTAGGGAGTCGCCTTGCCTGAAACCTCGTTTGTTATCGAACGGCTCGGTGAGGTCCCTCCCGATCCTGACGGAGCTTTGAGTGTTGCTCAACGTCAGTTTACACAGCTGTATTAGTTTTGCGGGGATACTAAAATCAGACATCGCGGCTTAAAGGCAGCTCCTTTTCGTGCTGTCGAAAGGAGCTTTGAAATCGACGAAGAGGTGGTGTGTGTCGATTCTCCTTCCACGGGTCTTTTCCAAGATTTGGCGCATGGTGAATATCTGGTCGGTTGTTGATTTGCCAGGTCTAAAGCCACACTGGTAAGGTCCGATCAGTTTGTTGACGGTAGGCTTCAATCTTTCACACAATACGCTCGATAGAACCTTATATGCGATGTTGAGGAGGCTAATCCAACGGTAGTTGACGCAGATTGTGGGGTCTCCTTTTTTATGGATTGGGCATAGCACACTTAAATTCCAATCGTTGGGCATGCTTTCGTCCGACCACATTTTACAAAGAAGCTGATGCATGCACCTTATCAGCTCTTCGCCGCCGTGTTTGAATAGCTCGGCCGGCAATCCATCGGCCCCTGCCGCTTTGTTGTTTATCAGGCGGGCAATTGCTATTCGAACATCTTCATGGTCGGGAAATGGAACGTCTGCTCCATCGTCATCGATTGGGGTATCGGGTTCGCTTTCTCCTGGTGTTGTGCGTTCACCGCCATTCAGCAGGCTGGAGAAGTGTTCCCTCCATAATTTAAGTATGCTCTGGGCATCGGTGGCTAGATCACCTGGGGGGGTTCTACAAGAGTATGCTCCGGTCTTGAAACCTTCTGTAAGCCGCCGCATTTTTCTCAGAATTTTCGGGCATCACCCCTGTCGGCCAGCTTATCAAGCTCTTCATACTCACGCATTTCGGCCTCTTTCTTTTTCTTTCTGCAAATGCGTCTGGCTTCCCTCTTTAACTCTCGGTATTTATCCCATCCCGCACCTGTCGTGGTCGATCGCAACGTTGCGAGGTAGGCAGTCTGTTTTCTCTCCGCTGCGACACGGCAATCCTCGTCGTACCAGCTGTTCTTTGCACTTTCCGAAAGCCAATGGTTTCGGTTGAAGCTGTACGTAAGGAATTTGAAATGCCGTCCCACAGTTCCTTTATACCGAGTTGTTGACGAGTACTCTCAGAGAGCAGGAGTGCAAGCCGAGTAGAAAATCGTTCGACCGTGTGTTGTGATTGCAGCTCCTCGACGTCGAACCTTCGTTGCGTTTGTTGGCGTGCGTTTTTTGCTGCACAGGGGCATGTGCGAATCTTGGCTGCAACAAGATAGTGGTCCGAGTCGATGTTAGGACCTCGGAGCGTACGCACTTCTAGAACACTGGAGACGTGTCTTTCATCTATCACAGCATGATCGATCTGATTGGTGGCTTTTCGATCCGGAGACAGCCAGGTAGCTTGATGTATTTTCTTGTGCTGGAATCTAGTACCACAGATAACCATATTTCGGGCCCCGGGGAAGTCGGTCAGCCTCAACCCGTTTGGGGATGTTTCCTCGTGGAGGCAGGATTTACCGACCATCGTACCAAAGATACCTTCTTTGCCCACCCTGGCGTTAAAGTCGCTAAGCACGATTTTGACATCGTGGCGGGGACAGCGCTCATAGGTGTGCTCCAAGCGCTCATAAAAGGCATATTTCGTCACATCGTCCTTCTCTTCCGTCGGGGCGTGGGCGCAAATCAGCGATATGTTGAAGACCCTCGCTTTGATGCGGATTGTTGCTAGACGTTCATTCACAGTGCGACGTAGTCTCTCACCCACCACGAATCCCACACCAAATTTGCGTTCCTTTATATGGCCACTGTAGTAAATGTCACAAGGACCTACTTGTCTTTGTCCTTGTCCCGTCCATCGCATTTCTTGGACGGCGGTGATGTCAGCCTTTATTTTCACGAGGACATCAACCAGCTGGGCAGCGGCACCTTCCCAATTAAGGGACTGGACATTCCAGGTGCATGCCCTCAATTCGTAGTCATTATTTCGTGTGTCAAGCTCGTCATCAAAAGGGGGGTCTCTCATCCGAGGCTGTTGTTTATTTTTCATTGGGGGTGTTTTTTTACGTGGCGGGTCCCAAACCCAGCAGGAGATGTTTCCCCTTCTCACTTTAGCTCGCCTTCAAACGGATGTTCTTAGGCCACCCAGAGGATACTTGGTCAAAGACCGGGAGTCTTTAGCTGCTTGAGTCATTTGTAAAAGAATCGTTTCTGGCCACTCCCAAGTGAATGGCGATCAGAGAACTTTCCTCACTTGCGTGAACTTCTTCACATGACTCCATCCTCCACTTTAGCTACATATTAATATGATGCATTTCTAAAAAAATGCTGACTCGTGACATTCCGTCACGACAGAGTCCGTTGGGATTTACGTGAGTACCTGCCTACGAAGGCCTTCTATTTCTAGAAGCACGTAGATTAATACAACACGTTTATTATCGCCCCAAAGCATAAATGCATTCAGCACTCATACCCTGGAAAACCAAAGTATGAATGCATTCTGCACATATACCTTGGTTCCAATTGGTTCGGGTGGATAGGAACACCCTAGTCACTCTGGTCGGGTACGAGGCCGACCTAAAACCTCTGTCGTACTCTGGATCCGGCACCCGGCTGCAATGCGACTCTACATTGGACAAAATTCCCTACCTGCATTTAGGTTAAAACCGCAGCTACCACGAATCTCCACAAAAGGCCAAGCCCAAAGAGCAGATTGGGGTAAGGTCAAACTGCTCCCCGTGGTACCAACTTATTGTCTGTGGTGGCACTTTGTAGCTTTCGCTACTGCCAGTTTAGCCCCTAAGAACTCAAATGACTAGTGACATTTGTCTCGTAATTCAAATGCCTTATACCAGGAGTAAATATAAAGCGCATCATAATCAATTTTTACGATGAGTATTATAGAACTCTATCTGACACGAACTATACAGACATTTCAAGGCAAGCCCAGAATGACAGACACAGTGCATGTGGGATTTTAGTCGCATCTTACGATAGGCATGTCATACCAAGGGTATATTCTTCCCCCTGCAAGCACGAGCTCCCTACCCGCAGGGGGGATTCCGGCACGACAGTCAAAACTTTGAAGTCGTATATAATTTCGTCTATCTTGGAACCAGCAGCAACACCAACAACAATGTCAGCCTCGAAATCCAAAGTCAAATAACTCTTGCCAACAGGTGCTACTTCGGATTGAGTAGGCAATTGAGAAGCAAAGTCCTCTCTTGACGAACAAAAACAAACCTCTATGAGTCATTCATTATTCCTGTCGGGCTACGTGGTGCAGAGGCATGCCCTGCACGGCCACGGCGAATATCGCATTCGATGGAATGATGAGCTGTATGAGATATACGACGACATTGACATAGTTCAGCGAATTAAAAGACAGCGGCTATGCTGCCTAGGTTATGTCGTCCGAATGGACGAACTCACTCCAGCTCCATTACCCGCCGGGGGAAACAGAAGAAAAGGAAGACCTCTACCCCATTGGAAAATCCACGTGGAGAAGGACCTGGTTTCGCTTGGAATCTCCAATTGTTGTTGTTAACTCGGATATAACCGCGTAAGCAGTTTTCACGCCAGCAAAGAAGAAGAAGAACGAAGAAAATCGAGGTAGCACATGTGTTTGTTACTGACAACAAATATGTAACAAACACGCTAACTTGTTTATATGTTAAAAGTAACAAACAACCAACCAAAATAATAACACTAACAGAAATTTGGGTAACAAATACTTTTGTTATATGTAAGAAAATAAACAGTTCATTAAAAAATGAATGTAACGGGTAACACTTAGGTAAATTCGCTAGCAAATTTATTTGTTACGTTTAACAGACTGTAAGCATAAAACCAATGTATGTCATTCTGTTGATCACCAAAACATAACAAACAAGGCAAGCATATAAGAGGTAATTTAGAACAAGACAGCGTTCCATATTTTCAATTGATTAGTACGAGAAAAGCATTGAACATCAAATGAACAAAAGTAACAAATCGTTTAACGTATGCATAAGTGAAAAATAAGAACCCGCTGCTGTTGTTTTTGTTGTAACGCGCACCTAATCCCCGTTAGGATGGTAAGGATTAAATAAGCTGTCGTCGACGTCATCCAACGATAGTGCTGTTTCGACGGAGTCGGACCAACTGGAGAAGGGTGTCAGTAAGTATACCACCACTGCGAATGGCGGTCAGTGCTTGTACGAAATTAGTTGCGTCCGAAGTCTGGTCGGCTTAGTGTTTGATGTCGTCGACACAGTTGATGATCTTTTTATGCTCATTGGAGGTGGAGGAGGTGGCAGGGATGATTTCTGCTTGGAGAGAAGTTCATTATGCTCCTTAACTGGAAGCATATGAGCCTTATTATGCAGGTGTTCTATGGAAGACATCAAGAGGCATCCTATCGTAGTCCGGAGTGTGATTTTGTTGCGGCTCTATACTTTGGCAATAATTGCGGTCCTATAAGGAGTGAAGGGTTATGGACAGTCGGAATCTTAACGCCATCCATTTTAATATTAAGATCATGTCTGTACTCCTTTGTCCAGTTTGCGAATATGGTCGCTGTGGATTAAGTGGAAGAGAGTGTTACGTTCTGTGCACTAAGGAAGCGAGAAAGGTCGGAGATATTGATCTTTACTTTTGAGTACATGCTATCGATTCCATTTTAACTGGGGGGATGTAGATAGTACATATTTCGAGCTCGATATCGCCTGACCGAATAGCTATACCCTGACATTCTAGGGTAGTATTCCTGCGGTCGTTGTCGCATCCGATAAGACGATATTGTACGGTGTTGTGCGGTAGAGTGGGCCAATTCCGGACTTTTTTGGATTCGGGATTTCTAATAGTGCGGAAAAGTTGCCTTAGTACTTCCTGATTCCAATGCAACTTTTTGTTTTGAGATCGCATTGCATCTTCAACCCCAATTCCGGCCTTGAAACTTCGGAAATTCGCTAAAATAGTGAAATTGTCTACCTAGCTGCCTGAAATACGCATCTCATTGCAAAATGTATAAAACAAAAGTTATTTGTCACATCATTTGCTACCGAAATGGTATGATCATGGCCGTAGGACGAACCGTTCCCGAGATACGAGCGAAAATGCGGCGCGCGGCAGCGCAAGGTGAAAATCGGCTTGCGGCCACACTTCTTGACTTTGATTGCGCCGAGTGCTATCACTCACATTCATTCACCTACGCCAAAGGACACGTTCGGATAGGTCTCCACACAAATATTTTTTCATCGAGTTCCTTCACTCATGTCGGTGACTTCGCCGAGTTCTATCACTTACATTCATTTCCCTGCGCCATACGACACGTTCGGACTGGTCTCCACATAAATATTTTTTTATTGAGTTCCTTCACTTTTGACGTTGATTTCGCCGAGTGATATCACTTATATTCTCTCAACAGAACACAGAACTCTAAATTTCTGTATCTAAATTTAAATTTAGACAGAAATGTCCTGTGTTTGGCATATATCCGTACAATCTCTCTGAGTCCCAGTTACCTACTTACCAGGATGTTCTTTCGTATTATCAGTTTGAAAGACTTCGTATAGGGTGACTCCGAGATGACAACTATGAACCTTGAAGTAAAGATGTTACAGAAATAGTTGCAAAAATGGTTGAAAATACTTTCAAAAAGTCATCTATTCTGATAGATTCACACACCAGTGTTGTACAAATGCTCACCACATACCATAAGAAATTTCTGACTCTTAAAACAAATATTTTTAAGGAACCCAATAGGTTTGAGCTTTAAAAGAGACGAATTTGTCTCTTCTGCCGGAAATTGATTGACATCGCTTCTTGTAAATGCATTTATTTTTCTTCTTGCACTTGTCCGAAGGAAGGGAAAGTTCCTATCAATGAACAACCATTTCTCTTGGACCAGAGAACCAGAAGAATTGGTCGCATTGGAAGTGTTGATCTACCTGAAACAAAAAAGATTGCAAAGAAAATTGAACGTAAAGAAAAGCTTTCAAAACGTCATTATACATCAACACTTACCAGAAAAGTATCAGCTAGAACACGGGACCATTCAGATCAGCCAGACTCTCATACAGACGACAACAATGTAGGTGCGTCGCACATGGATTCTTCCAAAAACGATGCTGATGATGAGTTTTCTCTTCCATCTTCTAAAAATAAACAAAACACTCTAGTATTAGAACACACTGCTTTAGCTGCCCAAAGATTTGGAATAAGTGATAGAGCAGCAGCCTTGATTGTTTCATCTGCTTTTCTGGATGCCATAAAAGCAGGTTTGATAACAGAGGATCAGGCTAGCTTTGTCACTGACAAATGCAAGATTAGTCGGGCAAAAAAAGTGTTGGAGTTAAGCTCCAAAACACCGAAAATATTGACTCTGTATATGGGCTGTATTTTGACGGCCGCAAAGACAATACACTTACACAAGTCAGCGAAGGTGAAAAGTACTACCGCGACACTGTCAAAGAGGAGTATATTTCTCTTATAGCGGAACCTGGTTTCCATTGGTCACGTCACCTCTCCTTCCAGGTCAGCTGAGGATGAGACGCAAGCTATATGGCAACAATTCAGTTGATGTGGAACATCTAGAAGTTGTCGGTGCTGATGGCACCAACACGAACACAGGTTGGAAAGGTGGAATCATTCGGAAACTAGAAGAAAGAATAGGTAGGCCATTACAGTGAGTTGTTTGTCTTCTACATTTCAACGAACTTCCATTTCGTGCTCTTTTCGAACACATAGATGGTGTCTCAAAGAGTCCAAATACATTATCTGGCGACATAGGTAAACTGCTCCCTGATTGTGAGAAGTTGCCTGTTGTCAAATTTGAAAGTTTTCCATCCTGCCAATTACCTTCTGAGGTTATTAATCCGACCCAACTTAGCACAGACCAAGCTTATCTCTATATAATATCAGAAGCTGTTATTTCCGGTCAAAGTTCCTCAGATTTAGCGTCGATGCATCCAGGTAACATGTGCAAATCTCGCCGGCTGACCTATGCAAATAGAATTCTGAGATTAAACATTTCTACTGACAAACCAACAAAGGAAATAAAGTTTTTGGTCAAGTATAAGATGGCTCGCGCCATCTCTATGCTGCAATTCAAAGGTCGAGATACTTACCTGCTAAACTGCGCAAGGTTGTCTATTCATCCATTCAACAGAATGCTTTCTTTGCTCTTCCAGAAAACATTCTCATTAGTATGATGAGTGACGAACGAATAGAAGTCAGAAAGTTGGCCTTTGACCGTCTTCTGGCAGCCAGAGGATCAGAGTCTGACACTGTAAATGGAAGAGTTAGATGTAATAAAGTGCCAAAGCTGAATTTCAAAGCTAATAATTATTACGATATGATTAACTGGAAGACTATTACCTTGACTGTTCCACCAGTTCTTTGTTCAGTTTCTAACGAAAAACTTATAAAAGGGCTGTCGGGAGACACTGCAGAGGTATGGAAATTTAGTGAATTTCCCCTCTCACACCGTGGCAGTTGAGAGAACTGTCAAACTGGTTACAGAGGCATCTTCTAAAGTTATTGGCCCCCAATCTCGTGATCGTTTTATACGCTTTACACTGAAATCTAGGCAACAAGTGCCAAAGTTTAGTACAAACTCTGATTTTATCAATAAATTTGACACAGATTCAGACTAAAACAAGCCTGACATATGGTTGGTTGGGTTGGGCTTGGGAGGAACCCGAAGAGCAGCCACCTCCACGCGGTGGGTTCTGGGTGACCAATACAGGTTAGCTGAGAGCGCTGTGGCGCGCTGCCTTTTCGCTCGTATCTCGGGAACGGTTCGTCCTACGGCCAAGGTATTTCAGGCGCTAGGTAGACAATTTCACGACTTTAGGCGAATTTCCGAAATTTCAAGGCCGGAGTTGGGGTTGAAGATACAATCCGATCTCAAAACAAAAAGTTGCATTGGATTCAGGAAGTACTAAGGCAACTCCGCACTATTAGAAATCCCGAATCGAAAAAAGTCCGGAATCGACCCACCCTAATGCACACCCAGAGTGGCTAGAGATGAGGTGCCTTCCAACATTTTGAGGGAGCGAATACAAATATTTAAAAAAAGATGGTAGACAAAAGAAGCAAGGAAGGGGAGGAATATATAGAAACAATATATATACAGTTAGGAGGTCGAAAAAAATACATTTTTCAATAATTTTTTCTAAGCAAACTACAGGGTAGGCCATTTAAAGTTGACCCATTTGTTTTTTTGCCAAAATTAAGGCGTCGCGGATAATCAGCTGGGTTTAGTTTTTGTGCCATTTGAATTTTATATGGAAACATCTTCAAATCTTTATGAATTATGCGTCGGAGAGTGGTGCGAGAGATGTCTAATTCCTGAGAGCGGCGATAACTCGATGTCGATGGAGTCTCCTCAATACTGGCTCGTACAGCTTCGATATTTTCATCAGAACGTCTTGTGCGTTGTCTGGATGCATGACTGGCATTACTGAGATTACCGGTTTCACAAATTTTGCGTATAAAGACTTAATTGTGTTCTTAACTGGAGCACTTTTCACTTTATTTTTTTTTGCGAAACGCACGTTGAGTTAACACAATTGAAAAGTTATTTTGAATATAAAGCTGAACAATTTCAGCGCGTTCTTTTGGAGTGTACTGTTCCATGGTATAAATTGTCTTCGAATGACGCTTCTAACGCGGTATGACATTAGCCGATTTGTCAGCGCTGCTAAAAGTTACAGCGTTGCCAGATGGGTCAACTTTAAATGGCCTACCCTGTATTTGGTTTATTGATTTGAAACTTGGCAAGTATATTATGACAACCTTAAACTATATTCACATATTTTTTATCGCCAAAAATAATTATCGGGAACGTTGATAATTGCTAATTTTGCAGAGGTCCGCAAAACAAACGGCCTCTTGCGGTGAGCATGATATCTCTGGACTGGATCATCTAAAAATCTAGTGATTGATAGAGGGAATTGGCAAAAAAAAAAAATTGACAAAATGGCGGCTACTCAAAGCAAAAGGTTCGATTTTCGACCAAAATTCGGGTTTTTAAATGTTTATGCAAATAATAAATTTTCATCGGATAGGGAAATCCTTCGATTAATTAATAAAAAATATAGTTAAGAAGCTTGTGTAAAAATTTCGGACCGATCGGTTCAGCCGTCTCTGAGAAGTCTTGCTCACCGACTTTGAAAACACCGTTTCGAGAAAAAACGAGTTTAAAGTTTTGAAAGCACTTTACATGTAGTCGACGCGCCTTCTCTAATGTGTCTATAACTTCGAAATATTAGTATAGTTCAGCTAAGAGAAGAAGAAATAGTGCAGGATGTAAATTCTGTTACACATACTATATAATTAAGCCAAAAGAGATAATGGAAGTGGTTAATAAGATTAAAGAAAGTAATATACCTATTAATAACAAAGAACTACTTTTAAATGATATAGATATTAAAATGTCAAAAATAAGATCAATTACCCCCGCGGACTCATTAACATAGTAGGCACAACTTACAAATTATTATTTGGTATATTGGACGATGAAAACAGGCAAGATATAGAAGAACATTTAAAGATAGTAGAAGAAAATAGTCGCAATGAGATAATCAATTTAAATAAACAAATTTCGATAAACAACCATTTTAGTAATAATAATAAATCAAAGACCGATGAAATTAAAGAAATTACAGGAAGCAAGTATTGAACTAATTGAACCAGGTAAAAACAACGAACAGTGAAGTAATGTTGAGCAAATTAAGGTACTTAGAGGAAAAAATTAAGGAAATACAAAACAACATAGCAGCAACAAAATAAACATACAGCAATATTAACAAAAGTTGAAATAGACAATTTTAAGAGAGATTTTTTTAGCCTAATGGGTGAATCAATCTTGCAATACAGGTACCAAGAGCATAATTATCTACCGATAAGTGTTAATCATACCAATCCCAAACAGAAATTATTTAGAAATTGATCAAATAGATGAGGAAATAATAACGTTAGAATTTAAACATTAGCAATACAAAGCTAATACATTGTTAAGAAAATTAAAATTAAGTAAAAATTATATCTTTAATGATAATAGTATATTCAAATATAATAGCAAAACTTATATGCAAGAGTTGTCTGATGATACTCTGCTAGTTAAAAATGCAAATAATAATAAAATGATTCAAAACTGCGATAGAAGAATATTTATACTCAAAAAAAATGATATAATAAATTTTTCTAATTATGAAATAGAAATAAAAATCAGATCATATGAAAATTGTAAAAAAATATTTTATGACAGATCAAATATCCCGTACAAGTATTAAATCAAACATGCGAAGCAAAAGTAAATTTTGAAAAAATTGTATTAAGCAATATTAAAAACTTAAATGAAATTAAGGAATTAAAATATCATAAAAATGTTTCACATGTAATAAATAATATTTTAATAGTATGTGGATCAAACGAAATAATGTTAAAATTAAAATTTCAAATACAAGGATTCAGGAGAATCCTAAAAGTAACAAAGGGGAGTTATGTGTGACTACCCTAGTAATTGTAATTTAAAGACAACCATGCCACAGAGGCATGGATTAGAAGCTGAACGTGACGGAATGTCAAGAGTCAGCAGTTTTTAGAAATGTATCATATTAATATGTAGCTTAAGTAAGTTTTAAGTTCGATTGAATAAAGCAGTTGCTAAATAAATCTTTTGGTGTGAAGTCATTTATTGAGAAGGTCGTTAGACAATATAACTCGCTTGAGTTAAGCTTGAGGAGGAGGACTGTCAGGCGAATGAGGCAATAATTTCAACGCGCCTGACGGTCCAATTCTGTTAGGCTGTCCCCGCGTAGGTATGAATTTAGTTGTGCGGATAGGGAATAAATAGAAATGATAGTGAAAGTTAAAGAGGAAGACTGGAGGAGCTTCGCTATTGAGTATAGGAACGACGGTCGGGTTTATAGCATCTGCCGGTATCGTAGGACACTCCGCGCCAGTGACACTCCGTTTTCGTCGTGGAAAGAGTGTGCGGGAGCTCTGTTAGGTGCGTTCTGTCCAAGGTCGAAGGTGCAGGTAGCCCAAGCACAAGAGATACCTGTCTCTCCAATAGATGACGGGGAGTTGGATACTCTGGCCTGGTTTGGTCTAAACGGTATCTAGGTTTTGATGGTTTTAACGGAGAGATGTGCAAAAACTTTTGGAATTTCATTCTGGAATACCTTGAGGCCATTTATCAAAAGTTCGTTTGGGAGGGATACTTTCCAAATGAGTGGAAAAGTGCTAGTGTTGTTCCTCTCTTGAAGACCCCTGATTAGATCAAGAGCGTGCTTTGTCATATCGGGACATCAGTCCTCTTCCAGTACTTGGAAAAGTGTTGGAGAGAGTCAATGTGAAACGGATTCAGGAGCTGACGCGGGGTATATGGTCGGATAGGCAGTATGGGTTCAGGAAAGGACGCAGTGTAGATCATGTATGGTTTTATGTTAAAAATGTCATTAGGGATAATGTCAACAAGTATGTCCTTGGTATATTTATTGACTTCAAGGGGGCGTTTGATTACCTAAGCTGGCATCGAGTGGTGACGGCTGGAGGATCTTGGTCCTCCGGAAATTACTCTTTGGTGGATTTATTTTTCGGTCAGGCCTCTCTTGTCGGCATGATTGGGGTGTGGAGATTTTAGCTATTCATGGCTGCCCGCAGGGTTCCATCTGTGGTCCATATTTATGATGGACACTCTGCATGGGCAACTCGAGCCACTCTGTAAGTGTTGTGAGTATGCGGACGACCTTCTTCTTATGGTCTGAGCTAGTGCGGGCGGGAGGATATCTCTTAGAGTTTGTCGATACTTAGGGTGTAGATGTGAAGGTTAACATATCGGGGGAAAAAACGATGACAATTCTGCTTAAGGGTAGATTGTGGCCGATTGCCCGTGTGAATGGGGTCAGCATCAGATATGTCAAAGTGTAGGTGCAAGAACGTTGGGACAATAGTCTTAACGGCCGAGTGACACATTCAGGACGCTTGGTTTGTTGAGGATAACCCAGACCTCACATTTTGTTTGAGTCTGGGTTTTCTGCTCACGGGGAATGGGCCTCTGAATGCCTTTTTCATCAGAGGCACCTGTCTGATAGATCGGAATATTTTTGTGGGGCGGGGGTAGAGGATTGGGTGCATATATTGGCAGAATGCCCTATGTACTCGGACAAGAGGGATCTGGGTGATATGGGGATTAGATAGACTGATATACGATTAGATGTTAGTGCTGTGATCTCCACTAGTCGGAGTACGGAACAATTAAGGTCATTGCCGTCGAAGCCATTAAGCTGGGGAATAGGGTCAGATTTTGTATAAGTGGTGTGTGTATGACTTTGTCAGTTGAATTATTGAGTGGCATTGCAACTGGGTGCCGAACCCAAAGCACGGTAAAGGTTTGTGATGTGCCTCGAACTCGACCAAGGTGGTTAATGTGTCCATTCCACACTGCCAATTGAAACTGAAAAGTCCTAGCATTTTCAGGGCGCTGGGCATTGCATTGATTAGATCCGCAGTGCTTTTGAGGCTATCGTCAGAAGGGACCAACGTTGAACACACCGGACGTTGTCAACAGTGACATGTCTGCCTAGTCCCGAGTGCGACGACTGTTTGTTCGATGACAGGAGATATTTCGTCTTGCCCTCGTTCACCACCAGACCCATTTGCTTCGCTGTCTTATCCATTCTGGAGAAAGCAGAACTAACGGAGCGGTAGTTAAGGCTAATTATATCAATATCATCAGCAAACGCTGGTGGCTGTACACTCTTGTAGAAGATGGTACCTTCTCTGTTTAGTTCTGCAGCTCGAATTATTTTCTCCAGCAGCAGATTGAAGAAGTCACACGATAGGAAGTCGCCTTGTCTTAAACTTCGTTTGACATCGAACGGTTCGGAGAGGTCCGGTTGTTCTTCAGACGGATAATTGTTATTCGAACTTCTTCATGGTCGAGCAATGGAGCATCTACTTAATCGTCATTCATTGGGGAATCGGGTTCGCCTTCTCCTGGCGTTGTACGTTCACTGCCATTCAGCAGGCTGGAGAAGTGTTCCCTTCATAATTTAAGTATACTCTGGGCATAGGTGGCTAGATCACCTTTGGGGGTTATACAAGAGTATGCTCCGCTCCTGAAACCTTCTGAAAGCCGCCGCTTCTTTTCGCAGAATTTTCGAGCATTACAACTGTCGGCCAGCTTATTAAGCTCTTCGTACTCACGCATTTCGGCCTCTTTCTTTTTCTGTCTGCAAATGCGTCTCGCTTCCCTCTTCAACTCTCAGTATCTACTTCATTCCGCACTGTTATGGTCGATCGTAACGTTGGGAGGTAGGCAGTCTGTTTTCTCTCCGCTGTGACACGGCACTTCTCGTCGTACCATCTGTTCTTTTGCATTTTCCATAAACCAAGGGTTTCAATAGCAGCTGTAAGTAATGAGCGTGTAACGTATTTTCCTCGTTATGTTATTTTACTTGTTACCCATTTGTTATCTGCACGAAATTCATAAGTTAGAATATTGGCCACCGTTTTCTTATTTTTAACTAGTTCCTAAGAATGCAATTTAATAAATTTTCAAACATTATTTTGTTTCTATTTCACTTTTTTATCATTTAATTCTACATTTAAATATTAAAATTATTTAACAACTTAAAAATATGTTTAAAAAAAGTTTAAAATAAAATATTGCAAATTAAACTATCCTTCTACAAAACATTTACAAGAAAAAACTAATAAGTTGCTTATTACATATACATATTTTTATAATATTATTCTTGGTTTCTGATATCTCAGATATTTACAAAAGTTATTTATCTATATATGTGTGCATATATTGCACAATGTTTACTATTATGTGTATACTCTGTAAAAAGTCTACTTTTACATTACAGCAAATTATTTACATATGTAAATTATTACATACATTATGTGCATAAAGTATTACATTTTTATACATAAGTCGGTTGTAAAAGTCCTAATGTAATATTTCTTCCGTATAAAAATTATAATATTCAAAATTCATGTTCGCATCAAAAAAAGTAAAACTATAAATTAATATATGCAACTTAAAACTAATATATACAACGTATGCCTAGATGCACATTTAGTTAATACTAAATTTGATAAATCCACAATTTGTTTTTATATTGAAATATCATTATTATCCTGCATACCAACATAAGTTAACATACATACATATGTGTCAAGTGTACTTGCTTTAGAACTAGTTGCACAATTATGTAGTTTGCACTATAAGTTATTTTATATGATACTACCCTGCAAGACGTAGGTTGCACAAACACATTGAAACAGTTTCAGCTGTTCACTAACACTATTACATTTTCTGGAATTTTCAATTTAATGGGAGAATACGTAAGTAAGATAGAAAAAACTATCGACATTATAAACATATTTTAATGTTAACTTGCTAGAATAGGAGAGACGAATAAAAAAATTTTCAAGAAGAAGAAAACAAAAAGCGCAGTTTAATTTGATTTTAAAGAGGTAAGTTCGTTACTTGATAATTTGATATTTCATAATTAATTTCTATTATATATATATACATATATACATTATTAATTTCTTTTATATAGAGAAAACGTAAAAGCTTAACAAGGAGAAAAAGGTAAGCATTGTGAATTGAATGTCGTGTGTATAATTAAAATTTTTAATATTACAGAAATCATTTAGAACATTCGGAGAACTCAAATATATTCCATATAACAAACAAATAAGAGAGTAAGTTTAAAATTATTAAAGTTTAATAGTGCATATTTAATTTAAATAGTTGTTATAGATTGTGCATTTTTGTGAAATATGTAATTTGTGCGTTATATCTACATATTTTTATACATACACACATATATACATGTGTAAATGTAAAAAATTTAAAATCTAAACTGAAACGAATTGTGCGGTTACAATTATAATTGTGTCGACTTTAGAATACCGTTTCAGGATTTCGGGAATAAAATGGGTATGGTCGGATAGGGGAGCGTTCAAGTATTACGTAACGCAGTTTGGGAGGGGGGGTCTTTCTTACAACACGTTACGTTACGTAACATTGTTTCTTTTGTTAAATAATAAAATAGCGAATTAAAACTCATAAGATGGTAACCCGATTATATCAGTCTGGTTGTCATTTTTGTTCTCGCAAGTTGGCAAGCCTTTTCGTTTATATTTCACTGGGAGTCCCTAGATTGAATTGTACGTTATTTAATGTGATTTTTGTTGTCAGTATTCGTTAATGTTTATGCAGTTAGCTATACTCAAGTGAATTCATAGTGTTCGAATACTGTAATGTCTTCAAAAGAGGGAGTTTTGTATCAGCAGCTGTTCTTGGCCTATAAAGGCTCTCATGCTAACTTGCCAGCGCAACTGTGTCAAAAAAATGCCAACGATATTTGGAACATGGCTAAAGAAAAACTAAAAAATAAAGTAAAGTTTATAGAACATATAAATGATGCTATATGATAGTTGAAGATGAAGGATATGAAGAAGAAAGCAACAATGCTTAGTTATTTTACACAGGTAAGTTTACTTCTAAAACGTAATTATGACAAGTATTATAATATGTAAAACAAATCTTGATTTTTCAAAAACTGATCATAAGTTCATAAGTATTATTTATTTCTAGCTACCCATGAAAACATCAAGCACGCCAGCACCACGTCCAGGCACGCTAAGGCCCAATGTTCCATCGACTTCACTTGCTCTTCAACAAAAACAGGTGCATCTGCTTGTGTATTATGTTCCTTTTTATCGCATGTGTCAATATTACCTATTTCTGATGTTAACCTCTTGATTTCTATAGGATTCGGATGTTGTAGCTTCATCCACGTGTTCATCTCATGTGGAATCAATTGTCGCAGTCACTGGACATAAAAGCACTGCCGTTAAACGAAAGATGAGCGATACCCACGATGAACAAAGTCAGAATACTGATTAGGAAATTGTGCTGACATCGTCTACGGAACCACTTACGACTTTGATTGATTCGGGCTTCACTAAAAGTGTTACAAGCAAGCCGGCTCAAGATACTCTTATGAAAAAAATTAGTCTATTGCAACAGAGAATAAATGTTCTTACTGAAGCAAGGGACACTCGAATAGCCAAAGATGATGTTCACGATGAAATAAAAAAGCTACGCAAAGAGTTGAAAGAAGAAGAAAAATGTTTAAAGAAAAAAAAACGACTCTGCTAAGCATGCAAAAAAATTTCGAGCCAAAGAAAAACTGGAGAAAACTGAACGTCAGAGAAACAATCCTCCTGCAGCACAACCTCGAACTGGCTCTGGACAGCCCCCTTTAGTTGACTCGCAACCTGCTCTCCTAGAGACCATAATTAATATTGCCATTCATGGCAGCGCTGCTGATGAAAAGCGCCGAACAGAGATGATTAGGAGTTGTCTCACTCTGTCCGACCTGCATGAGAGGCTGATGTTAATGGGATTCAAAATTTCTCGAAGCGGCACATATCTTCATTTACTTCCACGTGTTTCTAACACTCAAGAGGAAAAAAGGCACGTACGTACCGTACCAGTAAAGTTAGCAAGACCACAGACCGAATTTTGCACTGCTACAATCAGGTCATTGGAATCTCTCGCGTCGCTTTTGGGACCGCAGCAAGTATTCGTTCTCTCACAAGACGATAAGGCACGTGTACCAATAGGTTTACCGGCAGTGAAAAGTCAGAGCCCTCTTTTTATGCTTATGGAATACAGAATACTTTTACCTGATCATGACTGGGTCGTGGCAGAGCGGCACAAACTTATTCCTTCTGTATATGCCGGCGTCAACGTGGAACCTAACAATTTCGGTAGAGAAGAAGCTGTTGGGTACAGCGGGCCGACAAACATATCCATAAGAAGCGGGAAACATGCATCCTCCACAGCGAACACCCATGCTTACGATTTCGAATCACTTTTATCAAAACCTTCATTCAAACCCTTAATGATGACTGAATCGAACACCGTGAAGCCAGTGATCATCATCTTTGTAGATTGTGGGCCGGACAAAAACCCGCGTTATCGCAAAGTCAAAAACTTTGCGATTGAACACTTTAAAAAATACAACTTGGACGCCCTGTTTATAGCGACCAATGCTCCTGGGCGGAGCGCATATAACCGAGCTGAGCGTCGCACGGCTCCCCTCAGTAAACGACTGGCAGGCGTCATTCTGCCTCATGGACATTTTGGTTCTCATCTCGACAACAAAGGAATTACTACGGATGTTGATTTGGAAAAACGCAATTTTTAGCACGCTGGAGAAGCACTTGCAGAAGTGTGGAGAGAAATGAAAATTGATAATTACGACGTTTCGGCGGAGTATAGACAGCCCGATGGTAGTATGCAGGATCCAGTAGAACCAAATTTGGCGTGGTATAGCGTTCACGTCCGTGAATCGCAATATTTCTTACAGCTTATAAAATGCGCGGATGAATCCTGCTGTTCACCACCGAGGAGTGCATTGAAGTCTGTGTTTGCGGATACTTTCATGCCGCCACCTTACCCAATACTTCAAACCCCAAGCAAGCTCGTAGTATCCAGTTTGCTAGGCAAAGGAACATCCAAGTTTTCACCACTTCTTGTGAGGTTGTCCCTTGATCTGTCACCTCCTCTAGAAGGGTTTAAGCAGATGCCTTACGACTTCTTTTGTCCATCTGTACAATCCGACTTAAAGAAAAAAGTCTGTCCAAAGTGTGGGATCTATTTCACATCTCACAAGAGTGTTCAAATGCACTGTCGTTACGTGCATGGGAAGACTGTCCAAGATAATTATGAAACTAGAGTACGGCCGCAGCGCCTTGCTGCCAGAAGGGCAAATGAGTTTCTCTGCATTGTGCGTAGTTATGACACATCGTCTGAGGATGCTGACTGGTTCGATGAAGACGCTCCCTAGAATATTGCAATCCTTTAGTTGATGTTCAATTAATATAATTGAACAATAAGTTTAATATTAAAAAAATTTCACACGAATTAGTGAAGTTCTAGTGGACATAAAAATGTGAAATATAAGTGTAAAATTAATTTTAAATCGAAAAATGCGTTCCACAAATAGTGGTAATATTCAGTTTTAACCGCAAATATCTCGAATATTCCCGCGAGTATAACTATTTATATTCTTGAACTGGAGACCCTCCTCTCTAACTAAAAATGTTTAAAATAAAAACAACATTAGTATTTCATCTTATATATAAAAACTAGAGAACCCGTCCACGATTCACTGTGGCTGATACATAGATAATACTACTACCATTTATATGATTTCTATTAGTTGGATTATAAGTATTAGTTAATGAGATATAATATTTTGTGAAGCAACTTGCGTTAGTTTACAAAAATATGAATCATAAAGCATTTCGTGTGTTAATAAAGCATTTGGCTTTTTGGGGAAAATACTGTTGAATTTGGGCTCAGTTGAAAGATTATGACATCAGTCTTTTGGGATGCACGTGGTGTAATAAATACTCAACGACTGATTACTGAGCCAGTTATAATCCATTTCACTGCGTATTTGCTTGCAGTTCTTTTTTCTATTCCAAATATTTAGCAATTGTATTATTTTTGAAAAGACTCTGTTTAAAATTGTACGCATAAGTATATCCAAATGATTCCTACAAACATTAATTTTGCGCAAATGCTTATTATTTGAAATATAATTTTTGTATTTATGAGTTGTATTAAATTTTGACATAAAGAGATAAAAGTTATCCTATGTCCTTACCCTGGTTCTAAGCTAACTTTCCACCAATTTTTAGCCAAATGGGTTCAGCCGTTCTTGAGTTATAAATGGTGTAACTAACTACAACTTTCTTTTATATATATAGATGATTAACAAAATGTGTTGGTAAGCGCATAACTCAACAACGCCTGCACTAATTTCTGCCATTCTTTTTTCTAAATGTTCGTTGAGGTTCAAGGATGGATTTTATGGCAAAAAAATTTCGCATAATTGCCGGAAAACCGCCCTTTTTTCCCATACAAACGAATGAATGTTTGTTGGTTAGTAACGCTAAGAGAACGGCTACACCAATCTTGATTAAATTTTCAGAAGTTGTTCCCTGTTGAACGGGGAAGATTTAGAATTAAAAAAAACCGTATGCTTTTTATGAAGAAAAGTTGGAAAATTGGACTATTTCAAAAAATAACTTTTTTTTACAAATTTTATTTCAACTTTTGTTTGTTTTGTTTTTCAATATTTTGATATGTAAATTATTTGAATCATTCAATTTCGGTCGCTTGCTTTTTTATTCCGGCTTTTCAAAAAAAAAGAAGAAATATTTAATTAGTGAAAACTTTATGTGTGTTTCACATAAAGTGAACTGCAAAAAAGCGCTTTTTAGGGTATTTACCTTTGCAATTCATGAACGTTTTCCTACTGTTGTTCATCTCGCAGTTAATTTGGAGAATGACCAAAGAGCCTATTTCTACCCAGGGAATACAGTATATACAGCGCCACCAACAAAATTAATATTTATGAGTTTTTTTCTCAACTTTCGTCAGTGAACCGTGTGCGAGAACTTGCTCGATGCAAGGTCAACCAGTAGATGTACATCCAGGTGTGTTCTCAACTAATGCATTAGGACGAATTTACACAATTCACCCGAAAAACGACGATTGTTTCTACCTTCGGTTGCTATTGATAAATGTACGCGGTTTAACTTCATTTGAGTCATTGCGTACTGTGAATAATACGGTGTGCGCAACTTTTTGAGTATGATGCCAGCAATTACAATTGCTGGAACATGGTAATCACTGGAATCAAACGATGGACGATGCGATAGCTACTTCGAATGCCACTGAATTTCGCATACTTTTCGCGATAATCAGCTTTCAAATCCGCCTTAGTTATAGGATACGACCAAAAATTACATTGCCGAAGACATTTTACATCGTGTACGCTAAGAATTGGAAAAGAGTCAATACCGGTTATACTTCCAGTGGTTTGATATCAATTCTATATGCCGTTTATGAATTCACGAATGACGGACTCATCACGAATGTTTATACGAATATTGGCCAAATTATTCTTTGGAGAGGCTTGGTATGACACTGCATCATTTGCGTCTCAAAATTGGATTGGATCAAAATTGGAAATGCTATGTTTTTCACACGGCCAGGTATACGAGTGTGAAAACCATCTTCTACATTTACGCACCGGAACAGAAACCAAAAAAATTTTGTTTATCAAGCTGCGTTACATCGAAAAAAAATAAAAAATTAAATGGTAAATTTAACTTTGTTTTTATTTCAAAACACATAATATCACGCAGGACAACGGCTGCGGGGTCAGCTAGTAATGAATAAAAGTGTAAATAGTTAAATAGTTCGAATATACATATATGCATTTCTGCTCCGCATCATGATTTTAAAAATTAAATTAAAATTATTTTAAACTTTTTCAAGCTTGCTTCAAGCAAATGAGGAGTTTTTTTTTCAAAAAAGGATATTAATATTTCAATTTTTTAAACTATTTATATAGTATTTTCCTTAGTGCTGAAATACACAACTTCTTTACTTTAAAGTTTCTGAAAATGAGGTAGTTTTAAGTGCAAGTATTTTTCCATGCCTATAGATGATAAAATTCTTTTAGTTCTACTCATTCATGACCTTTTTTATGATTTTTCATAGAACGAATTTCGATGACCTCGTGGAAGAAATGGGTTCCGAAGTGGAATGCTCACAACCGTTGAACCCCCATAGAGGTTGTATTGAACATAAATATTTTTAATTTTTAATAATATTTTTTTACAGATAAAGTGTTTAAAAAAATATCTTATAATCTCGTTTGAGCTCCTCCAGTAGAACCATCACAAATTGTGGAACCGTCACCATCGTCTGGCGGCCATGCAGGTATAATGTGTTAATACATATATAAATATATTACTATTTGCTTTATAAAAATACATTTATGTTTTTCAGATATAATCCAGAAGCTGGATGCCATTAAAACCCAACTCACTGCCATTAAAAAGTCCCTAAGAGACAAAGTAAGTAACGCAGTATTACATTACCAAATTAACACAGAAGCTAATTTTTATATTTTAATTTTCTACAATTTATAGGGGCGCAAGGAGAAGGAATCCCTACTAAAGCTAAAGTGCATAGGGTTAATTTTTGCTAGGTTTTTTTTACTGTAATATATTTGAATGTCTTAACTTATAACGTTTCATCTTAGATATATTTCCTGACAATGATAAAAACACTATCTGTGGGGAGCTCCGGAGATTTGTGGCCTAAAGCCACAATCGTTTTAACCAAACAAAGCATAAACTTAAGGCAAAATTAATATAAGTTTTCTTATTATTACTGACATATATTAGTTTTAAGTTGTACACATTAGTTTTAAGTTGCACATATTAGTTTTAATTTGTAAATATTAGTTCTAAGTTGTACATATTAGTTTTAAGTTGAAGTTTCTAGTTCTACTTTTACAAATATGAATTCTTAGAATTATAATTTTTATACTGAAATAAACTTAATTTGTATTACTTCTGTGTCGAATGTAATAGTAATAGGCAAATTATTGGTTTAAGTAAATGTTTGATTATTTTGAATTTATTATTAAATGAAGCGAAATAATAAAAAAACTGAATTTTATTTAACAGAATTGAATTTGCTAGAAATGGGTAACAGATGATATTGTTACTGCTTGTTCTTGCTAACATGTTTATATGTTATAGGTAACAAACAAAAGAATTTGTTACCCGTAACATACTGTGAAGAGATTTGTTAACATATGTATGTATTATGTTAGAACAAGACAGCATGCGATATTTGCCATCGGTTTGAGCGAGATAATCATTGAACATCAAAGAGCTATGTGTTACTTTTTTCCCACTCTCTGAACAAAAGTAACAAATATTTTAACGAATGCAAAAGTGAACAATAACAAGTCGCTTACACGTTTGCTAACATCTACCCGTCTTGCAGGGTAGTATACATTAGGGAACCCAGATGCACACTTAGTTTACACCAGGAATAAAGGGATGTTCAACTTATTCCAGTGTGAGAGCACCTCAAAATTAGCGTTTTTTATAACATTTTCCATTATGGCCAGATTGAACAAAATAATAATTTTTGGGCATTTATTAACCCAACACCCAAATTTTAGTACGAATAATTATTAGTAAATAGTGGTTATTTATTATATTGAGAAACTATTTAAATCTTTTTAAAGTATATTAGAACAACTGACTTTTGACCTTTCAATACCCAATAAAAGGATTTAAGCTTGTTAGCTCTTAATCATTAAATGTTTTAACTCATTTCCCATTAAAAATAATACTATGATGCTTCAAATTACAAAAAGTTTCATCAAAAACCTTTAAATTTTAAAAAATTTATTTAGTTTTCATTGTTTTACATTTTTTATAAGTGGTCTTGAATGATGCAACAAATCCCTCCGTTTACACATTTTTTTGGTAAGATTTCAATCTGGCCATTTCCCGTTTTCAATTGATAAACGTCAAAACCTACTGAACCCGATTAGCTGTCAAAGTTCAGTAGGTTTTGACGTTTAGCAATTGCTCTCCCACTTCCAGTGAGAGAGGAGTTAAACATTTCTTTATCTCTGGTTTGCACTATAAATTATTTGTATATATGTGGTGTTGACGAAATAAAATTGAAAGCCGACTATGTTTATTCAACGACAGTTTATTAGCAACTACTTTTTGTATAGACAGAGTTTCGGTATTCATTAAAATAGAAAAGTACTGACTTAGAATATTCGAACATACGAGTGTTGCCAGAGTTTGTATTATATATTCAACACTCCTCCTCAACAATTGTATGTTTTACATGTTTACACAAATATTTCTTTATTATTACTATTTTAACCCCAAGATCTCTGTAAATTTACAATGATTAACCTTTTTTAAATTTTTCGTTAATACATCAGCTACCATAGCATTACTTGGACAATAGTTTAATTCAATTTCATTATTACTGTAAACATCTCTTATATGATGAAATTTAATGTCTATGTGCTTACTACGAGCATGATAAACAGGATTTTTTACTAAGCTCATCGCGCTTATATTGTCACCGTTGATCACGATCGAACCACCCTTATCGTACATTTTCATTTCTGTCCACAACTTATTTAAATAAACAGATTCTTTCGCTGCTGCCGAGAGCGCCATATACTCGGCTTCCGTGCTGCTCAAAGCCACTGTTGGTTGCTTTCTAGACTCCCAACTAAAAACGCTGCCACCAAAGAAAAATGCATAGCCTGTATATGACTTGCGGTCTGTTGCGTCACCACCCCAATCGGCATCTACGTAACCCTTCATCCACTCGCCAGTTTTTCTGTAGTGCAACTTCAAATTTATAGTCGCTTTCAGGTATCGCAAAACATGCTTTGCCGCTGCAAGATGCTCACAATGTGGATCGGAATTTCGCTGCGCTAATTTGCACATCGAGTGCAATATGTCGGGTCTTGTGTTCACCGCGATAAACATTAGTGAACCTATTAGACTCTGATACTCAGCTGCGTTGACCTTTCGACAGTTGCTTTCATTACAATTGACTTGAAAGCTTGGTTCAAGTGGTGTATATACTGGACGACACACATCCATGTCATATTTATGCAATAGTTGTTGCACTTGTTGTTTTTGGCAAATTGATATCGCCCCAACTGAACCAACTCGCTCGATCTCCATACCCAAGAATTTGTTAATGGGACCCTTGTCAACAATCTGAAAAATACTAGATATTTGTTGTTTTATCTGCATCAACTCACCAAGATCTGAACAAGCAATCATCAGATCGTCAACGTATACTGCAATTATATTTAATTTGCGCCCTTGATTTTTAGTATAAAAGCACGGCTCGCTGTTACATGCAGAAAACCCCATTTCTTTTAAAACTTCATCAAGCCTTGTGTTCCAAACTCTGCCTGACTGCTTAAGGCCGTACAATGATTTTTTCAGCTTCAAAACGCAGTCGTTATCTTGCTGAAACATCTCTGGTTGTCTCATATAAATGTCATCTTCTAGCTTGCCATTCAAATAAGCCGTCGACACGTCAAGCTGATGAACATGTAACTCGTATTCGGCCACTATAGCCAGCACCATTCTTATAGTTGCATATCTGACGACAGGTGAGAAAATCTCGTTGTAGTTAACGCCATACGTTTGCCCGCAACCTTTTGCTACTAGCCTCGCCTTGTACCGCTCGATGTCACCATTTGCGTTTGTTTTTACCGCAAATACCCACTTGCAGCCAATAAGTTTATGGCCATTCGGTACCGCTGCTTGCTCCCATGTATCGTTGTTAACTAAAGTGTTGTACTCCTCCTGCATAGCGCACCACCATTCATGCGCCTGCTTGCTGTTCATTGCTTCTTCAACTGATACTGGTACTTTAACATTTTCAGTATATGCTAAGTTTACTGCACTTTGTTGTTTTCTTGGTCTGCCAGGTAAACCAGTTCTAATTAACCGTGGCCTACCACGCCGCATCTGCTGATGTTCAGGACAATCGCGCATTTCATCATCGATTGAATTGCTACTCTCTACAGCGTCTTCATAATCGGACTGCTCTTCTTGTTCTGCTACATGTTGAATCGGATCAGCTCCTTCCAATGTAAACTGTGTTACCTCCATTGGCGAAAAATGTTCACCCTTATTTTTCTCCATCAAAATTGTTTTGTCGAATTTTACATCGCGTTTAACAATTACTTTTCGCGTTTTTGTATCAAAGAGGCGATATGCTTTCGATGCACTGTCGTACCCTACCATCTCGTACTCGTTGCCTTTTTGCTGAAATTTGCTATGCTGCGATTTGTTCAAGGCTATCGCAAGACATCCAAACACTTTGTAGCTTTACCACAGGCTTTCGTTCAACCCATATTTCGTATGGAGTAACACCATCCAGCGCTATAGATGGCGACCGATTTCGAATGTACACTGCACAATTTATTGCCTCTGCCCAGTAACTCTCACTCAGCCCTGAATGTACCAGCATACAACGCGCCATCTCTACCAGCGTTCTGTTAGCACGTTCTGCCACACCATTCTGCTGTGGAGTATATGGGACTATCTTTTAAAATTATTATTAACATATTCACGGCCATTATCCGTGCGTAATGTTTTCATTTTGTTACCGGTTTGTAACTCGACCATTGCTTTAAATAATTTAAAGTTCTCAAACACTTGGTCTTTTGTTTTCAAAAAATATACAAACATCGACCTCGATTTATCGTCTATAAAGGTCAGAAAATATCGTGACCCACCGTGCGATTGCGTACTAAACGGACCACAAACATCCGAATGCACCAAGTCTAAAATGTTTTTTGCACGATTTTCTGAAGCTACAAACGGTTGAGAACATATTTTGCTCTTAACGCATGACACACACACAATATCGTTTACATTTGATATCGAATCTATTCCATTCACAATGTTTTTATTTGAAAGTTCACTTAGGCTTCGAAAATTAATATGCCCATATCTATTATGCCACATTACAGTATTTTCGGCTCTAGTTAAATTACACGACTGTATTTTGTCTCGTATTACATACAAACTATTTTCTTTATTTGCTTTAAATATAACAGACTTGTCTTCTTTATCTCGCACTACTGCACAACCATTTTCGAATGTTGCTTTAAACCCTTTCTCATCAATTTTTGGTATTGATATAAAGTTCATTTGCAAATCTGGTACATACAAACATTTCGTCAGTTTAAAATTCCAACCAGACGTTTTTACAACAACGTCGCCAATGCCTTTGGCATCAACGGAGTATTTCCCTGCTAATTCTATTCTTTCGCTAAGCTCGTTCATTGTACAGTGTTCATCTGTACACATATGAGACGTCGCGCCGCTGTCGATACACCAAACGTTAGAATTCTGCTGCTGTCGCTTTGCCTCCGCAAAAATTGCTAACGATTTATCCTTTGCCCTCTCTTCTCTGCACTGTGCCGCATAATGCCCCTTCTTACCGCAGTTGAAGCATTTGAAGTTGCGCTTCGCTTTGCTCCTACTGTGTTCGGTTTGCGCACTGGTTTTTTCTCCTTCGCTGCGATTGTTACTAAGCGTTTTGGTTTCGTTGTATTTCTTTGAATTTGCGCGTGCAGCGCATGCTTGTGTGTTTTCGAAACCGCTATGGCTCGCGTCTGTACAGTTGTCTCTGCGACGCTCGCCTTCTTCCGGTACTTTTATTTTCAACGCGTCCAATTTTGGCAAATTATCCCTTGCTTCTAATGCTACTACAAGGTTATCGTAACTTCCAGGCAAGCTTGCCAACAGCATGATTACCAATAGTTCTTCTTGTAACTCGATGATTACTTCTACCCACTTGTCGACAATTTCTGAAATCTTATTCATATGCTCGCGCACATCTTCGCCCTCAGACATTAGTAGACCAATCAGCCTCTTAAACAGTGAGACTTTTCGTACGGGACCACTTGATTTGTTCAAATCTTTTAGCGCTCTCCACACTTGTGGCGCTGTTGTACACTTTTTTATGTGATTAAGGCTGGTTGCTTTTACACACAACATTATAGTTGCGATCGCTTTATTGTTTGTCACCAACCATTCTGCCCTATTCTCCGCTGTTTCCGTTAACTCTTCGGAAACCACTGGCCACAAAACTTTATGCACAAGAACACTACGCATTTGCAGAAACTAAGTGTCATAATTGCTGTGTTTCTATATTGAAATTCATTCTTTCAGTCATTACTACACTTACGATTTTTCGCAAAAAACTGTTCACGGTTTGCTTAATTTATTTCGCGGCACTATTTGTAACGTTTTACAATTATCCGCGTTGTTACTGCCCAGCCTGCGTTTGGCCTGGGCCCAAAACCTGTTGACGAAATAAAATTGAAAGCCGACGATGTTTATTCAACGACAGTTTATTACCAACTACTTTTTGTATAGACAGAGTTTCGGTATTCATTAAAATAGAAAAGTACTGACTTATGCCGGAATTACATGTGCAGAATTCTGCGTGCAGAAGGTGAAAATTTGTACTGATTTGACAGTTCAAATTCTGCACCTCAATGCAGATCTGCACGGCATGTGAAATTTGAATTTCTCTGCGCAGAGGCAGTGCTGATAACATTCAAATAATTAATTTTTGAGCAAAGTCCGGCAACATTTTAAATTGCGCTCAGCTGTTCAGTGAAAATAAACAAAAGATATAAAACATGGAAGAAAAATTGATTGAGTTCGTTAGCGAAAACCGGTTCCTATATCACAAAAGTCATAGGAATTATAAAAATAGCTACCTGAGGGACGCCAAATTTCAGGAGCCATCGGAGAATTTGAATATTCCAGGTAAATTTTTAATTTTATAACCTAACAGAAAATTTATATTTATTCATGTTTTGAATGATTTTAGGTGAGAAGCTAAAGGCCCGTTGGCGGACCCTACGGGATAAATTTTACAAAGACGTAAAAAAGAGACCTTCCGGAAGGGGCGTGTATTCGCCACACAAAAAGTGGAAGTGGATGGAGAGTCTAAAGTTTTTAAAGGACGTTGAAATGGACAACTTGAAATAGGTTTTGTATAATGTTGTTTTATTTGTATAATTGTATTATTTATTATATATGCATTTTCAGCACACAAGGCAATTATGGCACCGTAACGACAGAAGGTGAATCCGCCTGTAGCAGTGTCAATTTAAACATATTTTCCGTATCACCGCAGACGCAGACGCAGACGCAGACACAGACACAGACGCAGACACAGACACAGACTGGACGGAAAAGTAAAATTGAGGAATTACTTGAAAGCTCGAATAGAGACTTTCAAAGAGTGACGACGTTAGCCGAGGAAATATTGGTCGGTAGCACGGAGAATGCAATTATTTTTTTAAAGCCTTGCCAAGCAGGCGGAGGGAGCTAATTTAAATAGCTTGGAAATGTCGGAGTTACAACTCCAAATTTCTTCCACCAATTTTTAGTGAATCGTCGAAAATAAGTTTTTCATTAATATATTTTATAACATCTATCATTTTAAATAAAAGCCCATTCATTTAAAATATATAAAAAAGTACAAAGGTATTTAATTATTTTGTAGTTGTTGTTTTTGTTATTTCAGCGCAAACAATTATGAGGAATACAAATCCATACAGGTTACGTAGAACCGACATATTTATTTTATAATACATTTATTGAATTTTAAGAAGATCTCGGGTATCAAAAGCACTTCGTCTTGCGTTAGCGCTTGATAATATCGTACTCTGATGTAATGGCTCTACAAATTGTCTCCACTGCCCTTCAATTAGAATGCCACTTTCCTTTACGTGGTCAACTAAGTTGTTGGGACAATAGAATTCGGCGTTATGGAACTTTACAAAATTATGTAAAAGTTATGTAGCTCTAACTATGGTATTGGCATTTTCGGGAAACATATCCAAAGAATTATTGAGAACTCGCCATCTAGCCACTAAAATGCCAAATGAATTTTCAATTTTAACCCGCGCTCTGGATAAACATTTATTGAAGTGGTCTTTGTTTGCTTCCAAACACTTGCCCGGATATGGCCTCATCAAATGTTTTGTCAACGGAAAAGCAGCATCTCCCACATAATAAAATGGGAATTTTATCACACTACGTGGAAGATTTTCTGCTTCTGGTAGGTTCATTGTTCCGTTTAATATTCTATTCTATACAGTGATCCGGATTTTCGCGGACACTTGATTTGGACATGTTTGCCGTCAACAGCTCCTACAACATGAGGCATTCCTGTCTTAATGTAAAATGAATCGGCTATTTAACTCCACTCATGTTCATTTGGTTGCGCCAAGTATATTCCTGAAAGTTCATCCCAAATGGCTGCGGATGTTTCCAATAAAATTTTGCCAATTGTTGATACTCCTACTCGAAAAGCCCAAGCCAACATCTGGCGGCAAACTACATGGGCCAAATATCTATTGTAAGAGTTGATGAAAATATGTATTTATTTATTATAAAATTTACAAACAAAGTGTACTTACACTAATGTTATTGCCAGGCGACATTCTGCTGGTATTGGACGACGTATATGAAACTGTTTTGCTATACGCCTTTTAATTAAGCTTAGAAGAACCTTAAATTGATCCACTTGCATCCGAGTAGCCCTTTGGAACTGAGAAGAATCATTGTTTTTTATATAGATGAACAAGTTATTGAAAAAACTATGCAGCTCTCTCTCATTTTCCGCATATATAGGAATCGTTCACACCCGTGTTTTTTTATCACTTATCGCGCACAAGCTTAAAATATTAATTAATTTCTTTTTGGCAACTAGAAGTAAAAGCAATTGTTGCAATCTTTTTTTTTCCACTTTCATTTTAAAATTTTTAAATTTCAATTTCAATTTCAATTTCAATTACTTATTGCAATCAGCTGATTGTCAAAATTTACTGCACATGTGTTTTGGCTGGAAAAAATAGTGCAGATCTGCATGCAGAATATCTGCACATGTAATTCCGGCATTAGAATATTCGAACATAGAGTGTTGCCAGAGTTTATATTATATATTCAACATATGGTATAAGCAATTTTCAACATCCTGCATCTGAGCAGGAATGCACATATGTATATTAGAACTATATTGACTTTTACAAATTATGGAACACACGAAGAGATATCTTGGACGTACAAATGAACATATTTAATTATAATTGTAATCGCACAATTCGATTCAGTTTAAATATTACTCACAAATGCACAACCTAAAACATAACTATTTGAATTAAATATACATTATCTAACTGTATTTCTTTATTTTGTAAAGTTATTGATTCATGTATAACTTACTCATCTGAATTGGTTTGTAGTCCTCAATATGATGATTTAGAAATGCTCCAAATTTTCTGTAATATTAAAGGATTTAGTTATTAAAACAACATACAACCCATAATGCTTATCTTATTGGTCGTGTTTTCTTTGTCGTTTTCTATATATAAAACTAGCTGACCCCGCAGCCGTTGTCCTTCGTGAAATTGTGAAATTATGTATTTTGAAATGAAAATAAAGTTAAATTCATTATTTAATTTTCGGTGTTTTTTTGTTTTTTTTTTTTTTGTTTTCAAGGTAACGCAGCTTTATAAAGAACATTTTTGGTTTTCTATTTCGGTGTACAGAAAAGATGATTTTCCAACTCGTGAGCACGCCACGGCCGTGTGAAGAACATAGCATTTCCAAATTTATGCCACACCCTACCCTAGTGTCCGACGTCAAATCAAAAGCCACTATAGAGATTAGAGACCTCGACTCCCTTTCAACAAAAGAGGAAGTAGCAGAGGCTGTAAAAAAAGTGCTAAAGGACTCCATCGAAGGATCATCATAAGCGAGCAATATAAAAAGAAAGAGAGAGGTACCTGGTTGGAAGATAGCAGCTCGACCGCCGCCATATGGCTACCACAAGGGAACGTCTGGGCCAAATGCGACCTTTTTACAGTAATCGGCTGCTACTTGACGCCAAGCGATAGCATACAGGAATTCCAAGGAAAGCTCGAGAACATTGAGGACACAGCCAGGTCAATAGAAGGTCAATTAATTATCGCCGGAAACCTAAGTTCCAATGCAGTAGAGTGGGGTATGCCAAACACGGACTCGAGAGGAAAGCGCATTCTAGAAATGGCTGCGCGCCTAAGCCTAATAGTGCTCAACACGGGAAACGCAACCACGTTTAGAAGACCGGGATGCTAGGAAACTACACCAGACGTCACTCTATCATCAGAACGCTTGGCCGGCTCAATAAAGAAATGGAAAGTCCTGGAGGACTACACTGGCAGCGATCACCAGTACATTTCCTTCGCTATCGATACAGGAACAAACGGTAACGAGCACAGGAAAAAGACTGCAACACGGAAGTGGAACACCTCGAAGCTAAATACTTCGAAATTGATCTCCGCAATAGACGACCAAAATGTACCTAGTAGCTCCCCAAAAAATGCAAGAAAATTGTCGAGCACACAATGCTTAATATAACAAGAGCCTGTAAAAAATCAATGCCCAAGGCTTCCCACATCAAACATAAGGCAGCAGTTTACTGGTGGACTAAAAATATCGCCCAACTCAAACGCACATGCCTCCGACTTCGCAGATCTTACACGAGATCCAGGCGCAGAGGAGCCGCACCCGTAGAAGCCGAGCAATATAAATCAGCAAAAAAGGAGCTGAAGCACGCCATCGACGACAGCAAAAAGAAAAAATGGGAGGAACTACGCGATATATAAACAGAAACCCTTGGGGACTTGGATATAAAGTAGTTATGAGGAAACTTGGCGCTCGAGCAAAAACACCTGACTTAACCGCTGTCAAAATGGATCACATCGTGAATGCACTATTCCCCACACACGAAAGCAGGGCTAGTGATCCAGAACAAACATTAAGATCTGCGCAAATCCCCCACTTCACCCTTGAAGAGCTGCAGCTAGCCACTGGCAACCTCAAGGCCAAAAAGTCACCTGGCCCGGACGGGATCCCAGCAGAAATCCTCAAAATAATCGCAGCAGAGCGCCCAGCAGTACTACTAAACATGTATAACGCCTGCCTTGAAACCGGAATATTCCCTGAACCATGGAAAAAGCAACGGCTGGTACTAATCAGTAAGGGAAAAGAGACCCCAACTCGCCATCAGCATACCGCCCACTATGCATGCTTGATACAGCGGGAAAGCTATATGAAAGCCTAATAAAACCCAGACTCGAAGCGGCTATTAACGAAGCTGGAGGACTGTCCCCTAGACAACACGGCTTTAGACCCGGCAGATCAACTATAGAAGCCATAAAATGCATCATTGAAAGCGTAGAAGCAGCACAGCGTAGATGGCACAAATATAAAAGAATAGTGTTACTGGCGACTTTAGATGTCCGAAGCGCCCTCAACAGTGCTAGATGGGTGGACATAATCGACGCTCTCGAAAAAGGTTTCAAGATACCCGACTACCTCAGGGCTGTGGCTACCTTAGCAAAAGAAAACTTCTGTACGAAACCAAAGAAGGATCACGACAGATAGCGGTTACGTCAGGAGCAGCACAAGGATCTATTCTAGGCCCAGACTTATGGAATATTAGCTACGACGCTATATTAAAATTAGAAATGCCAGACGAATCATATTTAATTGGCTATGCGGACGACATCGCGGCAATAATCACAGCAAGGGATACAGAAGAAGCGCGAAGAAAGCTGAATCAGGTCATGATACGGACGCAAACATGGCTTGACACCCACAACCTCCAGCTAGCTACGGAAAGAAGAGAGCTGCTTCTGCTAACAAAGAAGCACATACCTCTCGAGATAAGCATGCACACAACTACGGACATCCTTAGGACACAAAAAGCAGTAAACTACCTAGGCGTAAGACTGGACCCCAGACTAACTTTCTGGGTACAAATCCAGCACGCCGCAGGAAAGGCAGCGAAGATCACCTCAAAACTGAGCCGATTAATGGCCAACATAGGAGGCCCCAGTCAAGAAAAACTCCTAATGTCGACGACAATCAGCGTCATACTATACGGAGCCGAGATCTGGGCAGACGCGCTTAAAAAGGAAAACCGGCGTAAGGTAATGGCCAGAGTGCACCGCACCGCAGCCCTCAGAGTTGCATCAGCCTACCGGACAGTATCCGGCGATGCAATATTAGCAATGCTCCAATCGACCTACTAGCATACGAAAGAAAAAAGCTGTGGGATCATCCAATCATAACAAGAGCGCAATACAACAAATAAGGAAAGATACAATAACAGCACGGCAACAAAGATGGGAGAATGAAAGTCGCGGCAGATGGACGGCCAGGCTAATAAAAAATCTAGACTTATGGACAAGCCGTAAATTCGGAGAAGTCGATTTTTACACAACCCAGCTTTTATCCGGTCACGGATACTTCAAAAAGTACCTCCACAGGATGGGAAAAGTCGAAGAGCCGTCATGCTTATATAACGACGCCACGGAAGACGACGCTGAACACACCTTCTTCGAATGTGTGCGCTGGCGACAAGAACGCACCGCCGTAGAAAACCTGGTTGGCCCAATAAACGCGGACAATTTAGTCAGCGTGATGTTGGAGAGTCAAGCAAACTGGGAAACTATCAAGAATTTCGCAGCAGTCTTGCTTCGCAGCAAAAAGCGGGACCTGGACTCAGGTGCGCAGATGTAAATCTCTCAATGAGAAAAATGGAACGCCACCCTGAAGTTATGCAAATGCGGTCCCATTGTGGGCGACGGTTCCTTATAGGGAGGGTTTTTAGTGACCTGCAAGTGGCACATACCGCTGCTGTGACGATAGCACCGATGATGCGGAAGGCATTTTCCACCCCCTCACCCGCCAAAAAAAAATCCTAGTGTCCTGTTGATTGTCATCTCAAATGCAATTTTCACTGGAAACGGAATATGTTAGAACTGAAATGGCAAATCGTTAGAACTCAAAGAAATTCGTAGAATCAAAGATTCTGCCTCCTTGTATTCGATAGCTGTGTCACAATCAGTCGGGCTGTATTACACAATTCCGGCGCATGAAGATTGCGAAGCATAATAGAGACGTATCCTACTTTGAGACGCAAATGATGCGGTGGCATACCAAGCCTGTCCAAAGAGTTTAGAAATACCACTGGATAATTCACGGCGTCGTCTTCATTGTTAAGAGGATCGAGCGATTTGTATGAGCGCAAGTCTCCCGGAATTTGACTTTGAAACTTCCAGTTTAAGTGAACAACATCGGTATTTTTGGCAGCTAACATTGCGCGTGCACTTAGGGAATCGTAGTTACGATAATTTGGCCAATGTCCGAACATTTGTGATGAGTTCATCTTTCGTGAACTGATAAAGGGAAGATGAAATTGATATCGAACCACCGGAAGTATAAACCGAAATTGTACCATTTCCAATTTTTAGCGAAGACGATGTAAACTGTCTTCGGCAATTTTATTTTTGTTCGTATCGCAAAATAGACGCGGATTTGAAGGCTGATATGTCGAAATGATTATCGCGAAAACTGTGCCAACTTCATTTCCATTCCAGTGATTAACGTGTTCCAGGAATTGTAATTGCTGGCTTACTTCTCCGAAACTTGCACACATCGAACCATTCTCATTACGCAATGACTCAAATTAAGTTGAATCGCGTACATTAATCTATAGCAACCGAAGGTGGAAACAATCGTCGTTTTTCGGGTGGATTGTATTAATTCGTCCTAATCCATTAGTTGATAAGACACGTGGATTTCAATCTACTGGTGGGCCTTGCTTTTTGCGTAACTATTTCTTCGACGATGCATTCCATTATGCATGGATCAAGGTATTTCCGAATAGAGCAATGTTCTCACAAACAGATGACTGACGAAAGTTCAGAAAAGGGATTGTAGTGTCCGCAAGGTCCATGCACCATATTGGTTTCCACCACTTCATATAATACTGGATCTTTCTCTACATCAGGAATTTCTGGAGAAATGATTTCATCTATTTGATCTGGTGTAACCATCATCCAAAGAAGAATGTGTGCGTGCGGAAAACCTCTATTTTGCCACTCAACAGAGTACATCTAGCATCCAACGGCACCACATATACGTTGCTTCAAGATAAAGTCAATCAAACATCGTAACTGTTGCTTGAAAAGTAGGGCTGCGACATCGTGACGATCGATAATTCCGCACGTATGTTGCCGCATCGTGGGAGAACTTCTTGCCTTGCCTTGCCTTGCCTTGGGCTGCCATACTTTGATGGCAAAAAGAACACCGACCGATATTAGGGCGACCTCTTGATGACTTCGTAACAAATTTCAATCTGCAATTGACCTCTTGACAAATTTCAATCTGCAATTTGAAACACACGTAAAGTTTTCACTAAATAATTTTCAATAATTTTTCTTTCGAATAGCCGGAATAAAAAAGGAAGCGACCGAAATTGAACTACTCAAATAATTTACAAATCAAAATATTGAAAAACAAAACAAACAAAAATTGAAAAAAAAATGTTTATGGAAAAAAGCTACTTTTTAGAATTATCCAATTCCCTGACTTTTCATGAAAAGTATAAGATATTTTTATTTCTAAACCCTCCTTGATCCACAACGAACAACCTCTTAAAATTTCATCAATATTGGTTCAGCCGTTCTCTTGGCGTTACTAACGAACAAACATTCATTCATTTGTATGAGAAAAAGAAAAGGGCTGTTTTTAGGGGTTTTCCGGCAATTATTCGAAATTTTTTTCCGCAGAAACCATCTCTGAACCTCAACGAACATTTTAAATAAAAAATTATCAAATTTGGTTCAGTCGTATGAAAGTTATGAGCGTACATACATTTTGACGATTCATTTTTATTTATATAGATAAAAGAAATCACCTATTCAGAATCTAAATTCCCCCATGAAATTGTGGTTTTTCGGTTTTTGCTTTCCTTTTTTGACATATTAATGTTACAATAGGGGTATTCTCTTTCTCCTGCAAAACCCTTGCACGGTGCATGAATTACATATATTTCCTCTTGGTTCACCGGAATAACAACAAACACACGCAGAAAATTATTTGCAATGTCTGTAAAATATGTCAGACCAAAACCCATGTATATTTGCATAGAGACATATTACGTCGTTGAATTATTGAAGAAGGTAAGTTTTAAATAGATTTTATACTTTTTGTTTAAATTATAAAGATTTATTACAGTTTTCTTTGTTAAAAATGTATGCAGAAGGTGGGCTAATTCACAATCGGCATGCATAGTATTCATTTACAATAAATTGACCGTATCAGCGGTTATATATATCACTAGATTCTGCAATGGGTGCTTTCGTGCCCTTGTATATTTCGGTATAGTATTTTTGCAATCTGCAATCTTGCAAGAGCAAGAGAATACTCCTAATGTGTTTAGATTTCTCTCTCTTACTTAAGCTTTTTCCCATTCAATTAGAAATTGCAGAATATGTAATCGAGTGGGTGAACAGCTGAAAATGTTTCAATGTGTTTATGCAATCTGTTACTTCCGCACTCTCAACGTCCTAAAGCAAACATTGCGTTGACGAAAAAATTTAGACAAGTGAATAGCGGGCGTTGATTCCTTATTCAATGGAACTGTTCTTAAGCAGTCGGCTTAACATTATAACATATATCCCATAGTTTATATATGTATATGCGTGAATCTATACTTCTCTATGATCAGACGTCAGCAGCAGAGTCTCTTTCTGTATGCGATCAGTCTTTGCACTCAATTTTGTGTCCTAGGAATGACGGACTTAAAGCCATCTTGCGAGAGGACGATCGAGCTCGAGAGAATCTAGAATGACCCTTGCGTAGCGTTATTCTGTATACTGTAGAACTTCTAATTATACACAATCGACATATCAAATATGTATTTGTTCAGAATGCAAAAATATACGACGACATTTATGTAGTTCAGCCAATTAAGAGACAGCGTCTACGCTGGCTAGGTCATGTTGACCGAATGGACGAAAACACTCCAGCTCTGAAAGTGTTCGACACAGAACCCGCCTGGGGATGCACAGGAAGAGGAAGACCTCCACTACGTTGGAAATACCAGGTGGAGAACAATTGGCGCAACATTGCAAAAAGAAGAAATGACTGGCGCGCTGTTGTTAACTCGGCTATAATCGCGTTAGCGGTGTCTCCGCTGGTAAAGAAGAAGTAGATGCAAATAAACAAGCTAATCTTACCCACCTCTATCCCTATACTCCGACCTCGTCGAAACAGCACGTTTCCTGGGTCTGCCATTACTACCCAAATGGTTAAGATAATTGCAGCAACAACATAATCCTCGTAGCGTTACACTTATCGAAAGTCTTTAACACAATCAACGCTTAAACGATACTTGAGGACACAGAACAATCCACGTTCCTTCCAGGGCTGAAGAGGTGTACCATGAACTACCTGAGCGGACGGCAATCATTTATACTGTTTCGAGATCAAAAATCCGAATTGCGCGGAGTTAAAAAAGGAGTTCCGCTGGGTGGTGTCCTCTCCCCGTTATTATTTAACTACTACATCTTGAAACGCCCGCAATCACCTGAGGGAACTTCTATCACCATGATGGCATATCCTCAAAAGTAAACAGCTTTATATATATGTCTATATTCCTGACCTTTCTCGCTTCTTCTCTGTATGGACCTTGACACTCTCCCTCCCTAAATACACAGCGGCCAGATTCACGAATGGGACAGAGGAGTACAAATGATAAGATCTAACATCGCAGTGGAAGGCGTTAAAATTCTGACTGTCAACAACCCTAAATGAAAAGTTTCCTGTACGAACTGGAGTTTGATCGATCAGTATGTATGAAAGCCACATACCATAGTTATCCGATCTTAACAATATGTTCGGTGATTCTACCGTTGCTTAGAATGCGTCAATTAAAAAAATTACCTTAACCAAGGGCTTGATTGTGATCTGCCGGGTCCGAAATAGGGTTATCTATACTACTAGATTCCAGCATAAGATAGTTCATCTAGCTATCTGGCTGCCTGCTGCCTGGATGGAAGACACCTTTTCAGTGATTTAGATGTACGTACGCTGTTGCACTATCCTGTTGCAGCCAAGATAAGCACCAGCCTCTGTGCAGCAAAAAACACAGGCACAGTTCGACGTCGAAAAGCTGCAATAACAACAGACAACCGAATGATTTGCTACTCGTATTGCACACATATTCCCTCAGAGCACTCATCAGCAACTCGGTATAATAGCAGAACCAGTCAGAAACGATACTCCCTTCCTTCCTTATAGAGCAAAATGTGTTAAAAGTTGAGCCCGTGGTAAAAACGCAGAAATCAGCCATCTTTGTTTGTTTTCATTTGAACAATGTTGCCATTGCCCAATACGCATATATTACAAAGTATCAAAACTGAAAACAACAGTTTATATATTTATTAATAATAGCATTCGCCTCTGATTTTGAGCTATTTTAAGAAAATTTCAAACATATTGAAACATGTTGAACAGATTGAATTATAAAAGTTGATAATTACTACAGTATATCGACATTGACAACCCTGCGTTGTGAGAGAGCAATCAGCTGACACGTTTCTACGGCAAAAATCCAAATTCCAAAGGAATTCTGACGGCATCCTACGTCGAAGAGAGATGGGAGTAGCGTTTTTCACTGTTCACTTACATTGCGCGCCCATAAGATAGGTCGTATCAGCTGACACGGGCCACGATTCCACCTTCTCCACTTTTTCTGCTAGAAGGGAACAGTGAGAAGGTATTTAAAATCAAACGACGTTTCAGACAAGGCGACTTTTCAATCTACTCTTTTAGAAAATAATTCGAACTGCAGAGCCTAATCGAGCAGGAAAATCTTCACTAAGAATGCACAACTGCTGGCGTACGTCGATTATAACTATTGGCCTCAACAATCGCGCCGTCAGTTCCGCATTTTCCAGAATGGACAAGAAAGCGAAGAAAATTGGTCTGGCAGTGAACGAGGAGAAGACGAAAGCAAGAGATAGCCATCAAGCAAATAGTCGTCGCACTCGCAACTAGTAAAGTCCTCTCTCAACGAACAAAGACAAAACTCTATTAAACCTGTGCTGGATCGCGCGATTTCAATTTGATACCGAAATTGCAAATCGCACGAATTGATTTGAGATGTGACGAAATTCACTAAATCTTTTCTGGTTCGAACTTAAATTCGAAACACCTGATAGCAAACAACTGACATTCAATAACAATTTTATGTGAAATATTTTTTGTGAATATGAGTATTTCTATTGTTTCTCCTTATTTAATAATCCGAAATGATTGGAAAAATAATTAGAAAGTTGCACGACGCATTTAAAGAGATCGCTCCAGTCCTCTAGATATTCCAGAAAACTGTATGTTAACAACCAGTATCTGATTATTTACAGATTCATTTCGTACTATAGGATAAATAAAGAAGCATTTCAAAAAATTAGTATTGATATAAGGTCATTAATAAAGCCAACGACCATAAGCTTCTTCTTCTTCTTTACTGGCGTAGACACCGCTTACGCGATTATAGCCGAGTCAACAACAGCGCGCCAGTCGTTTCTTCTCTTCGCTACGTGGCGCCAATTGGATATTCCAAGCGAGGCCAGGTCCTTCTCTACTTGGTCCTTCCAACGGAGTGGAGGTCTTCCTCTTCCTCTGCTTCCCGCGGCGGGTACTGCGTCGAATACTTTCAGAGCTGGAGTGTTTTCATCCATCCGGACAACATGACCTAGCCAGCGTAGCCGCTGTCTTTTAATTCGCTGAACTATGTCAATGTCGTCGTATATCTCGTACAGCTCATCGTTCCATCGAATGCGATATTCGCCGTGGCCAACGCGCAAAGGACCATAAATCTTTCGCAGAACCTTTCTCTCGAAAACTCGCAACGTCAACTCATCGGTTGTTGTCATCGTCCAAGCCTCTGCACCATATAGGAGGACGGGAATTATGAGAGACTTATAGAGTTTGGTTTTTGTTTGTCGAGAGAGGACTTTGCTTCTCAATTGCCTACTTAGTCCGAAGTAGCACCTGTTGGCAAGAGTTATCCTGCGTTGGATTTCTAGGCTGACATTGTTGGTGGTGTTTACGCTGGTTCCAAGATAGACGAAATTATCTACAACTTCAATGTTATGACTGTCAACAGTGACGTGAGTGCCAAGTCGCGAGTGCGACGACTGTTTGTTTGATGACAGGAGATATTTCGTCTTGCCCTCGTTCACTGCCAGACCCATTTCTTTTGCTTCCTTGTCCAGTCTGGAGAAAGCAGAACTAACGGCGCGGGTGTTGAGGCCGATGATATCAATATCATCGGCATACGCCAGCAGTTGTACACTCTTATAAAAGATAGTACCCTCTCTGTTAAGTTCTGCAGCTCGAACTATTTTCTCCAGAAGCAGGTTGAAAAAGTCGCACGATAGGGAATCGCCTTGTCTGAAACCTCGTTTGGTATCGAACGGCTCGGAGAGGTCCTTCCCGATTCTGACGGAGCTTTTTGTGTTTCTCAACGTCAGTTTACACAGCCGTATTAGTTTTGCGGGGATACCAAATTCAGACATCGCGGCATAAAGGCAGCTCCTTTTCGTGCTGTCGAAAGCAGCTTTGAAATCGACGAAGAGGTGGTGTGTGTCGATTCTCCTTTCACGGGTCTTTTCCAAGACATAGACGACCATAAGCGTTGAGCTAAAATAAGCAGAAAAGTTAAGATTTTTGGTGGAAGGATTCCCATATTGCGCTTGACAGAATGACTGTGTCGAAAATTTTTAAACAAACGTTGAGAGCTTTGAAGCGGGCACAACGTCATACGTGGATAAAGTTTCCAAGGTCTCAAACTGAATATAGCCAGTCTAAACAACATTTATATAACAAATTTGGGATTCCTGTGGTAATTGGTGTCTCGACGGAACACACATCAAAGTGCTAATTAGAAAACGCTATTTGAACATCAGTGCAATGATTGTAACTTAAATATCGACCACTGCATACATAATAAGTTGTGTATTTGTCTGTTCGCTATAGCTGAACGAAATGACAAATGGCCTGAACCACTTTAAAGGCAATTCAATGAGGATGATTTGTAAAAAAAAAAAAAAAGAAAGTGTTCCAAAAAGTGACTTCTCCATACAAAATTTTGTTTGGCACGATTCCGATTACTTTGGCGGAGGGGTAAAAAAACCGAATTTCCATATAAATGGGGTATGTACGGATAGGGGAGCTTCTCCAGAGGAGGAATATCCAAAAATAACATAAAAATAACTAATATTTTTTGAAATATTCACGTTTAAAAATTCAAAAATTGCCCTAAGAAAACATGTTATTTCTCCATGTTTCACAGAATATTTTCACGTTTTTCACTCACTATATTGAAATATACACTCTTAATATTGAAATAAGTTCACTTTTCACTTTTATTTTGTAATTTTTCAGCCAAATTTAGTAATTTAAAATCACTTATCAAATTTATGGCTGCAAAGTTTAGAGTGTTTATATTTACGAGGAAAACCAGCGTTGCCACACCTTAAAAACCAAAAGTGAAGAATTTTTTAGCGTTTCGCATCGTTTTCTTTGTTTGTACTTTTGAGTGATTCTTTTTTCTTTATTAACTATAAAAAACTATAGAGAAGATTTTTCAAGCTAAAATTGAATATGTGAACACTTTTGCATATACATATTATACATACATACATATATGAATATATGAATAATATGTGATTTATATTTAATAAACACAGATAAGTAAAATAGTGTAATAATATTATAATATTACGAGCGAATAACCGGGGTGGCTGAAGTACTTTCGCATAGTACTCCTTTCTGCGTTGGCGGCCTTCGGCCGCGCTCTAAGAACATAACCCTGGCCGAGCGAATACCCGGGTTGATTGAAGTACTTTTGCGTAGTACTCCTTTCTGTGTTGGCGGCCTTCGACCGCGGTTTAAAAAAATAACCCTGGCCGAGCGAATACCCGGTATGACTGAAGTACTTTCGCATAGTACTCCTTTCTGCGTTGGCGGCCTTCGGCCGCGGTTTAAAAAAATAACCCTAGCCGAGCGAATACCTGGTGTGACTGAAGTACTTTCGCGTAGTACCCCTTTCTGCGTTGAAAATAAAAAAATATATAGACTTTTTGGTATAAAGTGGTTATAATTTATGGTTATCATGCACTCAAAATTTAAGTTTTCGTTATAAAATGGTAAATTTTGGTTATTATATCTGTCAGCGATTTCCATTTATTTTTGATGATACATTGGTTTGTATTTTAGGTGACAATATATATATTATTATATTTAAAACATGAGTTTGAGTGCATAATAACCAAAAAATATAACCACTTTATATCCAATATTAAAATAAAATTTAAGTTTTCGTTATAAAATGGATAAATTTTGGTTATTATATCTGTCAGCGATTTCCATTTATTTTTGATGATACATTGGTTTGTGTTTTAGGCGACAATATATATATTATTATATTTATAATATGAGTTTTGGGTATGAAGTGGTTATATTTTTCGGTTATCATGCACTCATATTGAAACAAAATTTGAGTTTTCGTACTGTACCCATGTACTGTACACTTTATTACGTAATATTATTATATAATATTACTTATACATATGTATATATAATATTATTATATAATATTACTAATATATGTATATAATATTACTTATTTGCTTAATAAATTTAAAAAGGAAAATATACATATGCATGAATAGAGGAATTTTTGGGAAAAAGAGGAATTTCAGCGAATTGCCTTATCATCACATGGCAGCGCTCCATTTCGTCGTAATTTTTAGTAAACAAATAAGGTTGAAGCAAGTGTATAATGTAATTTTTAAAATAAAGATTTTTTAGGTAAAAAACCTGCTAAAAGAGTGAAATGTTGATTTATTTAAAAGATTATAGTGCAATTTAATTAAATTGAAGTGAAAAATGTGAAAAAAGTGTGTTTAATGTGGTGAAATAGCTCCTTGAAATGGTCCAAATTTGCGAATTTTTGAACTTTAAGGCCGAATATCTCCTAAACTAAGCGTTGCGGGCCCTATAACCCTATATGTCAGGAGGACTTCCTCTTTCCAACGGTACCTGCAAATCGCGGCGCCAAAGAAATCGGAATTGTGCCTTTTGTTTTGTTGCGTTTTACAAGGTGCGTTCCAAAGTAAACAGGACTTATAAAAAAAAAAAAATACAAGGAAAAACATTAACTTCGGTTGCACCCGGGGTAAACCCGGGTAAAATTTAGAATAGCATCCCATTCTTTCGGGGATAAAGTGGGTATCGTTGGAAAGGTGACGTTCTCCAGATCACGAAAATATATATAGTTGCCGCTGACTTATAGTTTTTAAGATATTTGCATTTAAAGTTGAAAAATTACAACTTTTACATTGATAAATTGTATATTGTGAATAACTTTTTCACTTATATTATGCACTTTTCACTTACTAACACTTCACTATAACGTTTCTGTATATTTATTTTTTTAATATTTGTTGTAAATAAAGCTTTATTTTAATTATTTTATTTTAGTTAAATTCACTGCATTTGCACAACAAGAATAGGGTTGTATACTAGCAAATAAATGGTATTGCCATATCTGCCTAGTTGTCAACAAAAGAAAATAAGCGAAAATTTTATACCAAAAATATATGAAAAAATTTTTATACAAAAAATATTTTCTCATACATAAAATCGAAAACAAATTAAAGGTTCATAAGTATGTTTTATTGCTTGTAAAAGCTTTTTGAATGGATCTTCACGGTTTCTTCTTATGGTTGTACGCCACAGGTACTCAATAATTAAATCGGCGAAGTTTTGTTGGTTAGAGAAATTTTCCTTTAAAAAGAATTTTTAATCACACGCCACTGTGACTCAATCCTTTGAGTGTGTGTTCCGTCTGGGGCGACAAAGGGATTTTCCGGATCACTATGATTGAATCTTCGGTGCTCATACCCATGATCGGAAAGGCAATTATATGCCCTCCAAAAGTCGGTACATATAATTGACCCTTCCGCTACGTGCTTCTTGATAATGGGTATGAGCACCTCAGCTGATCTAACATTCTCGGGACACACTACCAATCTCAAGTCGTCGCTCCCATCCTCTACCATGCCCAGTACCCAGTGACCTTCAACTCTTCTACCTGAAATATGAGAAAATACATAAGTTAGTACGTAAAATTTTATATATATAAGAGTTATTACCTTTATTGTATTTTCGTTTTCCAAACTTGCTTTCGTTAATTTGTACAATTTTTCCGGGACCGCCAATTTTCCCCACAGCCTCTTCGTGGTCTATTTGGTACAAAACAACGGCCTCTCTACAATAGCTGTACCAATCGCATATGGTGGCTGTTGACAAAATAGTTATAAAGCTGTTTTTTCTGACTTCGGTCTGGCACTTTAACTTTAACCAATAAGTTGTCTCCCTAGTGCTAAAGGTCTCCACAACTTTGGTTATGTTCCACATTTTTTTAAGTTCTGCAACAGTAAGAACACTCTTACGTACACCGCGGCTGGTGGAAGGTTCATCGAAATCTACAGAGAATACTTAATTAAAAATTCAAAAATTTAGAAATACTTGATAACATACCTAATCGTTGTGCACACATTTTATATTTTTTTCTTTTTAATTAAAAATCACTTTGAAAAAATGAAAATATTTAAAAATCACTAGCCACACTTTCTAATTGCTTCGCCAAATTTAAAAGTAAAAGCGAAACAAAAAAAGAAACAGTACTTAGTTTGAAAACTAACAGTACCATCGTTGCTAGAATTATTATATATGAAGTGTTAAAAATTGAGTTATACCCTTAAGATTATTGCGTTGCGTTGCGTTTATGTATTTGGGGTATAAAGTTTATGCTTATTTTCTTTTGTTGACAACTAGGCAGATATGGCAATACCATTTATTTGCTAGTATGCAACCCTATTAGAGCAGTGAATTTAACTAAAATAAAAGAATTAAAATAAACCTTTATTTGTAATAAATATTGAAAAATAAAGATACAGAAACGTTATAGTGAAGTGTTAGTAAGTGAAAAGTACATAATATAAATGGAAAAGTTATTCACAATATACAAATTATCAATGTAAAAGTTGTAAATTTTGCAACTTTAAATGCAAATGTCTTTAAAACGATAAGTCAGCGGCAACTATATATATATATATATTTTTTTTTTTCGTGATCTGGAGAACGTCACCTTTCCAACGATACCCATTTTATCCCCGAAAGCCTGAGATGTTATTCTAAATCCCAGCCAAATACCCTTCACAGGTGCATTTCTGTTAGTAACTATGTGTTTAGTTTGTATGGAAGCTATATATAGTAATCCGATCTGAACAATTTCTTCGAAGATTACATTGTTGGGGGAAACTTTAATATACCATCCCACGATTTCGAGGTTAAAAGTGGTATGGTTGAATAGGGCTGATGCTCCAGATTAAGAAAATATATAGTTGCCGCCGCAAACTTATATTTCTCAAGATATTTGCATTTAAAGATGAAAATTTTGCAAATTTTATCTTGCAATTTCTCGATTTCTAGTAATTATTTGTTTTATATTATGCACTTTTTATGCACTTACTGATTATTCTCGAACTCTCGACGCATCACTCAAGGAGGACAATGCGTCGATTATTAAGAATAAGAAAAAGGAAAAAAAACGTATTAGTTCAAGAAAAACGCCCAGTTTTGTGTTTAATATAAAAAAGGGAATTTATTAAATGGTTAAAAATTACCTTCATACTAATGGTGATGATGGCCGGTGGACGTCCTGTAAAAACTCTTGCTTCTCCTTTGAACGTTGAAAAAATGTGATTAGCTTGTTAAGCTATTGAGTGCAGTGTAGCGTTTTTAACGAAACTCTTGAGTGAAAGTTGTTAGCGGTTTATGCCAACATCTAAATGGCAATAGTTTGTTATATACTATCTAGGGTGTGTAGCAAGAATTTAGGCACTGGCCTAAACATACCGGCCCCTTGTGGTGAGCAACAAAAAAAAAACTTACATGTCCATCGACCACCATAACCATGTACAAAATTATAGCACAATATTTCCTTAAATTACTATGAATTAGAGTAAATTACATGGTTATTTCAATGCATTTTATTTCATTCATGACTTTTTATTCGTATACAAAAATAGAATATAGAATTTTTTTTTTTAAATAAAAATCAAAATATAGATAAACAAAAAATTATTTTTAGTACCGGCCCGTACCCGAAAGCACCAAGCCGAAAATAGAGCCCTGGGCGAGAAGCTCTCCAAACGTTTGTGGCATCACCTGTTGGGTCATGATGCGGCTATAGACATCTGCGCCGAGCACCAAACGTATCGGCGCCGCCTTATAAAAATTGGGATCCGCGAGCTTTATGTGTGTGTACGGGGCTACGATATCGGAGTCCATCGTTGTTGTCGGGCTGATGCGCATATAGTTGTGCACTACCCTCTCATGCGTGGATATGCGGGCATTCGTACCATGTCTGCCTCGCAGTACAAAGAGGCAGCCGTGTTGACCACCGACATGAGTCTGCACTAGTTGCAGTTCCCTTGCGAGATCGCGCGCAATATAAAAAATATTTTGCCTTTAGCATCAAATTTATGTAGAATTATTTTTTAAATGAGTAAATCAGTCCTATCTATTGGTTATTCTTTGCTCACCCAAAGGAATTTGTCGGATAATTTGTTATCGTTATTGTCTTATTTGTCGTATGTTTTCGACAAAGTGGCCTGCCACCAAAGGAAATGTTAAATACAATTTGTTTTAATAATTATTTTCAATTCTTACTTGTTAATAAATTACTTCTTGCTTAGTAAGTTCAAGGGCAATGCAACTGCTGTAGAAGGAGACTTTCGGTTTGCAACATAGTTATTTGATAGCAAAAAATTGAATTTAAAATTCATAAGCATTAGTTATGCCTCATAGTTAAGACAGTGAATTTAAAACTGACGGCATGGCATCACCGTATGTCATGAATAACATTTCTATTGTTGGTTATGTGCGCAACACGTTTATTTACATATTTTCTTTTACTTTCAGACTCGTGAGCATGCTCTTCTTGCTTTCACCCTTGGTGTGAAACAACTGATCGTTGGTGTCAACAAGATTGATTCGTCTGATACAGTGCGGCTTGTTATGAGGAAATCACGAAGGAAATATCCTCATACATCAAGAAGATCGGTTACAATCCAGCTGCTGTTGCATTCGTGCCATCTCTCTGGTGGAAGCATCCACCAACACGCCATGACTCAAGGGATGGAAGGCTGAACGTAAGGAAGGCAACGCTGAAGGTATGACATTTATCGATGTTAGCCAGATATAGTTGAGCATGCTGTTCTACTTTAACTATTCGGTGCTTTTATCGTTCACGGGAAATAAACTTGGTATTACACCCATTTTCACAATTATTGATCAGCAGGGTAGCAAAATCGCATAACTATAGTGATATAGTTATTGGTAGCCGCTAGAAACATTGGAACAATCACGTATGGCGAGGTGAAAATTCCAACATATAAATAGTCATTATAAGTGCATTAAAGTGAAAATAAAGATTTCTACACAAACGTACTGTAAGCTAAACATCGTAAAAAATATTTAAATGTTATCGAGACCCAGCAAGTAAGAAAATGTTGCAACACCAGTATATGAAAACACAGGACATTATTTATTTAATAGTGTAATAATACATCGATAGAGAACTAATTTCAGTAATGCCTTGCAACAAGTACTTTTAAAAGTATTTAAAAGTGAACAAATATTTTGTTACATTTATTTTTAAGTAATTTACATTTAACACATTAAAAGGGCGCAAAGTTAGAAAAAAACTATGCAAATGCCGATTGTTAAGTATGTAATTAAAAAAAGAAATTTTAATATTTTTGTCCACATCTAAACTTTACACGTACATACATTGCATATGTTTAAGCAAACAATTTCCACATTTATCAAAAACAAGTATTAAAAGCTAATTTGTGAAAAAATTAAAAATCTGTATATTTTTGCGGTAAATAAGACTTTCTTCTGCAAATACTATAGAAAGAAACATAAAACACTCGCTGGGCATCATCATAATTTTCATTTAGTTCTTAATACAATCTAAACATATCCATATATAAATAAAAAAAAGAATTTATTTCAAGCTGCGTACATATGTACACGTAACATCTATCCGAACTGTTTACGTTCATTGGGAGTTGGAGGATGCCGATGGAGCCCGATTAGGCGCAATGGCTTCACCATTCGTTTCTCAAGTGCTTTTCCAAAGTTCTGTTTTTAGAGCATTTTTGATGGGGGGATTTTTTTATTAATATGTTTGGTTAGATGCACGATATCGTTCAAAATGGGACTATTCAGCTCTGTGAATTTTTACACCATATCGCTTTTTAACGGGTGATTTTTTAAGAGCTTGATAACTTTTTAAAAAAAAAAAACGCATAAAATTTGCAAAATCTCATCGGTTCTTTATTTGAAACGTTAGATTGGTTCATGACATTTACTTTTTGAAGATAATTTCATTTAAATGTTGACCGCGGCTGCGTCTTAGGTGGTCCATTCGGAAAGTCCAATTTTGGGCAACTTTTTCGAGCATTTCGGCCGGAATAGCCCGAATTTCTTCGGAAATGTTGTCTTCCAAAGCTGGAATAGTTGCTGGCTTATTTCTGTAGACTTTAGACTTGACGTAGCCCCACAAAAAATAGTCTAAAGGCGTTAAATCGCATGATCTTGGTGGCCAACTTACGGGTCCATTTCTTGAGATGAATTGTTGTCCGAAGTTTTCCCTCAAAATGGCAATAGAATCGCGAGCTGTGTGGCATGTAGCGCCATCTTGTTGAAACCACATGTCAACCAAGTTCAGTTCTTCCATTTTTGGCAACAAAAAGTTTGTTAGCATCGAACGATAGCGATCGCCATTCACCGTAACGTTGCGTCCAACAGCATCTTTGAAAAAATACGGTCCAATGATTCCACCAGCGTACAAACCACACCAAACAGTGCATTTTTCGGGATGCATGGGCAGTTCTTGAACGGCTTCTGGTTGCTCTTCACCCCAAATGCGGCAATTTTGCTTATTTACGTAGCCATTCAACCAGAAATGAGCCTCATCGCTCATCGGACACGGACGCGAAACACATTTCGAACCGAACACTGATTTTGGTAATAAAATTCAATGATTTGCAAGCGTTGCTCGTTAGTAAGTCTATTCATGATGAAATGTCAAAGCATACTGAGCATCTTTCTCTTTGACACCATGTCTGACATCCCACGTGATCTGTCAAATACTACTGCATGAAAATCCTAACCTCAAAAAAATCACCCGTTATATATATGTAAAAGAAAGTCTTTGGTTGAGTTTCTATTTGCATGCAAGATGAAAGTTTACACTTTCAACTGGAAAGTGGTTGCATTGTGTTATAATATATGAAAAAGTTATCCCAAAATATTGCTTACATATAAAACTTTAAAAAATTTTTTTCTTTCAAAGTAAAATCTGTTTAATTTTATACATACGTGCACAATTAATCAGAACAACGTAAATTCACTTAAAAAGTGCCAACTTCGACTAGGAGTCTAGGGTTTTTTTTTTCGCATATTTTCTGTCAGAGGTGGAATTTGCAATATTTGTAGGGTAGTAAGTGTATCGGAAAGCTAGGCTTCCGATGTGGCTAGGGAACTGTTGCGTTAAGTAGTGTGTGCATCTACGTTTTTCACCTCGTAGGGTGGTAGTAAGACCAATTTGGGAAGCTGTCTTTTAACTTGGCCTTTTTCAGTGATGATGTCAACTACTCGCACTCGGGTATCAGCGCCCATGTATATTGACAATCCTACCCAATCTCCACTCATTCGGTGGCAAATTGTCCTCCTTGATGACGACAAGATCACCTGTCTTTAAATTTGTCTTTGGAAGTTTCCACTTTATGCGTTTATGCATTTCGTTTAATAATAATACCCAACGATTACACTCCTCCCGCCCAACCGACGCGAGGGGCGCAATCCGCGAACGAGCGGAATTAGTCGAGTCATAAAAGGCAAAAGAGTTTTAAGGGTTGCGATCATGGTATAGAGGAGTAGGGAAAGTCCCATTCACCATAGAAAAAGAGCCATTCACAGTCCTTAACCTATCCCTCAAGTGTACTTTCACCATAAAAACATCATGGCCACTTCTGGTGAATAAGGGTGGCGAGAGGTTAAAACGGGTTGCAGAAAGCGAAAATACTATAATATTAAATAATAAATTTATAGTACTTTATTTGTTCATTTATAAATACTATTTTCAATTTTTGTTATAGAGTAAAGTTTATAGCTGTTATCAAAAAAATTAATTATACCTTCATGATATAGATAAATATGTTATATATTTTTAAGCGTTTTGGTTAACTTATTCATGGACAAATTGGAAATTATATTTGATAATGAGTAGACCATAAGAGATAACTATTGTGGAAAAGTTTGATATTACATACCATAATAATTCGTCTGAAGAGTAAAACACAATTTTTTATTATAAGATAAATCAAGAGATAATTATAATAGCCATTTTTCTATATTTTAAGTACACATTTTTGTAATCACAAACTACATACACGCTTTATATGTCAAAATTTAGCTATACGCCGGCGTTCAGGAATTTTACTCGTTCCTAAATGGAGTGTTTGACCATCCTAACACATTTACCATATTAACTATTAGTTCCAAGCTAAGTTTTTAAATAAAAATGATTCTTAAAATAAATATTTTTTGAATTTGTAATATCTATTTAGTAGTAAAAAGGAGTTTAAATTAGCTTACGCAACATTATTTTGCCATGCTTAATAGCAATACTGGCATAGTATTTAAAAAAATAAATGATTGTTCGAGATATATTCCGTCTGAAATTATTCAAATCGATAATAACTTGTCTGGCCCAATTAAAAATACAACACAAATTCCATAATTTTAAATAGCGGCTCATTATTAGCCAAATTACATTTATTTGTTTTTTAAAGTTTAAATATCAACTTCCACACCATTCATAATCGACCATAATTCACTAGATGTAAGGACGAATTGTAATTCGCGTAGATGCAAATGTTTCTTTTTCAAATCGCTGCTTGGTCACCAACGCTGCCAACTTTCATTTGATGAGTGGTTTTTATTATTTGCGTAGTTCTTCCCGACGTTCTATCGGTTTTGGTGGAGCTGGTTCCCCCCACTCTCCCAATTCGGCATCATAATACTGCGCAGCACGGTATGGTCACAATTCTCATGGTACTTGCTCTTCCATGGAAGTCAATTGTACAAAAAAATTCTTCAACCTCGGTATGTCGGAGGGAACGAAATCGATAATACATTCGCGATCGATACGTTCCATATGTAGCTCACCAATAGATTGTCCAGGACAGATAAGCTCAGTGAACTTGGCTTTCAATAAGAAGGTAGGATCACAATGCATGTCTTAACGACGGTATCCCCACCATTTTTTATCTTTGCGCATAACACGATGAAATAAGTCAATTAATTCGCTCAACTGGTAACGCTGTGGTCTGCAAGGTGAGTGTTTAGCATATTAAAAAGTATGTAAATTCAATTTTGCTCAAAACCTACCTGCTTGATAAACCTGACTAGCAGTATCGGGATTCTAAGCGCAATTTACAATAGCTTGTGCAACATCCGAATGTGCTCACCGTAGTATTTGCTCTTCAGAAAGTTGCTTCCACACTCAAGCACAAAGCTCATTGGTTTGGGACTACCGTTCTACAACAGCTCCTTTGCTGATTCTATAAAAAAAATTAAAAAATACATGATAAATCTTTTGAAATAAAGTTTAATTTTTGCTTACCTAGCAATGCGACGTGCACCTTCCACGAGCACGTCATTGAATTAAAAATTTTGTCTCGAATTCACGACCAACTAATTTGATAACTACATTTCAGTTCTTCACAGCATCGCGTATCGCTTTTTAATCTCTTAAATCATAAAATTGAAACAGCACCTGACCCATTACGCAGCAATTTTAAGGAGGCTATGCTTGGTTATTTCGTACTTTTATTGGAATAAAATCACAGCCGATCTGTTGTTTAACGTCCCAATGGAGATTTGTAAACACTTCTTCCAGATTCAAATAACTAAATAAACCATCCTAAAGGATTTAACCATGAAATAAACTAAAAAAATTGTCTTGCAAAAACCTTCGTTACGATGGCAAAAATGTAAATATGGTTGTGAATGAGCATAATCTAGACTCCACTATTCGACATGGTTGCTTATTTGTTCGTAACATTTTTCTGTGGTGAACATTTATTGACTTACAACAGTTAAAAAGAGGCATAAATAAAAAACTTAATTTTTCATGTATTTGCTCATATTGTTCCCATCTTTAAGAATATATATTAAAATAAAACGATTTTCTTTTGAAAATATATTAAACTTTTATATATAACCAATATTTTTGGGACTTTTCCATAAATTTTAAGAAAATAACACAATGCAACCATTTTCCGGTTAAAAGTCGGCCATCTTGGTTAAAAGTCGGCCATCTTGGATTCCAATAGAAACTCAACCCCGGACTACACTTGACGTTTCTACAGTGGCACCTCTCAGCTGTGGCTTTGTTTACATAACATCAGCTGATATTTTCTCTACTCCTCCTCTACCGTAGTTGCAATCTTAAGCTGCTCGTCTACAGAAACAAAAATTTCAACAGCCAAAATTAATAATTAAATTAAAGTTTATAATTTTTAAATGTTACTTGTTAAGAGTAGATAAGATAATTTTTATAATGGTAAAGAGTGAGACTGTTATAAAGGGTGATTTTTTTGAGGTTAGGATTTTCATGCAGTAGTATTTGACAGATCACGTGGGATGTCAGACATGGTGTCAAAGAGAAAGATGCTCAGTATGCTTTGACATTTCATCATGAATAGACTTACTAACGAGCAACGCTTGCAAATCATTGAATTTTATTACCAAAATCAGTGTTCGGTTCGAAATGTGTTTCGCGTCCGTGTCCGATGAGCGATGAGGCTCATTTCTGGTTGAATGGCTACGTAAATAAGCAAAATTGCCGCATTTGGGGTGAAGAGCAACCAGAAGCCGTTCAAGAACTGCCCATGCATCCCGAAAAATGCACTGTTTGGTGTGGTTTGTACGCTGGTGGAATCATTGGACCGTATTTTTTCAAAGATGCTGTTGGACGCAACGTTACGGTGAATGGCGATCGCTATCGTTCGATGCTAACAAACTTTTTGTTGCCAAAAATGGAAGAACTGAACTTGGTTGACATGTGGTTTCAACAAGATGGCGCTACATGCCACACAGCTCGCGATTCTATGGCCATTTTGAGGGAAAACTTCGGACAACAATTCATCTCAAGAAATGGACCCGTAAGTTGGCCACCAAGATCATGCGATTTAACGCCTTTAGACTATTTTTTGTGGGGCTACGTCAAGTCTAAAGTCTACAGAAATAAGCCAGCAACTATTCCAGCTTTGGAAGACAACATTTCCGAAGAAATTCGGGCTATTCCGGCCGAAATGCTCGAAAAAGTTGCCCAAAATTGGACTTTCCGAATGGACCACCTAAGACGCAGCCGCGGTCAACATTTAAATGAAATTATCTTCAAAAAGTAAATGTCATGAACCAATCTAACGTTTCAAATAAAGAACCGATGAGATTTTGCAAATTTTATGCGTTTTTTTTTTTTAAAAAGTTATCAAGCTCTTAAAAAATCACCCGTTATCAAATGTGCTGGAATGAGAATTGAAATCATGACATATACGGCGGAATGGTTCGTTTAACTCAAAATTTGTTCTAGAAAATTTGTAAAAGTAATGGTCTAAACTGCCTGGTAGAGCGAGCGGGAATGTTAAATTTAATATCAGATAAGAGAGATGGGCTACAGACTGACCCATTCATGAGTTTTACAAGAAATATTATACCAAGCATCTCCCTACGACTAGCGAGTGTCGGGAGATTTATAATAATAATACTAAAGAACCCGTCCACGCTTCACTGTGACTGATACATAGATAATACTGCTACTGGATTATAATTATTAGTTAATGAAATATAGCATTTCTGTGAAGCAACTTGTGTTAGTTTACAAAAAATGGATCATAGAGCATTTCGTGTGTTAATAAATCAATGCTTTTTGGAGAAAAATACTGTTGAATTTGGGCTGAGGGAAATCCATCGATGAAAAGATATTTGCTAAGAGGCAAAAGCTCTGTGCAAAGTGAGTGCCTCGCAAGTTCATAATCCAACAAAAAGAACGAATAACTGATTCTGAGAAGTGTTTAAGTGCTCTTTAGTCGTAATAAAACCGAATTTTTTCGGTAATACCCTCCCTATCAATTATGCCCAGGCTACGTAAAAATTTTTCCTAAATTTAAAATTAAAAAAAAAAGTAAAATATGTAAATGCAACTATTTAGGGTCGGCTTTAGTATACCATCCCAAGATTTCAGGGTTAAAAGTGATATGGTTGGATAGGGCTGATGCTCCAGATTAAGAAAATATATAATTGTTGCCGCCGCAAACTTGGAGTTTTCGAGATATTTGCATTTAAAGTTGAAAACTTTGCAAATTTCATCTTGCAATTTCTCGATTTCTAGTAATTATTTATTTTATATTATGCACTTTTTATGCACTTACACTTCATTACATTGTTTCTACATATTTATTTTTTATTTATTATTTACACATTTGCTTAAAATAAGCATTTTATATTTATAAAAATTTCATTACATGCACAATAACAAAAGTATTCTGTGTTGACAGCTACTAAGTGTTGCCATAATTACACATTGACGAAACGAATATAAATTAATAAAAAAAGGATTATACCCCAAGTATATAAATCATTCCCCTTTTTCTTGATATATCATGATTTTTGACCGGGCAGGCCGCCAACGTCTAAGTTGGGTTATAGGTACCGCAAACGCAATAAAACCACTTTATATCCAATCTTGAAACAAAATTTCAGTTTTCGTTATAAAATGGATAAATTTTGGTTATTATATCTGTTAGCGATTTCCATTTATTTTTGATGATACATTGGTTTGTATTTTAGGTGACAATATATATATTATTTAACTTTATTTATTTCACGGATTGTATGTGATTTTTTCTTAAATTTAGAATATTAGAAGTCATAGACTCGTATAACTTTCTTCTTCTTTACTGGCGTAGACACCGCTTACGCGATTATAGCCGAGTCAACAACAGCGCGCCAGTCGTTTCTTCTCTTCGCTACGTGGCGCCAATTGGATATTCCAAGCGAGGCCAGGTCCTTCTCTACTTGGTCCTTCCAACGGAGTGGAGGTCTTCCTCTTCCTCTGCTTCCCGCGGCGGGTACTGCGTCGAATACTTTCAGAGCTGGAGTGTTTTCATCCATCCGGACAACATGACCTAGCCAGCGTAGCCGCTGTCTTTTAATTCGCTGAACTATGTCAATGTCGTCGTATATCTCGTACAGCTCATCGTTCCATCGAATGCGATATTCGCCGTGGCCAACGCGCAAAGGACCATAAATCTTTCGCAGAACCTTTCTCTCGAAAACTCGCAACGTCAACTCATCGGTTGTTGTCATCGTCCAAGCCTCTGCACCATATAGGAGGACGGGAATTATGAGAGACTTATAGAGTTTGGTTTTTGTTTGTCGAGAGAGGACTTTGCTTCTCAATTGCCTACTTAGTCCGAAGTAGCACCTGTTGGCAAGAGTTATCCTGCGTTGGATTTCTAGGCTGACATTGTTGGTGGTTCCAAGATAGACGAAATTATCTACAACTTCAAAGTTATGACTGTCAACAGTGACGTGAGTGCCAAGTCGCGAGTGCGACGACTGTTTGTTTGATGACAGGAGATATTTCGTCTTGCCCTCGTACACTGCCAGACCCATTTCTTTTGCTTCCTTGTCCAGTCTGGAGAAAGCAGAACTAACGGCGCGGGTATTGAGGCCGATGATATCAATATCATCGGCATACGCCAGCAGTTGTACACTCTTATAAAAGATAGTACCCTCTCTGTTAAGTTCTGCAGCTCGAACTATTTTCTCCAGAAGCAGGTTGAAAAAGTCGCACGATAGGGAATCGCCTTGTCTGAAACCTCGTTTGGTATCGAACGGCTCGGAGAGGTCCTTCCCGATTCTGACGGAGCTTTTTGTGTTGCTCAACGTCAGTTTACACAGCCGTATTAGTTTTGCGGGGATACCAAATTCAGACATCGCGGCATAAAGGCAGCTCCTTTTCGTGCTGTCGAAAGCAGCTTTCAAATCGACGAAGAGGTGGTGTGTGTCGATTCTCCTTTCACGGGTCTTTTCCAAGATTTGGCGCATCGTGAATATCTGGTCGGTTGTTGATTTACCAGGTCTAAAGCCACACTGATAAGGTCCAATCAGTTTGTTGACGGTGGGCTTTAATCTTTCACACAATACGCTCGACAGAACCTTATATGCGATATTGAGGAGGCTAATCCCACGGTAGTTGGCGCAGATTGTGGGGTCTCCTTTTTTGTGGATTGGGCATAGCACACTTAAATTCCAATCGTTGGGCATACTTTCGTCCGACCATATTTTGCAAAGAAGCTGATGCATGCACCTTATCAGCTCTTCGCCGCCGTGTTTGAATAGCTCGGCCGGCAATCCATCGGCCCCTGCCGCTTTGTTGTTCTTCAGGCGGGCAATTGCTATTCGAACCTCTTCATGGTCGGGAAATGGAACGTCTACTCCATCGTCATCGATTGGGGTATCGGGTTCGCTTTCTCCTGGTGTTGTGCGTTCACCGCCATTCAGCAGGCTGGAGAAGTGTTCCCTCCATAATTTAAGTATGCTCTGGGCATCGGTGGCTAGATCACCTGGGGGGGTTCTACAAGAGTATGCTCCGGTCTTGAAACCTTCTGTAAGCCGCCGCATCTTTTCGTAGAATTTTCGAGCATTACCCCTGTCGGCCAGCTTATCAAGCTCTTCGTACTCACGCATTTCGGCCTCTTTCTTTTTCTGTCTACAAATGCGTCTCGCTTCCCTCTTCAACTCTCGGTATCTATCCCATCCCGCACGTGTTGTGGTCGATCGTAACGTTGCGAGGTAGGCAGCCTGTTTTCTCTCCGCTGCGACACGGCACTCCTCGTCGTACCAGCTGTTCTTCTGCACTTTCCGAAAACCAATGGTTTCGGTTGCAGCTGTACGTAAGGAGTTTGAAATGCCGTCCCACAGTTCCCTTATACCGAGTTGTTGACGAGTGCTCTCAGAGAGCAGGAGTGCAAGCCGAGTAGAAAAACGTTCGGCTGTCTGTTGTGATTGCAGCTTCTCGACGTCGAACCATCCTTGTGTTTGTTGGCGTGCGTTTTTTGCTGCACAGAGGCGGGTGCGTATTTTGGCTGCAACAATATAGTGGTCCGAGTCGATGTTAGGACCTCGGAGCGCACGCACATCTAAAACACTGGAGACGTGTCTTCCGTCTATCACAACATGATCGATCTGGTTGGTGGTTTTTCGATCTGGAGACAGCCAGGTAGCTTGATGTATCTTCTTATGCTGGAATCTAGTGCTACAGATAACCATATTTCGGGCCCCGGCGAAGTCGATCAGCCTCAGCCCATTTGGGGATGTTTCCGCGTGGAGGCTGAATTTACCGACCGTAGTGCCAAAGATACCTTCTTTGCCCACCCTGGCATTGAAGTCGCCAAGCACGATTTTGACATCGTGGCGGGGGCATCTCTCATAAGTGCGCTCCAAGCACACATAAAAGGCATCTTTGGTCACATCGTCCTTCTCTTCCGTCGGGGCGTGGGCGCAAATCAGCGATATGTTGAAGAACCTCGCTTTGATGCGGATTGTGGCTAGACGTTCATTCTCCGGAGTGAATGATAGTACTCGGCGACGGAGTCTCTCTCCCACCACGAATCCAACACCAAACTTGCGCTCCTTTATATGGCCACTGTAGTAAATGTCACAAGGACCTACTCGTCTCTGTCCTTGTCCCGTCCATCGCATTTCTTGGACGGCGGTGATGTCAGCCTTTATCTTTACGAGGACATCTACCAGCTGGGCAGCGGCACCTTCCCAATTAAGGGACCGGACATTCCAGGTGCATGCCCTCAAATCATAGTCCTTATTTCGTTTGCCATGGTCGTCATCAAAAGGGGGGTCACTCATCCGAGGCTTGTTGTTGTCTTTCATTGGGGGTGTTTTTTTACGTGGCGGGTCCCAAACCCAGCGCACAACCCTGCAGGGGTGTTTCGCCTTCTCACTTTAGCTCGCCTTCAAACGGATGTTCTTAGGCTACCCAGAGGATACTTGGTCAAAGACCGGAAGTCGTGAGCTGCTTGAGTCATATGTAAAAGAATCGTTTCTGGCCACTCCCAAGTGAATGGCGATCAGAGAACTTTCCTCACTTGCGTGAACTTCTACACATGACTCCATCCTCCTCGTATAACTTTACCACAAATAATATAAACTTCAAACAACGTATTTTCATTTAATGTTTTTAGCCAGTGGCAGCTTTTGTTATGACAGCCTAAATCCATGAAAATTTACTGTTGAAAGATAAAACACCGCCAGCTGCTAGAAATGTAGCCCCATCTACTGTAACATACCGCACTTACTCAATACCGCTCTTAGCGCCACCAACTGGTGGATAGCTCTTTGCTAATAATAAACAAATAATTTGTAATAAATAAATAATGCGACTATAAGGAGAGTTATAAACTATCCTATCTTTTAAGTTGGACCAAATTGCACACAGTGTTAAAAATTTCATTAAAATCGGTTCAGTAGTTTAGGAGTCCATCGAAATCAACGTGACACGTGATTTTTATATATTAAGATAGGCCTCACCAGAGATGTAAAAAGAATTTTTGTAGCAAGCGGATCTCTAAATTCTTTAGACCAACGTTTAAAAAAAGTAAGAGCGCCTTTAGCTTTAAAAACCGTGGAATATGCGTGAAGATTAAAATTATGTTTGGGGTCCATAGTTACACCCAGATCAATAAAACTGCATACTTGTTCCAACCAAAAGTTTTGTATTGCGTATGAAGTAAGGTCTACAGATCTACGTGAAAAGCACATCGTTTTACATTTTTTAAGGTTCAATGGCATGTCATTTCTATCACACCAAGAAACTAGGTTGTTTAAGTCTGTTTGCAACTGACATCTTTCGCTGTTTGAAGTATACGTTTTAAAAAGTTTTACATCGTCGGCATATAATAAAACTTTTGAAAACATAACAACAGATGATATGTCATCAATAAATAACAAGAACAGAATGGTGAATAAGGGTGGCGAGAGGTTAAAACGGGTTGCAGAAAGCGAAAATTGGACCAAGATGGCTACCTGGTGGAACGCCTGAAGGAACATTGATTATGTCAGAAAAATGATCGTTAAATATGACTTCTTGAATTCTATTACCAAGATAAGAAGCAACCCATTTTAGAAATATTGGTTGAAAACCAAGAAGATCAAGTTTAAGCAAAACAATTGAATGATTTACTTTATCAAAAGCTTTACTAAAATCTGTGTATATGACATCAGTATTGATATTCTCCCTAAAGCCCGTTGATACATGTGATACAATTTCAAGCAAATTAGTTACTGTAGATTTCCCTTTACGAAAACCGTGCTAAGAACAAGAAATTAATGGAGAGATCCGGAAGGTTATGTCGTCTGTTATAATTGCTTCAAAAAGTTTAGGTATTGCAGACATCTTTTCTTTTCCCCTATAGTTTTCAATAGATGACCTAAATCCACTCTTATGCAAAGGAATTATAAATGACTTTTTCCATATGGATGGAAATAAGCCTTGCATAAGAGATGAATTAAATAGTTTTGTTAGGGGTTGGTATATATACTTGGCACATTTCTTAAGAAAGCCTGAGGGAATCATATCTGGGCCATAATTGTATGATTGTTCTAACATATTTAACTGATACAAGACGTCTGCTTCGGAAATGGTAGGTGCATTAATGACGGAAATCGGACATAACTTGTGCTGAAGCGGAACATTTTTTGGAGATTTTGGAGAGTAATTGGACTTAAAGAATTCAGCGAACATATTAGAAACGGTGTGATTGTCATTAGACATACTAGACTTATATTTCATATTTCGGACGGAAAATTAGAAATTCTGCGTTTGGAGTTGACGAAACCACAGAATAATTTTGGATTACGTATAATATTATTTTTTACTTTATTTATATAATTATTTTAACATATTTTGTTAAGTTCAGCAAATTGTCGACGCAATTTAGAATATTTTGAATATTCAGCAACTAAACCAGTTTTTTTTTTTTAAGTTTAAAAACGCGAGATTTTCTATTTTTTAATTTACATAATTCTTTCGAAAACCATAAATTAGAACTTATTTTTTGAGTAACAACATACTTCGGAACATATTTTTCGAATAAGTTTAAAATAGTTTTATTAAAGTGGGAAGCACTAAATTCAATATTGCCACTGTAGTCTGGCCAAGTTACTTTAGAAAGTTCGTTATTAATCTTCTTAAAATTAGCTTTAGAAAAGTTGAACCGGAAACAAAGGTCTTGTGTATTATTATTAGCAAAGTTAGCTATGATTTCGATGTTAATTTTCAAAGCAGGATGATACGGGTCCTCTGGCCGAACCAAAGGATCACATCGGACCACGGAGAACATTGAAGTGATATCAACATAAACTAGATCTAAGATCTTAGCAAACTCGTTTGAAATTAAATTAATTTTGTTAAGACCCATCTCCGACATTTCATCTAAGAACTTTAACGAGATAAGTTTAAGTAACATAAGCGAGTACTGATAGGAATTGTATAATCAACAATAGAGTTCCATGATACGCACGGTAAATTGAAATCTCCCAAAACAATCATGGAATCAGTATTATTAGCCATCAAGAAAATATTATTTATTAATGAAGCATGCTGCATATAGTATACAGATATGTCCGAGTGAGGCGGTATATAAGATAAAGTTAAGAAGATATGGCCACTATTAGCGCAAATACGAATGCACTTAAATTCTATGAAGTCTGCATGCGGAACATCGACTTCTTCAGATGGAATTGAAGAATGAACAGCAAACAAGACACTACCTCCTTTTCTGTTCAGCCGGTCATGTCTAAAGATGACCATGATGCAATGATTTTAAAGTTGCAATGAGCGCTGTTTAAATTCAAATCAGCAAGTTTTGTATTAAGACCTCTAAAATTTTGATAATAAACATTCAGCGAATTATTGTTGATTAGTTTTTTGTAATCACGGGATTTCTTGGCATTTTAGAGAGGATGGCCAGAACGAGTTATCAAGTATCAATTGAAAATTGTCAGCGGATACGTCGATCATAAACGACGAAATATTCCTGTTGTATATACGGATGTCTGTATCTACCGTTTTTAATTTCGACGAGATGTAACTTTTTATATCGTCAACTGTGGTATCCGCAGCAAGTCTCGAGATAAAAATTGCCTTTTTCCGTGGTATTACAAGAGCGTTTTTCGAGATGTCCTTTCATGCGGCACTGAATTCAGAATCGTATTCTATAACGTAGTCTACTAAGCGCATGAAAGCTTCCATGGTTTGTTGTTAGAAGTGAAGAAGAAGAATTGAAAATAAAATTGAAATCTAAAAGGAAAGAGTAATACTCAAGACTGAGCCGACTTTGGCCTAAAGAGTACGGGAATCGCTTTGAAAATAATTCCCCAAGATTAAAAATTTTAATTGCAGCACACCACTGCCAACCAAACGAGAAAATATACTTATGACTCAACGCTTATGCGTTTGTACGTATTATTATTATTATTTTTTTTAAATAATAATAATAATTTCAAGAAGCAATTCTGTGGACATTTGACAAAGCAACTTCTCTCGAAATAAGACAATTTTCCAGGATTTTTATCATATATATGAATTTTCAAGGCGCGTTTTTCTGTCTTATCGCCATTGTCCTAGGACCGTTAGTTCAAAAATTATAGAGTCATCAAAACAACTTCTTTCGTAATTTTTCAAATTTTCGGGTGACAAAAGAGCTTGTATCGAATAAGCTGGAATTTCACACGTAAAATCAAAAAAGCTTGTCTCTATATATCGTCTGAGTAAAATCAGAAATTGGCATTTGACAAAATAACATCTTTCGATTGAAGTTCTTTGGTCAAATGTATATCTAAAAAAAAATGCTTTTCTTATTTAAACAAGTTAAGTTACCACTTACTCAGTCGTCAAGTGTCATTGTGACAAAACGTCTTGAATCGGTACAAGTTATTTATTGAAAAAAAAAGTACTAAAAGTGAAATCGTATTTCCAGAGTAGTGCTTTAGTCAAACAATTAAAAGTGAAATTATCAAATTTAAGTTGCTTTCAAAATTAAAATAAAAATTTATTGGATAAAATGGGTGGGGAGGTGCTAAATGAACTCCCAAATGAAGAGGCTTCGTCCTATGATACGATTTTCGATACTGATAAAATTGCAAAGCTACGGCAACATGTAAATACTTGCCAACTGAGCAGCATTCAAAATGACCACTCGGAAGAAGATATTTTTCACGAAACTGATTACAACGTTTCAGATTATTTACCGTCAGAAAGTTCGAGCTTAAATACTACATCGGAAAGTATCCGAATCATGGAAGGTGTGATTGAATCAAATCTAAGCGATACTGTTTCACCACAATTTAATGAAGAGCTGCTTTTAAATAACCTAAGGTCAACAAAAGTTAAAAAAGCTAATAAAATTAACAAAAATATGGGAAAAGAATATGTTACTTGGAAGAATAAGACAATTCCTGCAAGGAAAACTGAAGAATTGGTGATTTCTATACAAAATGTAACACAAAAATAACTATGGATCAACAGAAAAAAATATTCAAAGCATACTGGGAACTAGGGGATTATAACAAGCGGCGTCAGTATATTGTTCGTATGATAAACGTTGAGTCCAAAAAACTGAAACGCTCAGAAAGGCTTCAAATCCTAGAAATCGGCAGTTTGTTTACTTTTATCATTTTGAAATCAATGGACAGAAAACTCGTGTATGAAAAAGTGTTTTTAAAAGTATTTGGAGAAACTGATCAAAGTATTAAAATAGTATGTTGGCAAAAGATCCAAGGCAATTTTGATGGAGGTGTCGCAAATGACCGACGAGGCAAGCACCCTCCTTATCATAAGCTATCAACAGAAAAATATAATGAAGAGCTTCAACATACACACAGTATACCCAAGTACCAAAGTCATTACAGTCGTCGTCACACGAGTCAGCTGTATTTCCAACGTGGCCTCAACCTTGCTTTCTTATATAGATTGTATAAAGAAAAACTCTCTGAACCAGTTTCAGAATCAAAATATCAGGGAATATTTCGTCAGTTAAATATAAAGTTTAAGGAGCCTCAAGTTAATCTTTGCAATACGTGTGAAATCCTAAAATCCCGTGTAGAAAACACGTCGGACGAAAATGAAAAGAAGCAACTTTTAACACAACAAAAAGAACATCACGATGCGGCAGATTTTGCATATAACTGCAAAAAAACTGACAAAGAGCTTGGCATAAATCATGGAAATATAAAAATGTTTTCTTTTGATTTACAGCAATGTTTGATAACTCCACATTTACGTGGAAAATAAAAAAAAAATATTTTCTATACTTTTGCATGTAGTTATATAACTATTATATTTTTCCAGTATTTTTTGAATTTTTTCTTTAAAAAGAAATAATTTTTTTTTTTTGAAGACAAATTCATTTATAAACTTAAATAAACGGCAAATGTCATTTGAAGAAAAAGCTCTTTTGGACTTATTTTTAACTTACCATTTGGCAAATAAACTTGTGTCAATGCTTTTTGGAGAAAAATGCTGTTGAATTTGGGCTGAGGGAAATTCATCGATGAATAGATATTTGCTAAGCTTAAAAAGGCGAAAGCTCTGTGCAATGTGGGTGCCTCGCAAGTTCATAATCCAACAAAAAGAACAAATAACTGATTCTGAGAAGTGTTTAAGTGTTCTTTAGTCGTAATAAAACCGAATTTTTTCGGTAATACCCTCCTTATCAATAATGCCCAGGCTAAGTAAAAATTTTTCCTTAATTTAAAATTAAAAAAAAAAAGTAAAATATGTAAAGGCAACTATTTAGGGTCGGCTTTAGTATACCATCCCACGATTTCAGGGTTAAAAGTGATATGGTTGGATAGGGCTGATGCTCCAGATTAAGAAAATATATAATTGTTGCCGCCGCAAACTTGGAGTTTTCGAGATATTTGCATTTAAAGTTGAAAACTTTGCAAATTTCATCTTGCAATTTCTCGATTTCTAGTAATTATTTATTTTATATTATGCACTTTTTATGCACTTACACTTCATTACATCGTTTCTACATATTTATTTTTTATTTATTATTTACACATTTGCTTAAAATAAGCATTTTATATTTATAAAAATTTCATTACATGCACAATAACAAAAGTATTCTGTGTTGACAGCTACTAAGTGTTGCCATAATTACACATTGACGAAACGAATATAAATTAATAGAAAAAAGGATTATACCCCAAGTATATAAATCATTCCCCTTTTTCTTGATATATCATGATTTTTGACCGGGCAGGCCGCCAACGTCTAAGTTGGGTTATAGGTACCGCAAACGCAATAAAACCACTTTATATCCAATCTTGAAACAAAATTTCAGTTTTCGTTATAAAATGGATAAATTTTGGTTATTATATCTGTTAGCGATTTCCATTTATTTTTGATGATACATTGGTTTGTATTTTAGGTGACAATATATATATTATTTAACTTTATTTATTTCACGGATTGTATGTGATTTTTTCTTAAATTTAGAATATTAGAAGTCATAGACTCGTATAATTTTACCACAAATAATATAAACTTCAAACAACGTATTTTCATTTAATGTTTTTAGCCAGTGGCAGCTTTTGTTATGACAGCCTAAATCCATGAAAATTTACTGTTGAAAGATAAAACACCGCCAGCTGCTAGAAATGTAGCCCCATCTACTGTAACATACCGCACTTACTCAATACCGCTCTTAGCGCCACCAACTGGTGGATAGCTCTTTGCTAATAATAAATAATTTGCAATAAATAAATAATGCGACTATAAGGAGAGTAATAAACTATCCTATCTCTCAAGTTGGACCACACTGCACACAGTGTTAAAAATTTCATTAAAATCGGTTCAGTAGTTTAGGAGTCCATCGAAATCAAACAACGTGACACGTGATTTTTATATATTAAGATACGTATACAAGCAACACTAAATCGGCAACATATAGCTACACTTTATATGGCTCGCCACCCAAGATATTGCTACGACAACGAACATCAGCGTGTCAAAAAAAGTGTCTCAAAGTGAAAAGTGAAGTGTCTTAGTGAAAAATTAAATAAACTTAAATTTCCAAAAAACAGAAATTTTGTGAAGAATTTGAGAAAAATAAAAAAATTAGTGCCGTAAGTGACTTGTTGTGAACTCAAAATTGAACTAGAAGTTGCACTACTGCAATTAAGTGCTGTGCACAAAACTTTAATCTAATATCAGCGAAGAAAAGTTAAGAGAAAAAAAAAATATGTGAAAAATGTGTTACCGCTACGAAGTCGCGGCAATAAATATGTTCCGTCGTGCACTGTTAAGTTCACCGGATTTTGTGCACTTACGGTTTTTTTTTTTGTTTTGTAATATTTTTACTAAAACTCTTTTATCCGCTTTTTCCTTTTTTTATATATAAAGATTTTACCGTGTAACACCAATATTAAAGTGTGCTATTAAAGAATAACCACGTACCTTTGATTTGAATAAATTGGTGTGCAGCGCCAAAAATTTATGTGAAGGAATTATGAAAAATATTCGGTGTGCGGTGATTGCTGGTGAACAGTGCCAAAAAATTTATTTATTGAAAAAGAATTCCGGTGTGCGGTGTTAATTGTCAGTTGGTGTGCAGCGCCTTGAAATGTTTTTTTTTTGTTATCCGGCTCGAAGGACCAATGATTATTCTGCAACTCTCGACGCGTCACTCAAGGAGAACAATGCGTCGATTATTAAGAATAGGAAAAAGGAAAAAAAAAACGTATCAGTTCAAGAAAAACACCCAGTTTTGTGTTTAATATAAAAAAGTGAATTTATTAAACGGTTACCTTGATACTAATGATGATGATGGTCGGTGGACGTCTTGTAAAAACTCTTCCTTCTCCTTTGAACGTTGAAAAAAAGTGATTAGCTTGCTAAGCTATTGAGTGCAGTGTAGCGTTTTTAACGAAACTATTGCCAGTTGAGTGAAAGTCGTTAGCGGTTTATGCCAACATCTAACTGGCAATAGTTTGTTATATACTCACTAGGGTGTGTAATAAGAATTTAGGCACTGGCCTAAACACTTACACTTCATTACATTGTTTCTACATATTTATTTTTAATTATTTACATATTTGCTTAAAATAAGCATTTTTTATTTAATACATATTTCATTACATGCACAATAACAAAAGTATTCTGTGTTGACAGCTACTAAGTGTTGCCATAATTACACATTGATCAAACGAATAAAAATTAATATAAAAACTCAAACGCAGGAGACAAATAACATCTGAAATAAGTTTTCCATTGTAATAAAAAAAAGTTTTAAGGCTTATACGTATGTTTAATTGCATCCAATAATTTATTTTGCAATATTTTTCCCTCAAATATATTCAAAAACTAGTTGACCCCGCAGCCGTTGTCCTGCGTGATATTATGTATTTTGAAATGAAAAGAAAGTTAAATTTATAATTTCATTTTTGTTTTTTTTTTGTTTTTCAATGTAACGCAGCTTTATAAACAACATTTTTTGGTTACTGTTCCGGTGTACAGAAAAGATGGTTTTCCAACTCGTGAGCACGCCACGGCCGTGTGAAAAACATAGCATTTCGAAACTTATGCCTCACACTATGCGTATGTCTTTAGGTCCTGTTGATTGTAATCTCAAATGCAATTTTCACTGGAAACGGAATACGTTTGAGCTGAAATGGGAAATTGTTAGAACTCAAAGGAACTCGTAGAATCAAGCAAAGCATTCTCTGCCTTGTATTCGATAGGTGCGTCACAATCAGTCGGGTTCCATTACACAGTTTCGACGCATGCAGATTGCAAAACATAATAACGACAGATCCTACTTTGAGACGCAAATGATGCGGTGGCATACCAAGCCTGTCCAAAGAATTTCAAAATACCACTGTATAATTCACGGCGTCGTCTTCATTGTTAAGACGATCGATCGATTTGTATGAGCGCAAGTATCCCGGAATTTTCAAAGTCAAAGTTTAAGTCAACAACTTAATTCTTCCAAAACTTTCGCACCTCGAACCATTCACAGTAAGCAATGACTCAAATAAATTTGAACCGCGTACGTTAATCAATAGTAACCGAAGGTAGAAAAGGGATTGTAGTGTCCGCAAGGTCCATGCACCATATTGGTTTCCACCACTTCATATAATACTGGATCTTTCTCTACATCAGGAATTTCCGGAGAAATGATTTCATCAATTTGATCTGGTGTAACCATCATCCAAAGAAGAATGTGTGCATGCGGAAAACCTCTATTTTGTCACTCAACAGAGTACATCTAGCATCCAACAGCACCACATATACGTTGCTTCAAGATAAAATCAATCAACATCAAAACTGTTGTTTGAAAAGTCGTGCTGTGACATCGTGACGATAGCTTGCTGATTGACCGCGATCCATAATTCCGCACTTATGTCACCGCATCTTGGGAGAACTTCTTGCCTTGTCTTTCCTTGGGCTGCCATACCTTGATGGCAAAAAGAACACCGACCGATATTAGGGCGACCTCTTGATGGCTTCGTAACAAATTTCAATCTGCAATTTACCTCTTTGTGTGGAACACACGTAAAGTTTTCACTGAATAATTTTCAATATATATATATTTTTTTTTTGAAAAGCTGGAATAAAAAAGAAAGCGACCGAAATTGAACTATTCAAATAATTTACAAATCAAAATATTGAAAAACAACACAAACAAAACTTGAAAAAACATTGTATGGAAAAAAGTTACTTTTTTGAATTATTCAATTTTCCGACTTTTCATGAAAAGTATAAGATATGTATTTTTATTTCTAAACCTTCCTTGATCCACAACGAACAACCTCTGAAAATTCATCAATAATGGTTCAGCCGTTCTCTTAGCGTTACTAACGAACAAACATTCATTCTTTTGTATGAGAAAAAGAAAAGAGCTGTTTTTAGGTGTTTTCCGACAATTATTCGAGTTTTTCTCTCCGTAAAAACCATCCCTGAACCTCAACGAACATTTAAAAAAAAGAATTATCAAATTTGGTTCACTCGTATGAAAGTTATGAGCATACATACAGTTTGGCGATTCATTTTTATTTATATAGATTAAATTGGAGCATGCAGTTTAAAGAGAATGATATACCCTATTTAACATACAAGCAACTTTTAGATTTCCTTTGTGCATTGGCAGTCTTCGGCTGCATTTAAAAAAACCCTCACCGATCCCAGGGTAAACACTAGTCCATTCGCGTCCCACTTCTTTCTGCGTTGGCGGCCTTAGGCCGCGCTTTAAAAAAATAACCCTGGTCGAACGAATACTCGGGGTGACTGAAGTACTTTCGCGTGGTACTCCTTTCTGCGTTGGCGGCCTTCGGCCGCGGTTCAAAAAATTAAGCCTGGTCGAGCGAATACCCGGGGTGACTGAAGTACTTTTGCGTAGTACTCCTTTCTGCGTTGGCGGCCTTCTTCCGCGCTTTAAAAAAATAACCCTGGTCGAGCGAATACCCGGGGTGACTGAAGTACTTTCGCGTAGAACTCCTCTGCGTTAAAAATAAAAAAAATACATTGAGTTTTTGTTATAAGGTGGTTTTATTTTTTGGTTATTATGCTCTCATATTCAAACACAATTTAAGTTTTCGTTATAAAATGGATAAATTTTGGTTATTATATCTGTCAGCGATTTCCATTTATTTTTTATGATACATTGGTTTGTATTTAAGGTGACAATATAATATATTATTATATTTAAAATAAGAGTTTGAACGCATAATAACCAAAAAATATAACTACTTTATTTCCTAAACTCATATTTTACTATAAATATAGATATATATTGTTACTTAAAATACAAACCAATGTATCATGAAAAATAAATGGAAATCGCTGACAGATATAATAACCAAAATTTATCCATTTTATAACGAAAACTGAAATTTTGTTTCAATATTGGATATAAAGTGGTTTTATTGCGCTTGCGGTACCTATAACCCAACTTAGACGTTGGCGGCCCGATCAAAAATCATGATATATCAAGAAAAGTGGCAATGATTTGTATATTTGGGGTATAATCCTAATTTTTATTAATTTTTATTCGTTTGATCAATGTGTAATTATGGCAACACTTAATAGCTGTCAACACAGAATACTTTTGTTATTGTGCATTTAATAAAATTTATATAAAATATAAAATTCTTATTTTAAGCAAATGTGTAAATAATAGATAAAAAATAAATATGTAGAAACAATGTAATGAAGTGTAAGTGCATAAAAAGTGCATAATATAAAATAAATAATTACTAGAAATCGAGAAATTGCAAGATGAAATTTGCTAAATTTTCAACTTTAAATGCAAATATCTCGAAAACTCTAAGTTTGCGGCGGCAACAATTTTCTTAATCTGGAGCATAAGCCCTATCCAACCATACCACTTTTAACCCTGAAATCGTGGGATGGTATACTACTAAAGCCGACCCCATTGTTGCCTTAGAAAATAATCTATACCAAATTTCGTGAATATATCTAGTCAAATGGGAAAGTTGTCCATTCAAAAACTTGATTCCGATCGTTCAGTTTGTATGGCAGCTATATACTATAGTTAACCGATCTGAGCAATTTCTTCGGAGATTTTATTGTTGCCTTAGAAAATAATCTATACCGAATTTCGTGAATATATCTTGTCAAATATGAAAGTTTTCCATACAAGCATTTGATTCCGATCGTTCAGTTTGTATGGCAGCTATTAGCTATAGTTAACCGATCTGAACAATTTCTTCGGAAATGGAAATTACATTGTTGCCTTAGAAAATAATCTATACCAAATTTTGTCAATATTAATTGTCAAATGTGGAAGTTTTCCATACAAGTATTTGATTCCAATCGTTCAGTTCGTATGGCAGCTATGTGTTATAGTGGTCGGATATCGGCCGTTCCGACAAACGAGCAGCTTCTTAAAAAGAAAATGACGTTTGCAAAATTTCAAAAGGATATCTTAAAAACTGAGGGACTAGTTCGTATATATACAGACAGACAGACAGACGGACGGACGGAGAGACAGACGTGCGGACATGGCTAAATCGACTCAGCTCGACATAATGATCATTTATATATATACTTTATAGGGTTTCCGACGCTTCCTTCTGGGTGTTACAAACTTCGTGACAAACTTAATATACCTTGTTCAGGGTATAAAACAGAACAAATGGTTTTTTCGGCAAACTAAATTTCTTTATTTAAAATAGTCTCCTTCTGCTTCAATACAGCTTTTTGCACGGTCCAAAAGCAAGTCGAACGAGTGTTTTAGCTCGCTTTCCTTTCATGGGCAAATGCACTGGAAGAAGTCGCACGGTACCCATATCAGGTGAATACGGGGAGTGGTTAATGGTTAAAATGTGATTTGTGGTCAAATAATCGTCTTTCGAATGTTGGATTATGAGAAATTTTTAGAAACTTTTAGTCGTCAGTCAATTTGTGCGCAACAAACCGTACTGCACCCCTTTCGTAAGCCCAAATGTTCGGTCAAAATGCGATAAATCGATGTTTTGGAGATGTTTAATTCCATTTCCATGAATTTCAATAATGATTTCGGCTGATTTTTGATGAATTCACGCACAGTTTCGATAGAATTTCCGGTAATCATGGATTTTAATTGGCCCACATGTTGATCGCCATTTATAACCTCACGACCACTTTGAAAACATTGAAACCACTCGTGCACTCTGCTAAGGGATGGGCAATCATTACCATAAACTTGTTTCATCAATTGAAACGTTTCGGTAAAAGTTTTACCAATTTTAAAACAAAATTTAATGTTGGAACGTTGTTCGAAGCTCATTTTCCCACCGATAACACACACATACTGACACTTAAAATGCAATAACTTCACTTCCAATCTATGAAATATCATGAAACTCTCATTGGACAATCGATAAAGATAGCAGATTCTAAATCACCAGTGGACATATAGATGGCGGGACTAGGGGGCGCTAGATTCAAAAAGTCAGGTTTACCTTCGAATCCACCTTGTCCAATCGATTTATTTGTAAAATATTTGAATCGTTCAATTTCTGTCGTTTTCTTTCGTCATTTCAGCTGTTTACCAGAACATTGCTCTATTCGGAAATGTCTTGATTTTATACATTGAATGCATCGTCGAAAAAATGGTTACGCAGAAAGCAGGCCAACTAATGCCGTAGGACGAATTTACACAACCCACCCGAAAAACGACGATTGATTAATGTAAGCGGTGCAATTTCATTTGAGTCATTGCGTACTGTGAATGATACGGTGTGTGCCAGCAATTACAATTGCTGGGACATGATAATCACTGGAATCAAACGATGGACGTTGCGACAGCTACTTCGCATACGACTGGAGTTCGTGATGACAATTTCGACATGTCAGCCTTCAAAATCGCGTCAATTATGTGGTGCAAACAAAAATGACATTGCCGAAGACATTTTACATCGTTTTCGCTGAGAATTGGAAATGGGAGGATTCGGGTTCACACTTACAGTAGTTTGATATTAATTGAAACTGCCTTTGTGAATTCACTTTAAAGAAAGATGAACTTATCACGAATGTTAGTGCCAACATTGACCAAATTATCGTAACTACGATTGCTTGAGTGCACACGCAATTTTAGCTGCAAAAAAACCGATGTGAATGACTTAAACTAAAAGATTCAAAGTCAAATTCGGGAGATTCGCGCTCATACCAATCGATCGATCATCTTGACAATGAATACGAAGCCGTGAATTATCCCGTGCAATTTCTAAAATCTTTGGAGCGGCTTGGTATGCCGCCACATCATTTGCGTCTCAAAGTTGGATCTATCAATATTATGTTTCGCAATCTCTATGCGCCGAAACCGTGTAAACGAACCCGACTGATTGTGACGCATCTATCGAATACAAGAGGGTCGAATCATTGATTCTACGAATTCCTTTGAGTTCCAACGATTTGCCATTACATATTCAGTTTTCAGGGAAAATTGCATTTTGCGATGACAATCAACAGGACACAACGCTAGTCGATAAAAGTGTGTGGCATAAATCTGCAAATGCTATGTTCTTTACACGGCTGGATATACGTGGCATCTCCACGAGTTGGAAAACCAAAAAATCTCATATTGAAAAAAAAAAAAAATGTTGAAAAACCGCAAATGTATGATTTGCAGCACAATATAGATTCAACTTTCTTTTTATTTCAAAAACACATAATTTTACGCAGAACAACGCCTTTGAGGTCAGCTGGTGTATATATTCAACTAACATTGGGATGTTTAGAGGTATGCGACTATTAAATGGTTATAAATGCTGTAGATGCGTGTCACTCGAGGTCAAGTCATGATTCTTTTATTTTTAATTTATCCAGTATAAAGTGATCTTTATCATCTAATTATGAAGACGGTGATCACAACTCGTGGTTGTTGGGGGACTCTGGCTATGCTTTAGAACCATAAATACTCACACCATATCGCAATACAGATGTTGGAACATCGGAGTATAAAATTAATTTGAAATTTTTAAAAGCTCGTAACACCATTCAAATAGTGATTGGCGTACTTAAAAGTCGTTTCAAGTGTTTGCAAACTGTTTTGCTTACGCAGAGAATTGTTGCAATTATTAATGTACGCTGTGCTTTATGAGAATAATTTAATTTTAAGTGCTTTGCCTAACATTTGTCGCCAATATATACTGGATGATTTTGCTATAGATGTAGTGGACGATTTTTTGGACGAAGAAGTTGCTGAATATAACAGCCATTTCCAAACTACCGGTGTATCTGTTCAAGACAAAATCTCAAATAACTTAACGCGTATAGTTTAATTTTCATATTTTTTATTCAATAAAAACAATCACATTTAACTAAAACATTTTGACTCTATGAGATCATTTAGTTATATTATTATTTAGTAAAAATATAGCCATCAAAGTCAGCCAAAATCATTTAGTATTTGGTTAGAAATAAATATTTCTTTGGACTCGATTTCTAGCATTTTCTACTTAATTACATTTTCAGTGTTGGTTTTGTTCGGCTATAAGCTCGTTTTGTTGCGCCACTAAGTTGGTCAATTTATCCATATTTGCAAGAAGAAGCTGCAAGGTATCAGCTATCTTTTCAAATGCACCTGCCTCTTTTGCCATGTGTTTTTTGAGGCAATCCTGAACTGTGTTTTCACGCCGTATTTTTCGTAGTGTGGATTTTGCTCCGCCGCTGGCAATTTCATGAGTACTTAAAAGCATGGTGTCCAGAGAATCGCTGGCGACATCAACAATATTAATGTTAACCCCAAATGAAGAGTTATTTGTGATGCCTTCCACTTCCGTATACAGCGAAAATTTGTTGAATTGTCCTCCTCCAGTAGCTCTGCTTTCGCATGTGTTGTGTGCGATTTTCTTCCGGATGCGGCGTTTCCAATCGAAACATACCTATTAAAAAAACGTAAGTGCAGTTCACATGTATATACATACACACATGTTTAAACTACGTTATAGTTTGCTCACTATTTTCTAGACGTTAATATCTTTTTGCGGTGGACGTTCGCTTTTTAGAATTTTAGCTACGTCTGCCCACAAAGCCTCCGCAGCAACACAAACTCCTTTCACGAAATTTTTTGCTAAGTCCGGATTTTTGCCCATCCAAAAGTTAGAAAAGGAAAGTATTAATTTTTGTGAAAAAATCTAAATAATTGGCACAAATACTTACATTTTAAGTTTTTAATGCAATTTTAATAGTTTTGCCCACTTTTTCCAACCGATATCAAAACGCCAAATAATTTGTGAAAACGATTTCTAGAACATTCGTAATCCCAAAATGGTATTCAGAACACCGTCTCACGATTATCATTTTCATGCGAAAACGATTTCCAGTACATGCCTGTATAAGTCATTAACTATTTCCGTAGTTGTTATCGTTATAATTCGACGCACTGGAATTAACCCGGATTGTATTCGGCCAAGGGCTGTTATATTGGTGATTTAGAGTTTAGAGTTTTAGTTAAGTTTGTCGTCACTGGAGCAACGCCTTACAGCAGGGTTGCTCCGTATCCTCTTGACTCGTGTTGGCATTGAGTACAACACGGGCTCGGAGGAATTTTTTCTGCTCCGTTTGAGCTAAAAGGCTCCATCTACACTCTACCTCGATCAGGTGTAATACATTCAATGGATGGAGACATCTTAAGACCAGCTCAGGCCTTAAGACACACAAGGAGTGGAGCTGGGTTTGGGACCCGCCACGTAAAAAATGATACCAATGAAAAGGAGCAACAAGCCTCGGATGAGTGACACCCCTTTTGATGACGACCATGGACAACGAAATAAGGTCTACGAATTAAGGGCATGCACCTGGAATGTCCGATCCCTTAATTAGGACGGTACCACTGCCCAGCTGGTTGATGTCCTCGTGAAAATAAAGGCTGACATTACCGCCGTCCAAGAATGCGGGACAAGGCCAGAGACGAGTAGGTCCTTGTGGCATTTACTTCAGTGGCCATATTAAGAAGCGCAAGTTTGGTGTGGGGTCCGCGGTGGGAGAGAGATTCTGTCGCCGAGTACTATCATTCACTCCGGTGAATGAACGTCTAGCCACAATCCGCATCAAAGCTAGGTCTTCAACATACCGCTCATTTGCGCCCACGCCCTGATGGAAGAGAAGGACGGTGTGACCAAAGATGCCTTCTGTGAGCACTTGGAGCGCACCTATGAGAGCTGCCTCCGCCACGATGTCAAAAGAAGGTGCGACGTCGAGAAGTTGCAATCACAACAGATAGCCGAACGATTTTCTACTCGGCTTGCACTCCTGCTCTCTGAGAGCACTCGTCAACAACTCAGTATAAGGGAACTGTGGGACGGCATTTCAAACTTCTTACGTACAGCTGCAACCGAAACCATTGGTTTTCGGAAAATGCAAAAGAACAGCTGGTACGACGAGGAATGTCTTGTCGCAGCGGAGAGAAAACAGGCCGCCCACCTCGACCACAACACGATACCGAGAGTTGAAGAGGGAAGCGAGAGGCATTTGCAGAAAGAAAAGGAAAGATACCGAAATGCGTGAGTATGAAGAGCTTGATGTGCTGGCCGACAGGGCTAATGCTCGAAAATTCTACGAAAAAATGCGGCGGCTTACAGAAGGTTTCAAGACCGCAGCATACTCTTGTAGAACCCCCAAAGGTGATCTAGTCACCGATGCTCAGAGCATACTTAAATTATGGAGGGAACACTTCTCCAGCCTGCTGAATGGCAGTGAACGCACAACGCCAGAAGGCGAACCCGATTCCCCAATTGATGACGATGGAGCAGACGTTCCATTGCCCCACCATGAAGAGGTTCGAATAGCAATTGCCCGCCTGAAGATCAACAAAGCGGCGGGGCGGATGGATTGTCGGCCGAGCTATTCAAACACGGTGACGAAGACCTGGTAAGGAGCATGCATGAGCTTCTTTGTAAAATATGGTCGAACGAAAGTATGCCCAACGATTGGAATTTAAGTGTGCTATTCCCAATCCATAAAAGAGGAGACCCCACAATCTGCGCCAACTACCGTGGGATAAGCCTTCTCAACACCGCGTATAAGGTTCTATTGAGCGTATTATGTGAAAGATTAAAGCCCACCGTCAACACACTGATTGGACCTTATCACTGTGGTTTTAGACCTGGCAAATCAACAACCGACCAGATATTCACTATGTGCCAAATCCTGGAAAGAACCCGTGAAAGGAGAATAGACACACACAACCTCTTCGTCGATTTCAATGCTGCTTTCGACAACACGAAAAGGAGCTACCTTTTTGCCGCGATGTCTGAATTTGGTATCGCAAAACTAATTCGGTTGTGTAAACTGACGTGGAGCAGCACCAATAGCTCACGTTTCAGACAAGGCTGCTCCCTATCGTGCGACTCCTTCAATTTGCTGCTGGAAAAAATAGTTCTGGCTGCAGAAGTTAATCGAGCAGGTACAATCTTTTATAAGAGTGTACAGCTGCTGGCGTAGGCCTCAACATCCGCGCCGTTAGTTCTGCTTTCTCCAGACTGGACAAGAAAGCAAAGCAAATGGGTTTGACAGTGAACGAGGGAAGACGAAATATCTCCCGTCATCAAACAAACAGTCGTCGCACTCGCGACTTGGCACTCACGTCACTGTTATAACTTTGAAGTTGTAGATAATTTCGTCTATCTTGGAACCAGCGTAAACACCACCAACAATGTGAGCCTATAAATCCAACGCAGGATCACTCTAGCCAACAGGTGCTACTTCGGACTGAGTAGACAATTGAGAAGCAAAGTCCTCTCTCGACAAACAAAAACCAAACTCTTTAAGTCGCTCATAATTCCCGTCCTGCTATATGGTGCAGTGGCTTGGACGATGACAACAACCGATGAGTCGACATTACGAGTTTTCGAGAGAAAGGTTCTGCGAAAGATTTATGGTCCTTTGCGCATTGGCCACGGCGAATATCGCATTCAATGGAATGATGAGCTGTACGAGATATACGACGACATTGACATAGTTCAGCGAATTAGAAGACAGCGGCTAGGCTGGCTAGGTCATGTTGTCCGGTTGGACGTAAATACTCCAGCTCTGAAAGTATTCGACGCAGTACCTGCCGGGGGAAGCAGAGGAAGACCTTTATTCCGTTGGATGGATAAAGTGGAGAAGGACTTGGCTTCGCTTGGGATGGAACGCATTCGATGGAACGATGAGCTGTACGAGATATACGACGACATTGACATAGTTCAGCGAATTAAAAGACAGCAGCTACGCTGCAATTCCCTCGACTGCCGGTTCTACGTATAGGAATTGACTCGGTTTTTATCCGATCAGGGGCAGTCGTTTCGGCGATCTAACCCCGTTTGGATCGGTGAGTATTAATTTGTGTGTGTCATCATTAGAGCAACGCCTTGCAGCAGGGTTGCTCCGTATCCTCCTGACTCATGTTGGCATTGAGTCCAACCCGGGCCCGGAGGAATTTTTCTGCGCAAAACGGCTCCATCCAAACTCCACCTCTGTCAGGTGCAATACATGCAATGGATGGAGCCATCTTAAGACCTGTTCTGGCCTTAAGACTCATATGGAGTGGACCACGCGTTACCTGGTCCCATGTTGCCTACGCAATACTGCCTCAAGCCTCTAGGGCTGTGCAATCTGCACTCAGTTCGCGCGCCGCGACGCCACTGAACCCGAGTGGCCAACAGAGGACCTCCACGGTCCCCAGGAGCTCAATCAGGCAACATAGCTCCCGCTCTGACTTGTCCCCCATCTAATCGATGAAGACATCGACCGTAGGGATACTTCTCTAGAATATCAGGGTATAGCTATTCGGTCAGGCGATGTCGAGCTCGAAATATTTAATATTTACATCCCCCAGTTACATGTTGCCCTACAGGATATCACCCGAATATAGGTGCGCTACTTCGTGGTGAAAACCGTTTGGTACTAGACGACTTTAACGAGCACCACGACCCTTGGCAATCCTGCCTGTCAAACGACCGTAGGGGGATGGAGCTGGCGGAACAGATTGACGATTCGACATTCTGCACAATGAATGACGAAGCCCCCACCGGAATTACGGGCACCTGTAATATCTCGCCTGATATCACCATTGCTAGCGGTGGTCTGATAAATAGCATAACCTGGCGACCTATGCTATCCCTCGCATCAGACCGTCTGCCCATAATTATCTCGATCGAGAAGCCTCCAGATTTTGTTTCTGTGAACAACCGCACCTTCATTAACTTTAACCAAGCTAATTGACTTTAGAGATTTTCTGAGAGTACCTTCGACGCTCTACCTATTCCTACTGACGTATGCGTTGGCGAACGTCAATTCCGCAGGGTGATCGCAGCAGCTACCACTCGCTTCATCCCGGCTGGAAGAATAGCGGAAATCCGCTCCGGTTTCCCATCCGAAGCAGCTGTTTTAGCTAATGAGCGCGACACCTTACGTCATGCCGAACCCGGGGATCCCCGAATAAGGGATCTCAATTTGGATATTCGGCGTATGGAAAACCAGCATAAGCGCACGAAATGGATAGAGCACCTGAAGTCCTGCAACCTCTCCACCGGTGTGAGTAAGCTTTGGGCTACTGTCAAAGCTTTGTCTAACCCGAAAAGACATGACGACCGAGTTGAAGTTCAATTCAATGGTCATGCCTCTTCGGACCCGAAGAAGTGCGCGAGCTACTTTAGGCGGCAGTTTACACTGCACCCTTCGGCAGACAAAGCTAAACGATATGGTAACCGACGGCTGCGCAAAATGCCAAACGAATGCGCGCCACTTACTTTCACCGATGAAGAGGTTCAGGGTGTCATCGACAAGGCAAAATCTTCTAAATCTATTGGCCCTGATGGAGTCAACATGCTAATGTTAAAGCATCTAGGCTCGACGGGAGTAAGATATTTCACCAAGATCCTCAACCTGTCGCTGACCACTCTTCAAATACCCGCCAACAAAGGGGAATCTTATCGTCCGATAACTCTCCTCTCACTCACCACCTGAGCCTAGCCAGCCACCAGCATGTATTCCGAAAAAAAGTACACAGCACTTAGCGTCATAAACGCCCAGATAGTTTGTGGCCTCAACCAGAAACCACCCTACGAAAGAACGATCCTCGTAGCGTTGGACCTGTCAAAAGCTTTTGACACGGTCAATCACACAACGCTACTGCAGGTCATTGAAAAAACCACTCTCCGTCCAGGGCTAAAGAGGTGTACCATGAACTATCTGAACGGTCGTCAGTCATCCGTACTATTTCGAGGTGAAACATCAAAACTGAGAAAATTAAACATGGGGGTCTGCAGGGTGGTGTCCTCAAAATTAAACAGGGGGTTACGGAGGGTGGTGTCCTCTCGCCGTTACTGTTTAACTTCTATATCTCGAAAATTCCTCGACCACCCGAGGGGGTTTCCATAACCTCGTTCGCCGTACTGCATGATATTGATGTCGGGCAATGGAATCGATGGTATGTGTTCGAAGGTAAACAACTACCTCACCGACCTTTCTCGTTTCCTTACTGCACGGAACTTAACGCTCTCCCCCACCAAATACACAGCGACCATATTTAGGAACTGGACGAAAGAGTATAGACTTGAACTTAATATTGCAGTCGACGGCATCAAAATTTCAACTGTCAATAATCCTAAGATTTTAGGGGTAACCCTCGATAGTTTATGCTCCTTCTCTCCCCATACGTCCGCGATTATCGCCAAAGTACAGAGCCGTAACAAAATCTTCAGGTCGCTAGCCGGCAGCACATGGGGAAAAGACAAAGAAACGTTGTTGGCAACATAGAAGGCAATCGGCCGGCCGGTCCTCAATTACGCAGCACCCATATGGTCGCCTGGATGCAGGGGCACGCAGATGAGGAAATCACAGACCTGTCAAAATACTGCACTCCGGACCGCGACGGGATGCCTTCTGATGTCTCCCATCGAACATCTATATAGTGAGACGCTTATGCTCCCAGTTAAGGAGCATAATGAACCTCTCTCCAGGCAGTTCCTGCTGGGATATTTTCGCATAAACCACCCCAGCAGCCACCTGCTTGGAGCAAAACTGCCTCCTAGGAGTATCAAAAGGTCTTTCCTGAACTACGTCGACGAGATCGTACAGTACGCCGACCGGACTTCGGACGCAACTGACTATCGACAGGTACTGACCGCCATTCACAGTGGAGCCATCAACACCTTCACCGACTCTCTTCCCGTGAATGGCGTTCTTGGAGTCAAACCACCACCTATAGCAGACGAATAGCTCCAGCTGCCGCGAGAAACGCGAGTGACCCTTGCGCAACTTCGTTCTGGATACTGTAGCAGGTCAAACTCCTACTTATCCAGAATAGAACCTGACATACCTAATGTATGATCCCATTCACTAAGCGGAGATCTCTGCTGGGCCTGAGGTCCCTAACAATTGGAGGCACAGAGGTAGAAATGTCTAAGGAGGTCAAATTCCTTGGCCTCACCTTAGACTCAATGCTGAGATGGAGCAGGTTTTGGACATAACGCTGTCCAAAGCAACTAGAGCGCTTATTATTTGCAGACGCCTGGCCGGCAGATCATGGGGCTGCAAGCCAAATATCATTAGATGGCTTTATACCATGATAGTAAGGCCCATCGTCACCTATGAAGCGCTTGCCTGGGCCACCAAAGCAGCGCAGTCCTCTGTGATTCAGAGACTATCAAAGCTGCAAAGACTTGCATGTGTCTGTGCTTCGGGGGCAATGCGCACATGCCCCAAAGTGGCACTGGAAATCATATTAGAGCTCACACCGCTGCATCAGGGAATCAAGGTAGCAGCAAAGCACACCATACTGCTAATGTCAGCAGAAAACTGTGGAAGAGGGAAGATAATGTCCTCTAGACAGATGGACGCTCTAGCGCAAAGCACACAGCTGGCCGTCCTCCCAAGGGACGGCACAACGAAGAAAATATACCTCAAGAAGAATTTCAAAGTAACTCTAGGCAGCAGGAAGGCGTGGAATGATTTCACGCTGGAAAGGCTGCTGGTAGACAGTGCCATTCAATGCTACACTGATGGCTCGAAAACACCGGAAGGTATTGGGGCAGGTATTGCGGGTCCGCGTACTAAGCTGTCTATACCTATGGCCTGCTTCCCAAGCATCTTCCAGGCTGAAGTTCTTGCCCTTAGTCAGTGCGCTGAAATGAAAGGCTAAACCTAATTTGGGTACCAAGGCACAAGGGAGTAGAAAGAAATGAGAAGGCCGACGAACTGGCCCGCACGGCGGCAGCGTCCAAGATGTTGGGACCAGAGCCGTACATAGCAGTAGGACCCCACACTCTTAAGGAGCTGCTCCGCACGGAGGAGAGAGAGCGGCACTGCTCCTAGGAAGGTATAACCTCTCCAGGTTTAAATAATTAATTAACCTCTCCTGTGAGAAATTTCGTCTCCTCGTCGCAGTCTACACAGCGCACTGTAAGCTCAGGAAGCACCTGTCCAACATGGGCGTGGTCTCCTGTGCTAACTGCCGGTTCTGCGACCTGGAACAGGAAACACCAACACACCTAATCCTAGACTGCACAGAAATCTGTGGGAAAAGGCTTAAGGCCCTGGATTCCGTTTATATCAGCAGGGATCACATCACCTCACTAGCGGCCGGCAAACTACTGGAACTGTTCAGGCTGCTGAGGCTCTGGGAGGTCATGTGATATAGGAGAGGGAACAATAGACCCTAGGTTGCGGTGCAGAACCTCAATTAATATTCTATTCTACCTAATGTATGTCCTGCATGCAATGAGTCTCCGCATGACACTGACCACCTCTTTGCATGCCCTACAAACCCCACACATCTAACACCCTCCTCCCGTCGACAACACAAATGATCCTTAGCAAACAACAACAACAGCGGCTACGCTGGCTAGGTCATGTTGTCCGGATGGACGAAAACACTCCAGCTCTGAAACTATAAGACGCAGTACCCGCTGGGGGAAGCAGAGGAAGAGAAAGACCTCCACTCCGTTGGAAGGACCAAGTGGAGAAGGATCTGGGATTTTCAATTGGCGCCACGTAGCCAAAGAATGCCCCTATTGCTGTTTTCAACCAAACTGCATTTCAGTCGAAGTTTAAAAATTCAGTATTGCCAACTTCAACTCAATCCGTCAAAAAAAATTGCGGTTGAAGTATGATCGTACTTAAACTTTTTGTGCTATTGCGGTTTCCGAGATTGTATAAGTGGGGTTAACGAATATATAAATAAACTTCGACTGCTTAATAGCAGTTGAAGTTCAACATTCGTGCAGTGAAATACTAAAAATATTAAAGAAAATTGGAGAACTGGTAAAATAACTATTTTAATTAATGTTAAATTAATTTTAATTAATATTTTTTAATAAATTTTTAGAAAAAATAAAGTTCCAACAAAAAACCAATTCGAAAAATTGGTGGAGTTAATGGAGAATTTTCCAGAAGTAGGAAGAGGAAAGCCACAATTTGGAAACAATAAATTCAAAATCAAAGAATTGTGGGAGAGTGTGGCACTACAGTTAAATTGTTTAGGGCCACCAAGCAGAACTGCCTACGAATGGGGACGAATAAGTTATGGTTATGACATTAAAAATATTAACTAAAAATAAAATTTTTTATTAGGTGTGGATTCACTATAAGGCAAATCTGAAGAAAAAACTTGCCAACAACAGGAATAACTAGCTTGCGACTGGTGTACCATAGCTTAAGTTTACATTAAAAAATGAAGTGATATTGTTATTTAATGAATTTATTTAAGTGGATTTGTCGAATATATTCGACATTGGATGAGCGCGCTTTTTCATGTCAAAAAAGTAACTGTAAATGTGCTCATAAGTTCTTGTTGTTAAATTATTTAGTCAGGCAGAGAGCATTTTAATGAACATAAGCTCCATTCAGTTTTCTAAATTTTAGTTGCTTAGTTAATTTGATCTTTTTGCTGGGTTATCAACAAGATTGTCCGATCGGCTATATTTCAACATAAATTTAGGTATTTAGAATTTATCAGAAGTGTTCGACAAAATTATATGTTAATCAATAGTGTTTAAATAATCGTTCTTATCAAAAAAAAACAAAGAAAAAGTAATTAGCGTATACCTATAATTCCCAATATATTGTTGTCGAATATAATTGACATTGACCCGCAAAGTAAGTTTCTTTTGTCCGATTAGAAAAAAATGTATATAAAAGTTTGATTATTTATAATAAATTTTCAGAAAATATGGCATATAAAGCTTTAAATGAGGATGAGGTATTTGAAATTCTTGCAAATTGTTCTGATATTGAAGATGGAAATGAGTGCCAGTGTGAAGATATGGTGGAATATGATGTCGAAAGGTGGATGGGAATACTTTTGAAGTGATAGAACGGGAAATTATTCCAGATTGCGGTGAAGCCTTAGATGAAGTGTTAGATTTGGAATTGCCGCTTATCACTGAGGCCGAAATATCTGGAATGGGTATATCAGTTGATAATGAGCAGCCAAGGTCAAGCATACAAACTCCATTGACCTTCGCAGCAAAGAAAGCTATTTCTTGGAGAAAAAATCGAATAGAACATTCTTCGACAGCAATTCAGTTTGAACGTACACAAGATGCTGCAGATATTGAAATTGGTACACCATATTCATATTTTAAAAAATACCTTACTGATGATTTCTTCATTGGAACTGGGTATCATACCAATTTATATGCTCAACAGAAAGGTCAATTAAATTTCACGGAGTGCTCAGTCAATGAAGTTCGAATTGTTTTTGCACATCATATAATGATGGGGGTTTTAAAATTTCCGAGAGTTGAAATGTTTTACGATCCTTCGCTTGGAATATCATTTTTCAGAGAGAATATGACCAGAAAACGTTTTTTTTTTCTATTAGAAATAATTTACATTTGGTTGATGTTATGGACAAAAAAGGGCAGAATAGAGATCGACTTTTTAAAGTTCAACCAATAATAAACACAGTGAGAAATCGTCTTGGGAGCCTACCATTGGAGGAAAATCTCTGTATTGATGAGCAAATAATTCCATTTAAAGGGAAGTTTGTAGCAAAACAATACATAAAAGGAAAGCCCACCCCATGGGGAATCAAAGTTTTTTTTTTTTTATGCGGTAAAAGTGGAATTCCGTATGATTTTCTTATTTATCAAGGATCGACAACTCCATTAGATAAAAAAAATAGTGAAGGATGTTGGTTTCGGTTCTGCTGTTGTTCTTCATCTATGTCAACGGATTCCAAGTATGGCCATTGGTCACAATCTATTTTTCGACAACCAGCTTTTCGAAATATTGAAGCAACGCAAAATTAATGCTGCCGGAACCATTCGTGTTAATAGATTCGCTAATCCCAAACTTCCTAGTGAGAAAGAAATGAAATTAAGAGGGCGAGGGTTTTCTGCTGAATGCATTGACGAAAATGGTGTTGTACTTATCACTCGTTGGTATGACAATAAAGTCATCAACCTGGGGTCGAATTTTGTTGGAATTGGAGTTAAAGATAAGGCTAAACGGTGGGAAAAAGATTCTAATGAATTTATATGCATTGACAGACCACAAGTTGTACGTATGTATAACGAGAGCATGGGCGGAGTGGATTTACTGGATCAAATGATTCAATATTACCGCATTGACATTCGTTCTGTCAAGTGGACACTTCGCGTGATAATGCACTTTGTGGATTTGTCTTTGACATCGGCATGGTTGGAATATAGACGCGACTGTACATTGAAGAATATTCCAAAGAAAAATGTAAAGGACTCCATGAGTTTTAGGATCGCTGTAGCAACAACATTGCTTTCTGCAGAACAGGAAAATACACAAGGGGATATAGCACGTAAACGAGGAAGACCGTCGAAGACAAAGTCAAGGGGCAGCAGCCAAATAGCTTTGCGTTCTGAAAGTAACACAGAAAGCGACAATGATTCTATGTCGCCTAATCCACCTAAGCATAAAAGAAATATCCAAACACAACCAGAAGTTCGTTTGGATCAAATAAGGCATTTACCGGAATTTTTAAATGTTAAAAGCGCAGGACGTTGCAAAGCCAACAATTGTGGTAAAAGTTCCTTTATAATATGTAAAAAATATAACGTTTATCTCTGTGTAAAACGGGAAGCCAATTGTTTCTTGGAAAACCACAAAAACCAATAAGTACAATTATAAAATCAATTAATTTTCAATAAATATGCCATATAATTTGAGAGAGAATTGCATTTTTCATATAACAAATTTTGGTATCTTCCAGTGCCAATGTCGAATATAATCGACATGCCCTAACTGTAAATTGCGATATCACAGGTAAAAAGAAATATTTTTTTCGAACTTAGGAGCATTATATTACCTTAAAAATAAAGTTTTAGATTTTTTTTACACCACAAATTATTTTTTCCACTGAAAGGGTTAAATAAAATTTAAATTCATGCCTGAATAAATAGCACATTAGAAAGAATAAATGAAATTTAATATTTTAATTATTTAGAGGGAAGTTATAATATTATTGCGAGTTATTCGAGCCGTATCCTCGTCTTCTCTTTTTATGTCTAAAACATCATTGGTCATTGTAGTATTTGAAGTAGATGGTATTTTTTCCGGAGATTCCACTTGAAAGTGTTGGCAAATATTGTGCAATGCGCAACAAGCATTCACAATTTGCGTAGCCTTTTCAGGAGTGTAATGTAAACCTCGTACAGATAAAAGACATCGAAATCTACTCTTGAGTACACCAATTGTCCGCTCTACACTAGTCCGGGCCTTTGAGTATACGGTATTGTAGCGTCATTAAAAATTTGTGCAGAGGATAGTCAACGTCGCCTAAGAAATTACATTACTCCAACTATTTAGCAATAAATACGATAAAGTCTTACCCAAGATCCAAGTGTTATTCTGTATGTTGTTCTGTAAATGCACTTTCAAATCGCTAACATTGAAAACAAAAGAGTCATGATTTGCGCCTGCATGCCTAGCACCCACATACCGAATAGACATTTTATAATCAGCTAAAAATTTTAAGAAGTTATACCATTTTGTTTCTAATATAATTCAGATTTTATACATACAATCGTCACGTTTAAACTGTAGTAGCCCTTTCTGTTAAGATAAAGATGTTGCACTTCTTTTCTTGGTGAAATTATGCGAACATGAGTCCCGTCGATGCAACCAACTACTCCCGGCAAAGCACTTTTTGCATAAAATGAAACTTTTGAAGCGTTTTGCTCCTCCTCAGTCATTTGAATTTTAATCCATTGGACACAAATACGTTGTTCAATTATATTTAGAACCTCTTTAATTACTAAAGATATCGTAGGTTGCGCCAACCCAATGTTAAAATCATTTCCACTGCATTTTTGATAACCACCGTCAGCAAGGAAACGCAGAGTTGCGCATAATTTTAATATAGAAGGTATGGCCGTTCCTCGCCCACGTTTGTGAAAATGTTACTTCATCTCATTCAGTAAAAACAAAATGCTTCTTTAATTAATCGAAAATAACTTACGAATCTGCCACAAATATTATTAAAAAGCCACTCAATTGTGAAAAAACTATGGCTTATTTTGCATTTGAAAGCTCTAATGGATTTGAGTGATCACGAAGGCTTTTTCGTATACGTAGCACATCAATTTTGCCCCCAATATTTTCGACGTTGTAATATACATAAATCAAAGCTTATATCCATTTTTTATTTATTTTAATGTTTATACACTTTTTCTCGAGCGACAACTGAATTCAATTGTTTAAATATGTCGTTTAAAAAATTTTAGCTGTTCCACTATCTGTCAAATTTCCCTTTCTTAGGTTGGCAACGCCAATCATACTTCGACTGAACTTAGTTGAAGTTCGCAATACCGAAAAAGAGTTTGGTTGATCTGAAGTTGAATTGCCTTAACTTCAGTTCGACAAAGTCGGGTTGAAAACCTCAATAGGGGCCGAAGAAACGACTGGAGCGCTGTTGTTAACTTAGATAAAAGAATAAGAATAAGAGAGAATGTGGGCAGCGAACCCACATTCATAGCCAGCACTCGAAGGGAGGTACATATCGAAAGAGTCCTCAATGGCCGATCACAGAATCATTCGACTTTCTCTGAAGGTGGAAGTCATGGACCGACCACTAATATGGATCCCCAGAAGTACGAAGTGGGATGTTTTCAATGAAATTCTAGGGCAAAATATAATTAGAGTGAGACAGGCGGATAGCAGGTCCACTCTACAGGAGTGGAGAGCAGGCTCACTGCGATAAACCTGTCTATATTGGACGCCTATCATTGCGCTTGTCCATTAAAGTTGGCCACCAAGAAACAAGCCTGTCCCTGGTGGTCTAACAAACTCTCGGTACTTAGGCAAACAGTGCCCAGACTGTTCAATATATGCAACACCTAACAATCTTCAACAAGGAGATAAGGTTCGCGAAGTCAAATAGTTTTAGGAAATTCTGTGACAGCGTCTCCTCGATCCTAGAAGCAGCTAGACTGCACAAGACGTTGCCAAGAGGTAAGACGTATTATCCATCAAAAAACAGGACATGATCTATACGATGGTGCGGAAGAAAGTATGTGGTGGCATCGCGGTGGGGTTCCACACTCTTAAGGAGCTGCTCTGCATGCAGGAGAGAGTGGGGAGAAATCAGCGCTGGCAGCAGGCAGCTGGAATGCGCCATACCAAGCTGCTTCTTGGAGGATACAGCCTCTCTATGTTCAAGGAACTAACTAATCTTCCCCGTGACAAACTCCGCCTACTCGTTGCGCTCTACACAGGGCACTGCGGGCTCAGGAAGCACTTGCCCAACATGAGCATTGCCGCTTGCGCAAACTGCCGGTTCTGTGACTTCCACCAGCTCACCTGATTGTGGATTGTCCAGCAATTTACAGACGAAGGCTTAAGGCCCTGGGTTCCATCTACATGGACAGGGCTCACATCACCTCAATAGCGCCCAGCAGGCTCCTGGAATTATTAACGTTGCTGGACCTTGGTGAACATATGTATGTGATATAGGAGAGGGCACAATAGACCCTAGGTCGCAGGGCAATACCTCAGTATTAAATATCGATCTATATATCTATGGGTGGAGATCGATGTCGTATTGTCGAGTATGGTGCTAAGCTATGTACTGTACGATCCTGCGGGTCCTCATCCGAAATTCGACTCCTCTGAAATCCTAATGGTTACAGGGTCATCAAGTGCGCGGACCAGTCTTCTTTATATTCTCTAACGGGTGGCGTTGCTAAAATTAGCAACGCCTTTGTAGGCCTCCATCTACGGCTTATACACGCCAAGGCTATACCGAAGAGACCTCGTGCTCGCATTTGGCTACCCACTCTAGATGCCGGAAGATGTCCTAATAGGGAGTAATGCAAACGCTCGGCACATCGTATGGGGAGCTCCGGCATAAACACGAGAGGTGAGTCACTGTTACAATATATTTTAAACAGCAATTTAAGTATATGCAACAAGACCGATTAACCAAATTTTATGTTCCCAAGCTTTGATAGGTTTCGCTATCGACAGACACAGACAGTATTGTTGTGGATAACTGGAGGGTGGCCGGTGAGCCTTCCATTCGGATCACTCCTGGATACTCTTCAGTATTTGCGAGAAATTCAGTACTCTTCTCAAATATCGAAACTCTAGAAGAACAGCATGGGAAAAATTTACCAGTATAGCAACAAAATGCCTTGAAAATGGAGGCAATAAGAGTATCATTAATGATCAAGAACTCGATTCAGAAGTAGAGAAGTTAAAAAGAAGTCTTAACAACTTTCAATAAATCCACTCCGCTAACAGTTCAGAAAAATAGAAATTCTCCCTCTTGGTGGAACAGTGAGCTTAAGAATATGAGAACACAGCTAAGGAGAACTTTCAATGAGAGTTTTAGAACCAAAATCTGGCCACCATACAAAGATATCATGAAAGGATAAAAAAAAACAGTCAGAAAAGCTAAAACTAACTCATGGCGATCTTTCTGCACATCGATAGGAAGTTGCAGAGAATCCGCAAGGCTGAGTAATTTAAAGAACATACCAATACTGCCTAATTTAAGGTGGAAGAAAATGCTTAGACCTTCCCTGCAAAAGAAGCTCTGGAGGTACTTATTAAAACGCATTTCCCTGGGAGTCAGCAAACGCCTATAACGGAAGTTTAAACAGAACCACCGGCTAACGCAGCTGATTACCTATGCCTGATAGTAGACAAAAGTAAAATTAAATACGCCATAAGTAGTCTTTCACCATTTGAAACTGAAATTACAGACGAGATTGTGGACGTAATGCTACAAAAGCTGGAAGAACCAATGATTCTAAGGCTTGAAAATATATACAAAGCTAGCCAGGGCCGGTTTTAACACTACCAGCGCCCTGGGCGAGATTTCTACGGCGCCCTCCAACTGCAATTCAAACCAATTCGAAAAAAGGGAAAACATTTCATGAAATAACCGTTTATTAAGAGGAGTAATTATTTATTATAAAAACTATCCATTTATTAAAAAAACACTAATAAAATTTTACTTTTCTGGCCTTTCTATCAGCGAACTCTTTTATAAGGTTGTCAAAGTCGATGTTTTCAGCAATTTCGTTTTCAATTGACAAAGTTGCTAAGTTTGTCAATCTAGATTGAGAAATTGTTGATCGAAGATAGGTTTTTATCAGCTTCAGCTTTGAAAAGCTCCGCTCCCCACTAGCAACCGTTACAGGTATAGTTAATAATATTCGCAATGCTATCCATACATTTGGATACAGTTCTTGTAAGTTGTAATCTTTGATGAAATTTAAAACAAAAATGGGAGTAACCACATTTTGGTCAGGCAAAAAGGATATCAGACTTACAAGTTCATCACACAACATACAACCATCTATGTCTGATTTAGAGTCTACAGTTAATTTTAATTGGAGATCACTACAGAGCTTGACAAGGTCGGGCTTTTCTGGAATCTGTTTAATATTGTACAAAAAAGACCAAGATTCCGAGTACTCATTTAACTGTTCAAACCTTTCATTGACTGAAATTAATGTAGCGTCCAAAAGACAGTTGAAAAATTCAACCTCAAATTTTTTTTCTGGAGAAGTTATAGGGTCATCGCGTGCAATTTCACTAGCTTGACGCTTAACACGTCGAATTCTTGTTGTAGCTCGAAATACAGGTTCAATTTCTAGTTCTTCGGCCAACTCCTTCGCAGTTAAAATAGCGCTTTTAAAGCCTGTATTTCTGTAGTCTTCCAAGAAATTGCAGCATTTTTTCAACATTTCTGTACATTTACCAAGATCCATATCTGTTGACTGTAGAGATTTACTTACAATATTTATTTGATAAAGTATGTCATACCAAACAACCAATGAAACTATGAAGCTGAAATCTTTTAGCTGTTCGGCCAGAGTAGTAGCCTCATGAGACACTTGAACATCAGTTTTCTGAGTTTCAAGAGCCAAAGTAATCAAAGCATCATGGATAGTACTAATTTGATAACGGACTGCTTTAACACTACTTATTCTTGCTTCCCAACGTGTGTCACTGAGCTTTTTTATAGTATATAGTCCCAAGTGATCGGTTAGAATTTTCCATCGATGAACAGAAGCTGAAAACAATGTGAACAACCTCTGAAGTACCCCAAACAAAGTGACTGATCCTACGGATGACTTAGCGGCATCGCATAGTACTAGATTGTAGCTATGACAGCCACACGGCACATAAACAGCTAAGGGGTTTAAGTCGAGAATTCTCCTTTGAACCCCAATATTTTTTCCTTTCATATTCGCCCCGTTGTCATAACCCTGACCCCTGCAATCGTTCAATTCTAGTCCGTATTTATTTAAAACATTAATAATAACTTCAGTCAGTCTTTTACCAGTTGACTCATTGACAGGTATAAATTACAAGAAATGCTCTTTTACTGATATTTTTTCATTATCGTCTGATAAATCAACAAATCGTAATGTTAGCGAAAGTTGTTCTACATGACTAATGTCAGGAGTACAGTCAGCTATAATAGAATAATATTTTGATTTCTTTGTGTGTAATATGATTTCTGACTTCACTTTTTCACCCATCAGCTCTATTAATTCATTTTGAATGTCTTTTCCACAGTAGTGGTCTGAAATATCACCCTTCATAGCTAATCGCAAGTGCTCCTGCATGACTAGATCAAATTTGGCTAGTAGTTGTACTAAGCCTAAGAACTTTCCGTTATTTGGCGTATATAGTTTGTCGGAAGTACCTCTGAACGCCATATTGTTTTCGGCTAAATAAAGTGTGATATGCATCAATCTAGACAAAACATTATTCCATCTTGTAGTTTCCTTTCTAATCAAGTGTTGCTCTTGGCAGTCTATTGTTTTTCCTATTTTTAATCGTAGTTCAGCCTCAATCCATGAAAGGTAAAACTTCTTATGAAAAGTGCTATTTTCATGAATTTTTAGCATTTCAGACAAGTGTTTCCAGTTGTTATACCCTTCAGATACTAAGTTCGACGTTGAGCTACTATCAAATAGTCTACAACAAAAACAATAAACTCGATCCTTAGAAACGGAGTAAATTAACCAACGGCGCTGAATTGTTTCATTGTTTGCAAGATTTTTTTTAAAATGGGAATTAGAGAAATGTCGGCCTGTATCATTCTTCGGATAATTATCAATATGAGTTTGCACTGGGCCACTAGTAATTATATGATCAATGATTTTGCCATTTCGAGTGACTGGCCAAGTGGCAGGATCCGATATATTGGCGACAACAGTACTAACGTCATTTGTAATTGTACCACAGCTTATCATCTCACTTTGGGAAACTTTGTCCACGATCTCTTCAACACAATCTTCAGTTATCTGATTTGACTTGTCAGATAGAGGCTCCGCTACCGATACATTAATTTGTATTCCAGATGTAGATGGCATATTCAGGTCTTCATTTTTTGTTGTGATATATTTATCTATATTCATGAACTTTTTTGTTCTCTGAAATTCCTTCTCTTTTTCTGCTTTCCGTTTTCTATATTCTGACCCAGATGGTTTTTTTTTCTCAACGTTTTCAGACATTTTGTACTAATCAATTTTTGTAAATCAATAAAATCTGCAACAAATTAAACCTTTAGGTCCAATAATTTCTAAAAATAGATAAATACAATAAAATTTACAAATCAAACAACTTTAAACAGATTTAAATCGTATAATTGAGTTATTATTCGTTTTTTTTTTTCAAAAGACTTCGAACTTTTTTGTATGGAGCTTGGCATATGCTAAAATTTTAAGTACCTAAAATGTCGTATTTTGGTGTACACATAGGTGTACGTAAAACGTACGGCAATCGACAAATAATATTCATAATTACAAACAACAAATATTTTTTGACAGGATGTCGTAAATGATATACTTTCTGAGATATTTCAGTTTGAAAATGTAAAATAAAATAATGTATTTTCTACAAAAAATTATAGGTATTGCAATTATAATAATATGTATAACCAATATTACATTTTTTAGAAGCCACTTATTTCTCCGCCACCCCACGCCAAACATTTAAACAAACAAATGTTACCTCTTTATTATAATAATTATAGATAGATAAAAGTACTTACCTAATTAAATAATCCGACAAAAAACAAATAAGTATATTCTTTTACACCATACAACTTTTTAAATAAAACTAATGTCACTCGATAGTAGAAACGGATAGTGACGAACATAGCCTCGCAATGGAACATGGACCGTCTGGTTACTACTTCGCGTCTGTTTGTTTTAAAATAATTGTTTTGAATGTGCACCAATTTATAATGCGAATGAGCTGAGTTTGTTACGCTTCGCTAAAATAACGCAAGCTCTTTTTAACCAAAAAGTTGAAAGGAGATAGACAATGTGTTTTTCTATGATTGGGAATTCGCCGTAAAATGAACTCCGATTGAACAGATTGAATAGTGCGTCCCATTCATGTGTTGCTAACATAAAAAAATCCGCTTAATTTAGGGAATTTACGACTAAGCAGACCTCGAACTATGAGCATGAGCTGAGGGGCGCCTACGGCGCCCCTTTTGACCGGCGCCCTGGGCGGTCGCCCAACCGCGCCCTACCCTAACACCGCTACTGAAGCTAGCATTGAACTGTCTTATATCCCAAGAGGTTGGAAAAGAATTAAAGTGATGTTCCTACAAAAACCAGGCAGAAGAACACACGATATTGTCAAGGATTTTAGACCTATAAGCCTCACATCCTTTATGCTGAAGGTATAAGAAAGGTCAATGGACGTACATATAAGAATAACCATGGCGGATAAGTTATAGAAGTCCCAACATGCATACATAACGGACCGATCAACCGAAACTGCCCTTCATGATGTGATAAGTGTAATTGAAAAGTCACTACGCTAAAAGAACACACCGCTGCAACACAAACAAATTATGTGGGTAGAGGGACTGTTCAAGAAGGGTCCTCTCCGAGCTTCTATGGGTTGTAGCGCTGAAAGACCTACAACTCCAACTAAACGGTGGAGGAGTGAAAGCAGTAGCATATGCAGACGATATAGTGTTGTTGGTATCAGGCATGTTTCCTTCAACAGTCAGTGAGATAATAAAAAGAGCACTACGCAGGTTAAACATATGGGCTAAGATCAATGGACTAGGTGTTAACCCTAATAAAACAGAAATGATGCTATTCACAAGCAGAAACAAAATCCCCCAGTTTCAACTTCTCGTTCTAAACGGTACAACACTCAGTGGTGTTGTGGAATCTGATAGTTGTCGGAATCAGAATCGAAACCGATCAGAAAAAACCGTAGGTATCATTAATGCAGATATTATTGGTTTGATGTTCGTAACAGAATATGGTTTTGGGTGTCACGGAAACCAATTTTATCGGTTTCGCTGTCAGAAATAAAGTAAGAAGATAGTCGCTGACAGATTTAAAATGTATGTAAGTTAAGAAATCAAGTTTTTTTTATTATTACGAATTAATTTATCTTTATTTCTGTAGAAGAAAACATAAGAATAAAACACGTAATGTCTTAATTATTGAGTTTTGGAAAAAACAGCGGATATTTAAAGGGGAGCCTGATTTAGACAGACACGAGGATCCATTTGAAAAACTACAAGAGACAATAAACTTGACGTATAAGCCATAAAACACATTTATTAAATTGGAATTCTTGATTTTTGTATTTGGTGTACTATATAATCTGATTATTAAAGGGGGAGCCTGCTTTAGAGGCTTCAAAAACATCGATGTTTTTGAGGATTTTTTTGGGAGAAAAAGAAATAATTGATTAAAGTGAAATTTCTAGGGTTTATACTTATATATTTAAACTTCATACGCAAATTTTTTTGACACGAAATCTTTTACATTTTGCCTTTGGGAAGCAATAGTCGGATGCTTCTCGGCTGTGCATATGCCAGACGGCGGGCAGGACGCAGGTCGAGATTTCTATCGGAAACAAAAAATTGAAAGAGATTCATATTATTTAATAACTTATGTTCCAATTTAACTAAGAAAATTTCTAAAAAGAAAAAGTTTAAAATGGTTAAAATTAAAAAAAAAAGAATCCTTTTGGGCTAAAAAAAATTATTTTAAACATATGTTCAAACTTAACTTTTCTTAGTTTAACTATAAGATAATTTAATGCCAAGGATAATAAACTTTACCTTAATTCCATATGACGTTGGCTTTTTCTTTCCTGCCCGCCAATTAAGAAAAATCGTAAAAAATGAAAAACCGAGAAATCGCGCGTCAAAGTTTTCGCATTCTGCCGAAGCGCCCATATAAATATGTATCTGCTAGACGCTCGGTCATTATTTCCCTTCTTTCTTCGACAATATTTCGAATTCCCATCTATAACTTTGGGGAAATATTCTTAGATGGTTTGCCATTCTGACAGCTAAGCAATTCTGTCTTGGATTCCACAACACCCCTGATTATTGGTTTGATATTCGAAACAGAATTTGTACAAGTTTTGGCTGTCATAGAAACCAATTTTATTGGTTTTTCTATAAGAAACAAAGCAAGAAGATAGTCGCTCACAGATTTGAAATGTACTTTACTATTTCTAATTAATTTATCTTTATTTCTATAAAGGAAAGCATAAGTATAAAACATAAAATGTCTTAATTGTTGAGTTTTTGGAAAACAAAAAACCGGATATTTAAAGATATTCGATTTCCAAACATAATTTAACGCCCAAATACGTCTTTATTCATTCGATAAATGTTATCTCTTGAAATCTTTCTTTAGTTCGGAACTCAGTAAAAACTTTAATGTGACTGATTCCAAATGTATTCATTTGCAAGTTTTTTTCACTTTAGTAAACAGCGGATTCGAATATTGGTTTTGCGTATGTTCGAAAAGCGAAAATCCAAACAGATTCTGTGGCATCATTAAAAGCAGAATTAGTCTGCAATTCTGTCTTGGATTCTACAACACCCCTGACTCTCTCTATCCACTCAGCTAAATACTTGGGGACGGAGATTGACACCAAACTGCTCTGAAAAATAAATATAGGAAAAAGAATAAATAAAGCATATATGGCCTACTACACTTACAAGAGAATCGTCGGCAAGAGTTGGGGCCTTAAACCAAGTAAAATCATATGGATGTATTATACGGCTGTCATAAGACCTATACTTACATATGGAGCTCTGGTATGGTGGCCAGCACTAAGGAAACAATACAACAGTAGGAAATTAAATGGCATAAAAAGAGCAGCATGTGTAGGTGTTACCGGTACAATCAAGTCATGTCGGACTGACGCGCTTAAAGTAGTCCTTTATCAACTACACAGACATCTTTATTCACAAAATATCAGCATGTTCTGCAATAAGAATAAAAGAATTGGGTGGTTGGAATTAGCTATGGTCATAGTGATATCCTAAACCAACTCAACGTTAACAAACCAGCCTACATTCTCCAAAGGCTAGAGTTCATTAGATACTTAAAGGTGGGGATATCTTCTGGACGAGAATATCGAACTCGGCTAGCTTCTTCCAAGCGGAAGTACTGAACATACAAAAGGCGTGCGAAGCTCTATTGGAAAACAACGAGAAGATCCATAATATTTACAGATATCCAGGCGACGCTCCTGGTTTTGTCTTAGCTCATGACAACTTTCAGCATAACCCATAATTGCAAGAAAGCACTGAGCTCGCTAAAAGACAGCTTTACCTAGATTTGATTGCCAATCACAGTGGAACCATCAACACCTTCACCGAATCTCTTCACGTGAATAGCGTACACGGAGTTTAATCACCGCCCTTCGCAGACCAAGAGCTAGAGTTGCCGCGAAAAACGAGAGTGACCCTTGCGCAGCTTTATTCTGGATACTGTAGTAGGTTAAACTCCTATTTATCCAGAATTAACCTCCGACATATTGAATATATAAGTGTCTATGCATGACACTAGCCTCGTTGTATGTCTCACCAACCCCACTCATATAAGACCCTTCTCCTCTATCTGTTATAACAACAGTTATTTCCGTCCTGCTATACGGTGCAGAAGCATGGACGATGACAACATCTGATGATTCGACGTTGCGAGTTTTCGAGAGAGAGAGGTTCTGCGGAAGATTTATGGTCCTTTGGGCATTGGTAACGGCGAATTCCGCATTCGATGCAATGATGAGCTGTACAAGTTATACGACGACGTTAACATTGTTCAGCGAATTAAGAGACAGCGGCTACGCTGGCTAGGTCATGTCGACCATATGGGTGAAAACACTCCAGCTCTGAAAGTATTCAACACAGTTCCCGCCGGAAAAAGCAGAGGAAAAGGAAAATCTCCACTCAGTTGGAGAAAGACCTGGCTGCACTTGGTATCACGAATCGGCTCCAAGTTTCGAAAAGAAGAAACGACTTTCACGCTGTTCACTTAGCTATAACCGCTTAAGCCGAGTCTACCCCAGTAAAGAAGAAGTGATAAAGTTTATGGTACCTTGTTCATGACATAAATATGGAGCTGGGTGTCAAAATAATGTCCTCTTTTTCTCCTAAATCCAACAAATCACTTGACTAAATCTCTCTGAAGCTTTGCAACCATAACACGAATGTATGTAGCGGTATTATGTTTGCTCAGAGAATCTTTCTCAGATAAAATAAAAATTCACACAACGAATGAAAGCACCAAAACAGGATGAATTTTTATATTACAAATATTAACTACAGGATCTAAATAATATTAAAAGAATTATAATAAATAACAAGTTAATTAAAGTTTTTGTCAATAGGAGTAATTCAGAAGGTACGTAATTATTGTAGTGTAAGTTATATAACTGAAGTCTGTGCGAACAATGTAAGTGACGCTGATATTACTTAAGAAAATTGTGCTCAGTACCATTTTGAGTATTTGTTGTTATTATTACTCTATTATTAATTTGGAGTGGTATTATTTTTTTTTGCTCCGCTTACGTTTCTTATCAGTAGCGTGGATACCCTTTTTGCGGGTTATACAAACACGACAAAACCAGTCTTCATTGTCTTTTGGTGCAATGGTAATTCCCACGCATATCCTGAAATATAGTTTTGAATCAGTATATTAACAAGTTGAACGCAACGAACATACCAATGATACCAAGCGTCGCAACCATCGCAGCCAATCATGGGAGAACCATCATCTACTTTACCACATGCTGGACATATCCAGACACGATTGCCTTCAGCGTCCTTAAAGTAAAGACTAGAGAACCAATTTACGTTGATTTTATTTTATTGAACTCACAATATACGACGATGGGCGGCTTGTTTCCGAAATTAAAGGTACAGGACTATGACGAGCTGCAACGTCCAAAGAACGAGAAGTGTTTATATTTGAATTTGATAATAGTCCACGCTCTATTTTACTGCTGAGCGATAAAGGTTCCTGAGATTTCAAGGGGTGCAACAACTGCTGTGGAAGTAGAACAGAACTTGCTGATAATGTGCCACCTGATGACCACGGGCTTGGTGAGGGCGCACCGGAATGTACGCACGGATTTTTCGATGCACTTACGGAATTAACTTTATTCTCATTTATCGAGTCAAAAGCGGAGTTACCACTACCTCCACTCGCAGTTATTTGATTCGATGCAGATATTAGAGTTTCAGCTGCTTTAACACAGAAATTATGAAAGATAAACAAAAAAATATTATATGCCTTTTACCCAAGTTAAATTTTTGCTTTTGTGGGCGTGTTACTAGTGGTGAAATTCTAGCTAGTTCCGGTGATGGTTCCCGCTTCCTTTCAAACTCATTCAAAGTTTTACTTGTACTAAAATATTTCTTATGTGATGTATCTTCATCCGGTGTAGGAGATTGTGAGTTACCAATCTTAAGCGTCAATTTAGGTACAAACGTTGAACTAGATAAATTTGTTGTAGCCGACAAATTTGTTGATGTACTGAACATTGAGAACATAGCTGTTGGTTTTCCAACACCGCTTATTCCTGGAGTATCAGTGCCATATTTCTTGACACTCTGCACCAATTCCTCTGTAAATAGCTAAACAACATTTTTAATAACACATCAGTGAAATATTTATTTGCATTTAACTTTAGTTGTATTATTACTATTGTATAGTGTTAATAACCTTCGGCTTTTAGTGCTATTTATAAACTGCAATTTCCTGTAAGGCTATTTCGTAATCTTATATATAAAAATGAAACCGTTTTCGTTGTCACGGCATCACGCGTGAATGGCTGAACCGATTTGGCTGATTTTTTTTTTTTGTTGTATTTGTTATTATTAGGAGAAGGTTCTTATGTAAGAAAAAATTGCGAAAGTTGCCGAAAACCCCTAAAATCAGCCCTTTTCTTTTTCCCAAACAAACGTTTTATTTTGTGTATACATATGTATGTACATACATACATACTATCTACATATGTATGTAAGTAAAAACGATTGTTTGTTTGTTAGTAACGCTAACGCTCGAGAACGGCGGAGCCAATCTTCATGAAATCAGAGGTTGTTCGCTGTGGATCTGGAAAGGGTTAGATATAAAAAAAAAACCATATACTTTTCATAAGGAAAAGTCGAAAAATTGGAAATTTCCAAAAAGTGACTTTTCATACAATTCTTTTTTGTTTTGTTTTTCAATATTTTGATTTGTAAATTATTTGAATCGTTTCGATCGCTTGCTCTTTTATTCCGGCTATTTGAAAAAACAAAAATTGAAAACTATTCAGTGAAAACTTTATGTGTGTTTCAAACGAAGTGATCAATTACAGATTGAAATTTGTTACGAAGCCACGAAGAGGCTCACTAATATCGGTCGGTGTTCTTTTTGCCATCAACGCCAAGGCACATGAACGAGTACTCCCAGGATGCGATGACATACGTGTGGAATTATGGATCGTGGTCAATCAGCAAGCGATCGTCACGTTGTCACAGCACGACTTTTCAAACAACAGTTTCTTCTTTGGTTGGTGGATAGTGGTTTCACCAGATCAAAATGATGAAATAATTTCTGCGGAAATTCCTGATGCAGAGAAAGATCCTGTATCAAACGAAGTGATGAAAACCAATATGGTTCATGGACATTGCGAACACCACAATCCCACTTCGGTTTGTATGTCTAACAATAGATGCACGAAACATTATCCACTTGCTTTTCTTTCGGAATCGCAAACTGGAAATGATGGATATCCACTCTATCGTCGTAGCTCATCAGACGACTATACAACTTAGAGTAGTGAATATCGAAGTTGACAACATGTGGATCGTACTATATTCTCCACTATTCTCTAATTCACATTCGAAACTCATATCAATGTTTAGTATTGCAGTTTGGTGTAATCGATAAAATACGTTTGTAAGTACGTCACCAAAGGAACCAATATGGCGGTTATTGGTCTTGAACGATACGGTGGATATGTGAGCTGCAATAAAGCGCTTTGTAGGGTATTTACTTTTGCAATTCATGAACGTTTTCCGACTTTTGTGCGTCTCGCAGTTCATTTACAGAATGGCTAAAGAGTGTTTTTCAACCCAGAGAATACAGTACAGCCAGCGGAAACACTTCCAACAACATTGACATTTTCCTCAATAATAACACAATTGCTAAGCATTTGGAATAGAAGAAAAGAACTGCAACCAAATACGCAGTGAAATAGATTATAAATGGTTCAGTAATCAGTCGTTGAGTATGTATTATACCACGTGTATCCCAAAAGACTGATGTCACAACCTTTCCAGCCGCCTTTTTAGTTTTTCCACGCCTGAGAACCGGTTCATGTGCAGTCCACTAGAATGACTGTCGATTGGACTCCAGTGGAAAATGATGGAGCTATATTTCTATCACCGTCGCAAAAATTCGGCTTTATTGCGATTAGAGAGTACTAAACACTCCTCAGAATTAGTTGTTTTTGTTGGATTATGAACTTGCGATCACCTACTTTGCAACTCAAGGGTGGATTTCCCTGAGCCCAAATTCAACAGTATTTTCCCCAAAAAAAAGCAATGCTTTATTGACACACGAAATGCTTTATGATCCATTTTTTTTAAACTAACACAAGTTGCTTCACAAAAATGCTATATCTCATTAACTAATAGTTATAATCCAACTAATAGAAATCATATAGATGGTAGTAGTAATATTATCTATGTATCAGCCACAGTAAAGCGTGGACGGGTCCTCTAGTTATTATTAATTATCACGAATGGATTTATAACGAACTTTAGGCGCTTTACAAAGAAAATATTGCAAAAAGTAGTTTATGTAACATGATGATCGCTATGAGAGTCACTGGTCAGGCAGATATTTTCATAAGCGGAGTCCTCAATGCAAATAGGTATAAAGAAAAACAAGTAAGGAAGGGCTAAGAAGTTCGGGTGTCACCGAACATTTTATACTCTCGCATGATAAAGTGATAATCAAGATTTCATTATCCGTCATTTACATATTTTTTTATTTTGCTGTAAAATTAATTAGATTAGATCAATTTGTGTACTTTGAGTATTGAATTGTATTTTCATTTATATGTATGTATTGTACAGAGAAGGCATCAGATGGAATTCAAAATAGCGTTATATTGGAAGGCGTGGTTGTGAACCGATTTCACCCATATTTCGTACACGTCATCAGGGTGTTAAGAAAATATTCATTGAAATCGGTCGAGTAGTTCCTGAGATATGGTTTTTGGTAAATAAGTGGGCGACGCCACGCCCATTTTCCTTCTGCCATTTCTTCCGTAAAATTTAGTGTTTCTGACGTTTTTTGTTAGTTGGTTAACGCACTTTTAGTGATTTTCAACATAATCTTTGTATTGGAGGTGGGCGTGGTTATTATCCGATTTCTTCCATTTTTGAACTGTATAAGGAAAGGGCTGAAGGAAACGCTATAGAGTTTGGTTGACATAGCTATTGTAGTTTCCGAGACATGTACAAAAAACTTATTGGGGGCGGGGACACGCCCACTTTTGCAAAAAAAATTACGTCCAATTATGCCCCTCCCTAATGCGATCCTTTGTGCCAAATTTCACTTTAATATCTTTATTTATTGCTTAGTTATGACACTTTATAGGTTTTCGGTTTTCGCCATTTTGTGGGCGTGGCAGTGGGCCGATTTTGCCCATCTTCGTACTTAATCTTCTTATGGAGTCAAGAAATACGTGTACCAAGTTTCATCATGATATCTGAATTTTTACTCAAGTTACAGCTTGCACGGACAGACAGACAGACATCCGGATTTCAACTCTACTCGTCACCCTGATCACTTTGGTATATATAACCCTTTATCTGACTCTTTTAGTTTTAGGACTTACAAACAACCGTTATGTGAACAAAACTATAATACTCTCCTTAGCAACTATGTTGCGAGAGTATAACATTAATTAAACAAAGTATGTGAATCGGACAATATAAATTAATATACATACCATGTATATAAAAAATCGAGAATAGTAATGTGAAAATTAAATTAACTAACATCTTGTTACATTTATAGGTTATAGTGAACAGAGAGTATTAAGACCAAATTAATATACTGGGAGATACATAATTTGTGACATGAAAATTCTTAGGTGTGTCTAATGCAGTTTGATACCCTGAAGTCAAATCTGAAAACAGAACTTTTCTATCACCCACAGATATTTTGTTACCTGCGGCTTTAGATTTTACAACACATAAAATTTCATTACATTGCAGCATCTCAAATTTTCATACGATCAGGGATTTATCCGGTTTTGACCGGTTCTGATTGCTTATTCGAAGTAAACAGCGTATTTTACGATCATTTTATTTTACAAAATTTATCAGTAGACTAAAGGTGTCCGAATCGGTTACGCCTTCTATGTTTGAATAGCAAAGCGTTTTTGAGTTCACATTCTCCTACGTTTTGAAATTACTGCGTTCAAGATTTTCGTGCAATGCCTAGGTAGTTCATAAATAGTGCCAACAGCTTTTGTTATGTGCCCGGAAAACTAACTTTTAAATCGCAAAAACGTAATTTTACTCGGCTTACGAGCTGTATTTTGGTGTTAACTTTCAAAACAAAAAAAATTTTATTTGCTTTTTCGATAGCTCATATTTCCATAAATATCCTGTGAAATTGGGAAGGTCGTATCTTGAATAGTTTTTGGCCGGCAGCATTCTAAAGAGCGACCGCTCGGCGGTGCAAACAATAGAAACATTGAAACTTTAAACCCGTTTTTCTCGAAACGACATTTTTCAAAATTGCTGGCGTCATAACTAAAATTAAAACTAAGTATTGTTGAATACATTTACTATATAATGACCTATGATCTTTTTGATTGGTAGAAAATTGACAATTTTTTATCTAAAAAACATTTTTTTTTTAATTGCGTCATTCATATGAAATGCACAAAAAAAATTCGATTTTCACAACGCGATTTGGTACGAAAAAATTTTGAGGTAATTATTGCGAATATAAACTACTCCAAAGTATAAAATTAAGTATTAAAAATTATTGTTTCAGAATTAATGGAGGAAATCTGACAATTTGATATTTTATCAATTGTTTATTGTGATTATGGGATTAAAAAACAAATTTTAAATTTTTACTACTAAATTAAACTTTTAGTTATCAATTTTTAATGCCAAAATGTTTTTGCGGCTTTGAGAATATTTTTGATTTAAAAATAAGATTTTCAGTTGTTAATTACAACATCTTGGATTAACAATTACATTTTCTTTTTCTAATTCCTATGTTGGGATACAAAATTAAAATCAAATTATTGATATGAAATTTTTTGATCAAAAATTTACTATCCTGCTCTCACCATACGCGTCACATCATTAAAAACAATAAATAACTGAAATTCGTAAATTACTACTATTGATAGAAGGATTTACCTTGGTTTTGTTGGGATTTTATAATTCAGTCGAAATACTCTTTCTTATATGATAATATGACATACCTGCTTATTTTTTTTCTTTTTTTCCTTTTTTAGCTTTTTCAATAAATCTTTGTTTACTAGTTGCTGTTCTTCATCGCACCTTAGATAATCTTTTTGTTTCTCTTTATGACTCTTTTCATTTCTATTCACAACATTTTCGTGGTGATCTGTGCGTTCTCTACATTTTGACTTTTTATCCTTCTTCTTTTTGGTTTTGTCGTCTCTCAACTTTTTTAGCTTTTTGTGATCTTTCTTTTTTCTCTGAAGTTCATTATTTACGCACAGAAATTCATTGTCTGTTATATTTGTTGATAATAATGAATTTTCAAATGCATTGGCTGAATAAATATCTTTTTTGGATAGAGTAAATGGAGCTGCTACAGTTGCTGTCAAGCTAGTTGACGGTATAGTTTTTGCAGAATACGCCGAACCAGTTGATATTAATGGTATCAAATCCGCACCTCCTGCCAATTTACCGACGCCATGTTTTTCGGAGCTAAATATATCTATTTGGGACAAATTTTCTGGTTCAGTTGGGAGAAAGTTTTTAGTAGTTTTGAGAAGTTTATTGGCCTTTTGGAACATTTTTGCATCCTTTGAGCTTAAATAAAGATCACCTGATAATTTTTTTGATATATCCTTTCGAATAGGTACATAATCCTCGATTTGAGAAAAATTTAGAGACTTTGTTGGTAGTTGAAGTTGATTTTGATGCAAATCCTTAGAATTGGTCGAACTTAAAGAGTTCAACATGATTGTTGAGTATTCAATGGAATCATCAGATAATTCTATGGGGTCTTCGGCATTAAGAATAGACGTCGCTGCGGAAGATTTCGCTAAATCTATGCTAGACAAAGCATGTTTAGAATTTATACTACCAACGAATTCTGGATTATCGGCATTTGACTTAGGAGATCTAGTAGCACGATCATTTTGTAAATGAAGCTCGAATGTATTTAACGACATACCACCTGGCGTGGGTGGTACCGACTTAGAACCCGTTTCAGGCGTACTCCAAAGCTCAGGAGTATTTAGTATTTTTTCACTGACCGTAGTCGAGTGCTGAAGCTTGGGAGTTTTTGGACATTCTCGCTCAGCTTTTCTCATTTCAGATATAACATCAGGTGAAGTAAGTTTCATTGATTCGGGAACGAATGGTGGGACGTTGCAATAGTTACGTTCTCCACTTGCTTGAAACAGAGTAGGTTCCAACGATGTGCCACTGCTTGACGACTCTAATATAAAACACAAATTTAAATAAAATTAAAATAATGGTTAAATTGAAGAGTTTATAGTAGATTATTTGCTCACAAACATTCATTGGACATATGTAATATGACGAAAATTTATATCATAATTTATCATAAATTAGGGCTACCAACTTTAAGGCTACAACAACGTAAGCATAAAAATGCCTTAATGTAGTGATCACTTCGTCTTACATTCTTCAGATAAAAATTCGATTTTACTTAATTCTAAATATACTCACCAAAAGTCTTGGAGGTATGTTATTATTGACTCTTTAAGCTCTATAAATTTCATTCACGGTTAAACGGAGCACAAAAATGAGATATTTCCTGCTTCGCAATAATGGCATATCAATATTACATTTATTTAACATATTGTGTGTCTGCATAACTACACAATAGCGAAAAGGATAAATAACCACCAGAGTGTCTTGAGCAGCTATAACTTCAAATGTACATGTATATACTTGGTGCAGCGTTTAAAAAGGTCATACAGTTTTAAACACAAGCCTTTATTTATCGGAGATACGGGTAAATTTACAACAAATGAACATTAACGACAGAACAACAAATCTTCATTATTGAAAAATATCATACAAAATATGTTTGGAATAATGTTTTAACTTCATCAACGGTGAAGATTTATTGAAATGGTGGCAAACGTATATCTTACGATAATTTTGAAACACCTTGTTATTGTCGGGGAATTGTTACTATCTTATTCAATACATTTTATGATTTCGTTTCTTGGTCATATTACCATTAATAATTTCAAACCTCGCCTTTGTAAAGTACACCCCACGCTGATATATTTAAAAAGGTATGCGCAATTTTAGTAACTGAAAACGGTAAGGTGAAATTTGACCTGAGCCAGTATTTGCAAAAAACAAGAAAAATTTACTTTGTGTGCATCTTCAAAAGGACTTGATTCGGTCGGTGTGTGGCAACTATATACAGCCATGGTCACGATTTTTTACATTGTGCATAAAGCGTCTTTTCCAAGACTACAATGTTTACAACGTCCGTTTCTACTAAAATTTAATAACTCTATCGTAGAAAACCTTAATTAGTAATAAAAATTCACTCTTTATAACTTTTTGGCAAACAAATCTTCACTTTTTAAAAAATATGCTATTTGGGTGACCAAGCCATTTTAAAGGGAGTTCAAGTTTTTCAATTAATACTAATTTTTCGTGAAATTATATATTTTTTACATAAATGGAAAGTAATCATATTTAAAGCTCTTTTTACTTTTTCAAAGATTAATGTCAATTGTATTAGCACTTCTTCTTGTGATTAAGTGTGCTATTTGGGTGATCGTGGCTATATAAAATACGTAATCGAACCTATTTAACACTAGAACTACCAAGGCCGTCATTCTGACGGTTTTCAAACTACATGCTTAAAAATTTCATTATTATTTATATGTATAATTATTCCAGAGTTTTTTTTTACGACTTTTAATAAAATATAAGAAGAGTTAATTATTACTATTCAATTTCCCCTCACCGACTTTAATTTCCATAATCATAATAACATCTGGCAACAAGGGGCTAAACAACAAGTGCTAAATTTTGAGCTGATCATTTATTAGTTATTTTATTTTCATAAATATCTAAATTTAATCGCTGAACGATTTGTTAAGTGAAAGTAATCGAAGTGAACAATAAGTGCGGTGATTATGTCTCCTAAAAAGTCAACCAGCAAATTTGCTTGCGGGGCTTGTCTTAATGCTATTCGGGAAGGTACCAGCAGTGTTCAATGTGCTCAATGCAGCCACTGGCATCACGCTCGGTGTACCGGACTCAGCAGCGAAGAATTTAGGGCTACAGCTAATAAAGTATTAAAAAATAAATCAGTTTGGAAGTGCGACAAGTGTCTTTGCGAGATTAGTGTAAGGATATCAGATGCCCACTGTCAAGCAAAATTGAGTCGAAGTTCGATAAATTTAAGCAGTCTATTGAGGTAACCTCTCAGATATAAGGAGTGAGATAAATAAACTGAACGAGGCTATGTCGAAAAAGTGCTCACCTTGCGAAAATAGACGACAAATTTAAGTTCATTCTCTTCACTTCCTCCAGAGGAGGTTATTACGGAGATCAATGAGCGTAAGAAGCGGGAAGCCAATGTGATCGCATTAATATTACCGAATCCAAGGCGGTAGACGGTAAAGTACGTCTAGAAGAAGATAGAGCACGGTTATCATCAGTCATTCCTGAAGAGATCCATGACAATATGAAATCGTTCAAGCTACGCAGGCTAGGGCGTCCAACACCCGATCGGTCTAGGCCTTTGCTGATTGAGACACAGTCTGTCACTTACGCCAGAAGTATACTAAGATCAAAACCTGATCTTGACACACGAGTCTACTTCAAGTCAGATCTCACTCCGGCTCAGCAGTCACATTTGCAATCACTGAGGGAGAAACTTAGATTGCTGAATGACAGTGGTGTGAAAAACAAAACCATTAAATACGTGAATGGCACGCCTAGAATTGCTAACACAAACTTTCGCCAAGTCGTCGAGGAAAGGAAATCTAAAACAGCTACAAGTACAGTACAAAACTGAGCGAGTTCCTAACCTCATCAGCAAGTAGTTCGCACGACGTAATATGTATCACAGAGTCCTGGCTTTACTCGTCCATTCAAAATAGCGAATTCATCGATAGCTCCTATATCACACTAAGGAAGGACAGGGATACTTCGACAGGATGCGATAGAGGAGGTGTCCTGATTGCTTTTAAACGAATAATTAAAGCTAAGCTTATACCAATTGCGAACAATAACCTAGAACAGATCTTCATAAGGATCAAAGGTGATAATACTTGTATCATCATTGGGTGCGTATATATACAACCACAATCTAATTATGAGATGTACTATGCCCATACTGAAACATTAATACATTTGAGAGAAAAATTTCCGGATTCAAAGATCATGATAGTGGGAGACTACAATTTGCCCAGCAGTACACCGCGCTTTGATTGCGAGAAGCTGGTGTACGATACCACTGCCCTTATTGAGTGTCAACAATTCAATAACATCTCAAATAAAAATAATAGACTGTTGGATTTATGTTTCGATAATTTGGATCTCTCAATCAACGAAACTCTTGCTTTCACGACTGTGGATAAATATCACCCGCCTCTGGAGATCTCCTTGGATTTTCGGCCTAGCCTAATACCAAATTATCCTCTTTCTTATTCCTTTGATCAGTAATATCTTCGCATCTTACTTCATAGACAACTATACAATGAGCCCCAGCGGAGTTTGTCATCATCAATCTGCTGACATTGTAGGAAATGTGGAGCTAAATGAATTTGAAGCTAACTTCAATGAAGTTTTTAAGCAGCTGTTGGTCCTGGATTCAAAAAAAGGAGCAGTACCTGATGGTCTGCCTATTCCTGCCCTATTTCTACGCAACTGTGCTGTCGGGCTCTGTGAACCTATCACGCATCACTGAATATGAGTAAGTCTTTTTATCATGGAACCTTTCCAACGGCGGGGAAATCGTCGTTCATCAGTTCCATCCACAAAAACGGCCCAAGATCTGACGTCACCAATAACAGAGCTGTATGTATCCAATCTGCATTAGCAAAACTGTTTGAGAAAATTGTCCTGCCTCAGTTGATATCATCATTCAGAAATATCATTTCTCCTAAGCAGCACGGATTTGTTGGTGGCAGATCCACTACAACAAACTCATATACCTATATCAACTACATCTTGAAGGTCATGGACAGTGGTATTCCAGTTCATTCAATATATACGGACTTTAGCAAGGCATTCGACAAAGTGGACCATGAGACTCTTATGGTGAAGCTAGAAAATTATGGAGTGAATTGCAATGCGCTGAATCAGATCGTACCTAACAGGAAAAAGGTTGCAAGTAAGAATCGATGGACACATTTCAGATGAGTATGATGTCACATCTGGTGTTCCCCAGGGATCCCACCTTGGACGCATACTCTTCAACATATTTGTGAATTACATTGGGAGGAAACTGCAGTCTGAGTACTTATTATACGCTGACGATTTAAAAATTTTTCATAGAATTTTCACCGTTTCTGATATTCACATCTTACAAAACGAATAGATGAGCTGTATAACTGGTGGAAGATAAATAAACTTGTTTTGAATGTGAAAAAATGCGCAGTGATGTCCTTCACCCGTGGGCATACGCAGGTACCTTTAACCTACACGTTGAACGACAGAAGACTAAATTTCAAGAAACACATCGATAAAATTACTTCGCAGGCATACAAAGTATTAGGGTTGATTAACCGGATGTATAGGGAATTTAAGAACAATTGTTCGTTAACCTGTCTATTCTCGGCATTAGTGCTACCTATTTTAGAATATGGAACAGTGATTTGGTCCCCATTCACGGATTCAATAATCAACAGAGTAGAGAGAATCCAGCAAAAGTTCTGCAAAGCGCTGCTATTTCATAACAGACACAGAAACGATATCAATTCAACAGAAGACGTCCGAAGAATTCCGAAAATAAATGACCTGAAATCTCGACGGCCGGTAGCAGACCTCATCTTCTTATTCAAAATCCTCAATGGATTAATTGATGCCTCAGAAATCCTTGCAGACTTCGTACCAAATGAGCTTAACCTTAGACAGATGAGGATCCTGAAAACTTGCAGATCGAACAAAAACTATGTAATCAATGGCCCAAAGGAAAGAATCTGTAGATAAACTCTCTGCTCGGTGACATCAACTTCTTCAGCGGATCTCTATAGAACCTCAGAAAGATCGTTAAAAAAGCTTTAATAAAATACTAGCATACGAACTGGGTTACGTGTTTAATTCCTAATTTTATATGTTTAAGCCTGTTGTCTTATTTAGAATTATAATTGTTATTAGATGTATAGTGCCGATTGGCGTTATATAAATGAAATAAATAAATAATCAGTATGACCTATACCTATTTATACCAAGACCCGTCAAAATGACGGTTATAATAATTTATATATCATCTATGCAATGATGGACATAAATACATATATAACATATACAAATATATATATATGTATATATAGGCTCACGTAGATGGCCTTTCCAGGTATTTCATAATATTTTGGACTTGGCAGCAATCAATTCGTGGATTTTGTATAAGGAGACTTTTGGTGAAAATATAACCACAAAATACAACAAGGTAACAACAAGGCAAGTGTTCAAATGATATAACATGTACATGTAAAATATGTGCTTCATTCAAACAGAAACTGTTTTTTTTTTTTAATAAATAATTAATGAATTATTATATTAAAGGTTGTTATTGCTAAATTGTATTCTTTTATTTACTTAAACTATCTCAAAAGTTACTATGAAAGCCATAATCAAAAATCCGTCAATTTGACGGGTGCGGTAAAACTAGGTATATATTCAACATCGGTAGTTCTAGTGTTAGTGTTTCTTCGAAAATTATTCTGCGCCTCTGAACAATAATATACGCCAAATTTTGGGAACACATCTTGTCAAATAAAAGGGATTCCTTATAAGGACGGGGGTTTGATCGTTCAGTTTATATATCAGATATATGCTGGTCTAATCTTGGGGATTCGATATATGAGCGGGATCGTGAAGAAAAACACATGTTTAAAACTTTTCCGTACATACATACAGACGAACATGGCTAATTCCACTCAGTTCATTACCCTTATTATTTATAGATATTACTCATAAGGTCTCCGACTTCTTTCTGGATGTTACAAACTTTGTGACAAACTTAATAAACCTTGTCCAGGGTATAACTATGTATATCTTGTAATATTCAACGTATTTAAAGAAGAAGCTATTTAACAGCACTGCAGGCTGTTCATTTAACGGTATACAATATAGTTCCTAAAGCTGAGATAACCTTTAGTTTTCTAGATCTTTAAACGAAATAAAGATCACCTGTTGCATTTTCCGCCGTTTCATTGAAAATAGGTATAATGTCCTCCTTTTGAAAGAAATTCATTAAAGTCGCTGTTAGATCAAGCTGACTTTGATCCAATTCGCTCTGGTGGGGCGAACTTGCGTTGTTTAGTAGCGCTGGTGGAAGTTCATTGCATTCATCAAAAAGTTCTAATATTTCATCCAAATTTAGTGTGGGTGTAGCTATAGAAAATTTTCCTAACATTGCATTACATACTTTGGCGTTGCATTTAAAAATACATACCGTCGCCGAATATAGGATTTTCTGTAATTGACTTAAGAGAATCATTTTGCATTTGGAATTCGTATGTGTTCAACAACATACAACTTGGCGATGTGGGTATTGAAATATTTTCGAGTGGAGACCAGAGCTCAGCTGTTTTTACAAGTTTTTCACAAAACGTAGACAAGTTATGAACCTGGAAATTTAAACATTCTGTTTCTGGGTTCCTCATCCCAGGTTTTGACAAAATTGATGTTTGTGTCATTGACTCGGGGACGAATTGAGCTACATCGCAAAAATTAAAATCATCATTCAGTAGGGGTAAGAGAGGGTCTAACGACGAATCATTGATTGTTGACTCTAAATAAAACGCAAATTTAAATTTTGATTAACAAATGGGCATATATCATATAACAATAAATGTGATAAAACCGTGTTCGAAACTATAACAACTTTGAAATGCTTTCCTGAAACGTAATAAACTTCAATATGTATGTGTACTAACAGGCCCAGTCACCCGTTATTGTGATTTTTTTATTTATGAATAAAAACAAAACGCTATAGCCGAAGCTAAACGAATTGGACACTACAGTCTTCTGAAGGGTAGATCGAGATTAGACTATGTGGCAACATTACCACTTCTCAAGTAAGCGTTGAAGTGATAGCTTAGAAGAAGTGGTGGTACCAAAATAGTTTTTTACGAAAATTGAAGAAATTGCTGAGAAAAGCTGGTTGAGTTCCTTCATGAAAGCGTACAGCCTTCGTTGTGTAAGCGTTCGTAAAGAGAAGTCAAGATTATCTGGAAAGCACAGGATTGCGTTTTTTAAGTTCAACAACTTTGAATGAAAATAAAATTTTAATTTTTAAATCCCGATTTTAGAATTAAAAATTACATACAAAATATGATAGAAGCGTAATAGAGATAAAAATTAATTTTTGTATATATATCTATACACTAATATATCCTTAGAATTAGAAGACATTTCATGCAATCGTTTCCTTAAACAAAAAACCAACGGAGCAACAAGAACAAATTTGGTACAATAATTCACTTTGAAAATTTCGTAAAAAATATACATATTTTCTTTGAAAAATTCAATGTATTAAACTTCGAAATTTGCTAAATAGCCAACTGCCAAATATTATAACAAATGTTGAGTATTCCATAACAAACATAAAATGGCGCCCGATTGAATTGGCTACGTTAAATGTGGAATATTGTCGTAAAAATGCCTGCGTGTGTTGTTCTTAAAGAACGTGTTGTTGTTATAGAGCGTGTTGTCTATCAATTTGAGAGGGCCCGTAACCTTCTTTAATTAGTAAAAAGAATATGGTGGTACCACTGAGTTCTGTGCTTATCAAGATTGGAATAGAATTTACTCAAAATTTCGGGAAAACCAATATATTCATATTTAGTATAAAGTAGAAACCGTAAACATGGCACTATCAAATAGCAAATTGTTATTAATATCTGTACTGTTTCATATTGTGAGGCTGCAAAATGTTTAAAGTTTTGTGTAAGCTACGTACATGTAAAGTATCCGTTGTTGGACTCTAATCGCACTTACCTATATTTATTGGCTTCGCGGCGCTTTGCTGTCGCAAATTTGGAATAGGTAAATGAAATGTTGGTGGTAGGCGCGGAAATAACATATTCTGAGCAGTATGCGGTATGAGACCAGGTCCAGACGGAAACGGACAGAGTTTCAATAGATCAGGGATTCCGCCCATTGCCGGTTTAGGCGTAAAGGACTGATGGGCACCATGCATAAAACTTGGAATTGTATGTAATTGGAGCGGAATCTGTGGAGAAAGCCTCTTCCTGCTTGTAGGGAACTTATAAGGCAATGGCTTATGAGAAGAAGTTTGTACAATATCCGAATTCGGATCAACCACGGCATCATTAAATGATCCTAATGGTTTTAAAATTGTGTCCATGCGCATAAGTTTTTTGTTAATAGTATTGACTTCTTCTTTAGTTGGAAAGACTGTTTCAGCGTTATATTCGTTTGGCTCGGTCATGGACATATTCAAGATTATATTTTTAATTTTGGTTTTCTTCCGTTCTTTCCGAATGTCCTTTATATTCAATGATAGACTAGAGGTAATGGCATCACTGCCACAACATAAAGTTGGAGTCATATTATCGACGGGATTAGTTAGTTCCATTGAAATTTTTTTTTCTAAATTAGGAGGATATTGTTGATCGTATTTATTAGTTTTTAACTTCTTCATTTTCTTCGTATGTGAAATATCAGTTGAGCCAATAGGACTTCCGATTGTTTGTTTTGGTAAGTTTTTGCTTCCTGGCTTACGACCACGTTTTTTAGGTTTAGTACCTTTACCAATTTGTAATGGCAGTTGGCTTATTTGGTTTGGAATAATAACTTCTGTAAGATTATTAGCAGAGATGTTCTCGACCAAGCCAGCAGCACCTCGCTCGCAATTAAGCGACACCTTTAATTTTTTTTCTAATTGATCGGAATTGTGCACATTTGTGTCGCTTGCTATCATACATTTTAGATTGGTAGGCGTGGGTGTAATTGTGGTACCGCAAGGAAGGTTGATAAAATGAACATCATTTCCTCCAGATAATTGTGTCGAAGGCATGCGACTGTTCGGCGATGCTGGTTTTTGTGACTTTTGTTTCGAAATTTTTTTAAAAATATTTAATTTATTTTTATCAAGCTCTGCCGATAATTTAGCACCCGACAAGATTTTTTTTTCAAGAGAAGTAGCACTTAGAGATAGCTTCACATTATCTACAGCATTTTCAGTGTTTTTAACAGTAAAACTATTGTCGGTAGTGCTACATTGAGAGAACGGAGGAGAAACATCTGATAAGCTGGCTTTCGGAACACACGTTTTTTCCTTTGAAGCTTCAGGAATAAAGCTTTCCTTAATAACTGAAATATCGCTCATGGTTTTAGTACTCGATGGTTGTGGTACCGGTAGTTTATCTCTAAGAACATTTGTTATCTGCAAATTTTTCAAAACATCGCCCTGTTTTTGCTTATGCAGTATCTTTTTTTTATGTTTTGACTGTTTTTTTAGATACTTTTCCATTTTATGACGCTGAAGAACAGAATTACTATAATCTGATGAAACTGAGGATGATTCGAGTCCTGGCTTTAAAAAATTTTGTAACATTTTTTTGGTCTTTTTATTAAGTCTTCCCGAATTTTCCACACGGGGTGATATCAAGGAAGTGTTCGAATTTTCGGCACTTGGTAGGTAACTTTTTGCTATCAATGAACTTTGCAGTTCAAGTGGACTTTTCTTTTTTGCTTTATTTAGCAACTTCGTAGCGATAGTTGGCACCTGCGCATGGCGTGTTAAAGGACTCCACCCAGCTTTCTTTACAACGCTTATATTAGTTATATCAGATACACCTTCGTTCGGAATCACATGCTTCGAAGATGTAGCCAGGAGCTGGCTAGCTACGCCATCACCAAGTTTTGTTTTTTCCACATTTAGCAGCGGTTTTGATTGAAATGCACAGGTATGAACAGCTTCGCTACCACCTGCTTTTGGTGTGGTATTATTACTGTGGTTCTTGTGTTCTGCAGTTCTAAATTTTTCAGAACTTACAACTGCAGCAGGCGATGTGGGCGGTGGTGCATCCAAGCCTATTAGCTTTTCTAGAAAAAAAAAGAAACATAATGCATATTTGAGATAACCTTATATATAAGAATGAAACGCCTTTTTTGTATGTCCGCGGGTTATGCCCGAACCACAGCACGGAGAGACGTGGAAATTTTCACGGGTATTCCTTTGGTCCGGGAGAAGGTCCTAATAGCGGCCTCACCCTCAATTTCGCAATTTATGTGTATATTTATAACTGAAGAACGGCTAAACCGATTTGGCTAAAAATTGGCAATGAGGTAGCTTGGAACCTCAGGACAGGCACATCCTATGCTCTATAGGATTATGTTAAAAGCCAAAACAAGTCATAAAGAAAAAAAAAATAATAACATTACACTACTACTGGCAGGGTACAGTGGTTTTTGTTTATATACACATACATGTATATGAATTATAGTGATAGTTGTAACTGAACAAGAACCTGAAGCATCGCACAGAACAATCCAATATTTAAAAGGAACGAATAAGTTTTAGCGTAAATTCTGCAATAACTTTCGATGACTGTTGAACAAAACACTACCATATGATTAGATACAGAGCGTGAGGCGCGCCCTCTTCTGCTCTACTCCTGTATTATTATTCACTATAATAAGAATATATTTGTGTAACGATATACGACGTAGATGCAGAGACTGTGGAGATGTTGTTACATCATAGTACGTGTTTATGTTTGTGCTATTCCTTAACCCTTTCATGCCCGATGTTGTCTGTAGGCAACATTGTACATATATGCTTCTAAGCCCCGTTATTTCAATTTTTTTAGGCGCGTTTTTTTGCATTATGTTGTCTGGTATATTGTGTAAGCTTACAGTGAATTGTTCTATTCTAAGCCATGCAAGGGTTCATTCAGTAGGCGTTTTTCGTAGAGTGGAGTAGTCAAAATCGCGAAAAAGGCGTTTATACAAAAAGTATTTAAAAAGATTAAAATAACTGTTTATTGTAAAACCAAGGGAACAACATAAATAAATAAAGGCTAAATAGTTATTAAAAGTAAAAATGTCATTGGAGAAGTGTTTAGTTTAAAATATTTTTGCAAAAGTGCTGTTGCCTATAGGCAACATCCTGTAACTAACGAAGGACTTTCAAATTTTTATCTCTTCATACTTGAGTTTAGACTAACATACATATGTGTATCTGTCCTAAAAAATGGTTTAGCTACCAATTTAACTATTCCATTATAATGTTATTACAATAAATGATATCTTTGGCAACAAGGAGCGAGCGGAGCCACGAGTTTAATTAGTACTTAATTACCCTTACCGACAAATTTTGGTACTTTGGTATCCGGAAGTTTTCCTTCAATTGCGGGGGATATAAAGCCGCCTGTTGTCATAACAACGCTACTTATTTCTCTAGTAGGACGTCCTTCTTCATCAAACATATGGGATGACGAACACAAAGTGATCTTAGCACCCTCTTGGGAAGAATCAAGGGAATCTTTTGAAACACCTAGCCCATTCGGAGTATTCATACAAGTTACTGTGTTGGCAAACGTAGACAAGTAACGTTCCGTTTTAGTCTCGCACTGACAAATAATAATTCTATTAAAAGGTATGTGCTTTTGTGTATTTTAGTACTTACATCATTACTCACATTAATCGAACTCGATTTAAAGAATGGTGAATCAGAGTGTAAGTAATGCGAAGGCAAGGTACTTTTTGAATCTGCTGGTAACATAGGTGGTAGATACTCATGTATATGAACAGGGCGAATAAGAACTTCCTTACTTCCAGGCTTCAAAAAATTCAAGTTTGTATTTTTATGAGCCGGAAATTTTGGTAATTCTACAGCTAAGGGCACTGGCTCCACGTTGTTCGTATAATCCAACAGTTCGCTTATGTTAATATTTAAATTTCTAAGAGTAATATAAATATCATCCAAGCACGCCTCTGTTCGATTATCTGAAAAAAAAATACACATACATATTTCTTTATTAGTTCACAAAAAATTTTGATCTGTTATTAATCGTTTTACAGATCCGAATGCGTAGGAGCAACTTTAATGAAACTTAAAGCAATAGAAGAACTGAAACAAACAATTTTTGTAACTTTTATATTTCTAGTACTATTACATGCAAAAGTGGTAATTACAGTCAAGAACACAAACATAGCACGATTTGAGCAGGTAGTAAATTATTAGTTTAAACATAAAACAATTTGAATTTTCATTAGCATAGCATAAATTGAGTAATAAGTTATGTACAAAAAAATTAGAACAAATTTATTTGGTTTCTTGAAAGAAATCTGACAATCAAATCGTTGTGCACCACTCAGAATTAACTATTCTGCTATTTATTTTCTGGATCAGGATGACCTCTTCTATCCGTACATACCCTTTTGAACCCCGAAATCGGGAGATGCTTTTCTAAATCCCAGCCGCTTCGGCTTATCTTGAAAAACATATACTGTCAACTGCTGCTTACTGCCGCATACGCGTCTATCCAAATTTCATCACATGTTACGGTTTTATGGCCCTGTTTCGAAGCACCGCTAATCGTACCATATTAACAGTTCTCCCGACCAATCGTCACGGACCTTTCTTCGAGCAATCGACAAATTGTGTGGGCTTCATCGTGAACAACGATCTGGCAATATTAGTTTGCGTATAAACAGCACCAATTGTTTCCGGAACTAGAACCGTTTGAAATTCCACTTGGAGTGGCACCATCGATAAATACTGGCTTTTGATGTAGCTTTACCGCCGAAATTTTAATTAAGTTCGAATATGCCCTGTTAATGATAATCCACGTCTAAAGTTGTGAAAGTTAATCGAGGGAAAGTTTCGCGATTTTTATTCCATTTTTTGGTCGAGGTGAATATTTCAACTTATTTTAAACAACAGTTAATCGAGCGAAAGTTTCGCAATTTTTATTCCATTTTTTGGTCGAAATGAATTTTTCAAGTTACTTTAAACAATACATATAGCGCTGGTATGTCAAAATCTTCTGAGTATGTATGGCATCTAAAATATCAAACTTTACGATACAGTTGTCAATTGCCAAATTGAAACTCTAGAGTTGTTTGAGTGAAATTGCTTTTACCAAAATTAAAAATATTTTTCGCAAACGCTAGAACCAAATAGAATCGACGATAAATTGCTAGAATTACTCTAGACAGTGAAATTCGTAGTTTCCAAAATTTTAGAATGGTGATATTTTGATAACAAAAGGGGCTGCGTAACGAGTAACAAGATAAATGTATATTCATTGAATTGGGACTTTTATTTAACAATCCAGACTATTTTTCGAGAAATCCGTTAGAATATTTTGCTCAATTCTGACCAATTTTACCCATAAATTTGTGATGTATGGCGATAATTATGCAATTTTCAGTTTAGTTTTGGAATTATAATGTGCACATAATATCGTATCGCGAATAATGAAAAACAGCGTAGAAAAGAATGAAACATTTCGGACAGAGTTTTTAGAACTCGACAAGGTATTATTTTAATAAATCCTAATTTATGTGTTTTCATCACACCAAACTCTTTTTTCAATTTTCCTTGATTGCACAATGAAATAATAATAAGGATAAAAGAAATCTTGCATCAATATAGATATATGATCTAAAGCGAACCGGAAGTTTAAAATTCTACATTAGGTATACTACTACTGGAAGGTGAATTTGTAATTTATACTTCGCGTGTTTTTCGAATCGGTAAATGATTTTTCTGTAATTTGGTAGTACTGTTAGTGACAGATATGCCAAATTTCACGTCAAATATTCATTAGTATTTGAGATACGCGTCGTTTTGTGAGGCTCTTAAAGTGAATTTTTTAATTTTACTATGACTAAATTTGTTGAACAAAAAGTGCAATAATGCACCATCACATACTGAATTGGTTATTCGTGATCATTTCGCCACATTTTCAACGAATATCGCCCGTTTTACCTTCGTGTATCTTCTGGCTATTCAGCAAATTCACATGATCACTCTGAAACTGTTTTGATTCAATTGACGATATAAAAGCTGAATCGAAGAAGGCTCTGATGACGGAAGATTTTTCCAAGTTCTATGATTGGAAAATCTATGACATAAGTGTATTGCAGCGGAAAGGAATTACTTTGAGGAAGGTGAAATGGACAAAATTCACCTTTCAATTTGATCATTATCAGTATAGAAGATAGAGGTAGTAGTTATTAACCCTATTTTATCTACTTTTCGCATTGCTTAATTATATTAACAGAAAAGGATATCTGAGTTTCAATAAGGTGTATCACATACCATCACCTATAAGCAGTAAAGTCAATGAAATATTTGAAAATTTTGAAAATAGTTATATGAGGATTGGGTACAACGATACATTATTTTTATAAAAACAAGTTTCTTCAATAACATAAAGAAAACTATTAGGTATGGGCTTATTCGGTAATACGGAACTTTATGGCAACTATGCGCAGTTTGCACAGCTGATGTCATGCCGGCCATATGCCAGATTTTCTTTTTTCGATCAGGTTGTATTAAGCATACTTCGTAGTTTGCATTGCCGAAAAAGTCTTATATGAGGACTAAGGGAACTATTGATTCAATTCAATAAATTTTTGACACGCGGGTATACTACGAAATTATCAGGAAAGGATTAATTTCGATTTTCTAAAACCTATATATCATATATAAAAGACTAACCCATATTTTTGATATATATAAATCCCGTTATATACATTAGGGAAATGGGAAGGAGGCCTAAGTAAGAGGTCCAATTTCGTGCGCACGGTGACATATATATATCGTCCAATTTTGACACCGGCTCTTATACGTCATTTTGTGTCATTTCTTTGACGCATTTAAATATTGGCGATTGAGTTCTCTACCACCTGCCGGTAACCCAGGCGGGTATGATGATCCTTGAAGGAAGGAAGCGAACTGTGCTAGCTTAAAGTGGTACCTGAGACACCTCCAGGAGAGGAAGACTTCTGAGGTGGCGGAGGTACAAGCACGGAAGAGGGTCAGAGAAAGTAATGCCTCCACGTAAAGTACCGTGAAGGCAAATCCGCTGCATTAGCGAGAGCTAGGGAAGATAACACTCCTTATCATACTCTTCTTCTTCTTAATTGGCGTTGACACCGTTTAAACGATAATAGAAGAGTCAACAACAGCGCGCCAGTCGTTTCTTCTTTTCGCTTCCTGGCGCCAATTGGATATCCCAAGTGAAGCCAGGTCCTTTTCCACTTGGTCCTTCCAACGGAGTGGAAGTCTTCCTCTTCCTCTGCTTCCCCCGGCGCGGAACTGCGTCAAATACTTTCAGAGCTGGAGTGTTTTCGTCCATCCGGACAACATGACCTAGCCAGCGTAGCCGCTGTCTTTTAATTCGCTGAACTATGTCAATGTCGCCGTACATCTCGTACAGCTCATCGTTCCATTGAATACAATATTCGCCGTGGCCAATGCGCAAAGGATATCAATATCATCGGCATACGTCAGCAGCTGCACATTCTTATAAAAGATTGTACCTGCTCGATTAAGTTCTGCAGCTCGAACTATTTTCTCCAGCAGCAGATGGAAGAAGTCGCCTTGTCTGAAACCTCGTTTGGTATCGAACGGCTCGGTGAGGTCCTTCCCGATCCTGACGGACCTTTTGGTGCTGCTCTACGTCAGTTTACACAGCCGTATTAGTTTTGCGGGGATACCAAATTCAGACATCGCGGCATAGAGGCAGCTCCTTTTCGTGCTGTCGAAAACAGCTTCGAAATCGACCAAGAAGTGGTGTGTGTCGACTCCTTTCACGGGTCTTTTCCAAGATTTGGCGCATGGTGAATATCTGGTCGGTTGTTGATTTGCCAGGTCTAAGGCCACACTGTTGTTGTTGTTGTTAACGGTTATCTAATCCCCGTTAGGATGGTAAGGGTTACTTGTGTTGTCGTCGAGGTCATCTAACGGTAGGCCCAGGAAACGTGCTGTTTCGACGGGGTCGGACCAAAGGGAGGAGGGTGTTAGATGGGTAGGGTTTGTAGGGCATGCAAAGAGGTGGTCAGTGTCATGCGGAGACTCGTTGCATGCAGGACATACGTTGGGTATGTCGGGGTCGATTCTGGATAAGTAGGAGTTTAACCTGCTACAGTATCCAGAACGAAGTTGCGCTAGGGTCACTCGCGTTTCTCGCGGCAACTGGAGCTCTTCGTCTGCTATAGATGGTGGTTTGACTCCAAGAACGCCATTCACGGGGAGGGAGTCGATGAAGGTGTTGATGGCTCCACTGTGAATGGCGGCCAGTGCCTGTCGATAGTTCGTTGCGTCCGAAGTCTGGTCGGCGTACTGTCTGATGTCGTCGACATAGTCGAGGAAAGTCCTCTTGATGCTCCTTGGAGGCGGTTCCGCTCCAAGCAGGTGGCTGCAGGGGTGATTCCTGCGGAAACAACCCAGCAGGAACTGTCTGGAGAGGAGTTGATTATGCTCCTTTACAGGTAGTATACGCGTCTCACTGTGGAGGTGTTCGATGGGAGACATCAAGAGGCATCCCGTCGTGGTCCGGAGTGCTGTATTTTGGCAGGTCTGGAGTTTCCTCATCTGCGTACCACTGCATCCAGGCGACCATATAGGCGCTGCATAGTTGAGGACCGGCCGGCCGATTGCCTTGTAAGTTGCCAGCAACGTTTCTTTGTCTTTTCCCCATGTGCTGCCGGCTAGCGACTTGAGGATTTTGTTGCGGCTCTGTACCTTGGCGATAATCGCGGTCGTATGGGGAAAGAAGGAGCATAGACTATCGAAAGTTACGCCTAAAATCTTAGGGTTATTGACAGTCGGGATTTTGACGCCATCGACCGCAATATTAAGCTCAAGTCTATACTCCTTCGTCCAGTTTGTAAATATGGTCGCTGTGGATTTGGTGGGTGAAAGTTGGAGGTTTCGTGCAGTGAGGAAACGAGAAAGGTCGGAGAGGTAGCTGTTTACCTTCGAACACATGCCATCGATTCCATTGCCCGACGTCATTATCGTGCAGTCATCTGCGTACGAGGTTATGGAAACCCCCTCTGGTGGTTGAGGAAGTTTCGAGATGTAGAAGTTAAACAGTAACGGGGAGAGGACACCACCCTGCGGAACCCCCTGTTTAATTCTTCTCAGTTTTGATGTTTCACCTCGAAATAGTACGGATGAATGACGACCGTTCAGATAGTTCATGGTCCACCTCTTTAGCCCTGGAGGGAGAGTGGTTTTTTCGATGTCCTGCAGTAGCGTTGTGTGATTGACCGTGTCAAAAGCTTTTGACAGGTCCAACGCTACGAGGATCGTTCTCTCGCAGGGTGGTTTCTGGTTGAGGCCACGAACTATCTGGGCGTTTATGACGCTAAGTGCTGTGGTGGTGCTGTGCACTTTACGGAATCCATGCTGGTGGCTGGCTAGGCTTAGGTGGAGTGAGGGTCGGGAGTAACAAGGCTTCAAGTGTCTTCACTACTGGGGAGAGGAGAGTTATCGGACGATAGGATTCCCCTTTGTTGGCGGGTTTCCCAGATTTCAGTAGTGGGACCACTCTTCCGACTTTCCACACATCGGGTATTTGAAGAGTGGTGAGCGACAGGTTGAAGACCTTGGTGAGATATTTTACTCCCGTCGAGCCTAGATGCTTTAACATTAGCATATTGATTCCGTCTGGGGAGATGGATTTGGATGATTTTGCCTTGTTGATGACACCCTGAACCTCCTCATCGGTGAAAGTAAGTGGCGCGCAGTTGTTTGGCATTTTGCGCAGCCATCGGTTAACACATCTCTTAGCTTTGTCTACCGAAGGGTGCAGTGTAAACGGCCGGCTGAAGTAGCTCGCGCACTTCTTCGGGTCCGAAGAGGCATGACCATTGAATTGAACTTCAACTCGGTCATCATGTCTCCTCGGATTAGACAGAGCTTTGACAGTAGCCCAAAGCTTACTCACACCGGTGGAGAGGTTGCAGGACCTCAGGTGCTCTATCCATTTCGTTCGCTTATGTTGATTTACCATTCGCCGAATCTCCAAATTGAGATCCCTTATTCGGGGATCCCCGGGATCGGCATGGCGTAAGGTGTCGCGCTCATTAGCTAGAATCGCTGCTTCGGCTGGGAAATTGGGGCGGATTTCCGCTAATCCTCCAGCCGGGATGAAGTGAGCGTTAACTGCTGCGATCACCTTGCGGAATTGACGCTCGCCAACGCATACGTCCATAGGAATGGGTAGAGCGTTGAAGATGCTCTCGGTAAATTCCGTGAAGCCGACCCAATTAGCTTTTTTAAAGTTAAAGAAGGTACGGTTATCCACGGAAACGAAATCGGAAGGCTTCTCGATCGAGATAATTATGGGCAGATGGTCTGAAGCGAGAGTTAGCATAGGTCGCCAGGTTATGCTATTAATCAGACCACCGCTAGCAATGGTAATATCTGGCGAGCTATTACAGGTGCCCATAACTCTGGTGGGGGCTTCGTCATTCATTGTGCAGAATGTCGAGCCGTCTATCTGTTCCGCCAGCTCCATCCCCCTACGATCATTTGACAGGCAGGAATGCCAAAGATCGTGGTGCGCGTTAAAGTCGCCTAGTACCATACGGTTTTCACCACGAAGTAGCGCACCTATATTCGGGTGATATCCTGTAGGGCAATATGTAACTGGGGGGATGTATATATTGAATATATCGAGCTCGACATCGCCTGATCGGATAGCTATGCCCTGACATTCTAGGGTAGTATCCCTTGGGTCGATGTCTTCTTCGATTAGATGGTACTGCACAGTGTTGTGCAATATGAAAGCTAGGCCACCACCACTATCTCGCTCGCGATCTTTACGTATTACGTTGAAACCTGCACAACTTAGAAGATCTGAGCGGCTGTTTAACTTGGTTTCTTGGACCGCAGCTATCTACATACGTTCCCGATTCATAAGTGCAACTATCTCCTCGATCTTACTCTGGAGTCCGTTGCAGTTGAATTGAAGGAGTCTGGTGTGCCGCGGGTGATCCTGGGGGTGAGGGAGTGACGTGTAGGTGGTATTTGTTGCAGCTGCAGAACCCGCAGGGGCGGTTGTCGCACTGGGGTGTTGGACGGCGACGCCACTGTTGTGAGTTGCGGGGGCAGACTCCTGCAGCATGGGGCAACGTAGGATTCACTCCACTCACGTGTGGTGCGCAGGCCGGAACACGTCGGGAAGTGACACCAGCCAGCGCAGGAATTGCACTTAACTGATGTGACGTTCCGACGTATGACGGCCTGACACACGGATAATGTCCGATTAGTTTGTTGACGGTGGGCTTTAATCTTTCACACAATACGCTCGATAGAACCTTATATGTTATGTTGAGGAGGCTAACCTCACGGTAGTTGGCGCATATTGTGGGGTCTTCAATCTTCCAATCGTTGGGCATGCTTTCGTTCGACCACATTTTACAAAGAAGCTGATGCATGCTTCTTACCAGCTCTTCGCCGCCGTGTTTGAATAGCTCGGTCGGCATCCATCCGCCCCCGCCGCTTTGGTGTCCTTCAGGCGGGCAATTGCTATTCGAACCTCTTCATGGTCGGGCAATGGAACGTCTGCTCCATCGTCATCGATTGGGGAATCGGGTTCGGTGTTGTACGTTCACTGCCCTTCCGGTCTTGAAACGTTTTGTAAATCGCCGCATTTTTTTGTAGAATTTTCGAGCATTAGCCCTGTCGGCCAGCTTATCAAGCTCTTCGTACTAACGCATTTCGACCTTATATATTGCATTTATCAGTAACAGTTCAAGCAAGCGAAATTCCCTTTTGGAAAGCGCAAAAGTCAATTGACTTCAACATGCGGATGCGTGACTTGGGTGGAAATTGGGCTCGAAGTGCCGAGGAAACATCTAAATGTTTTGCAAATCACCTAGAAAAGGTATTTCCACCTAATTGCTCAAGAACAACTTTAAGCTGTCCAGCTTACCTAACACAGCTAAAGAGTCTTTCGAATCTTTTAAGACTTCACCTTCCGAATTTATCAGAATCATAAAATAACTTAAGCCAAAAAAGTTATCAGGCTATGATAATATTACCCCAAAAATGTTAATTGAGTTTCCCAATATTGCTCTAGTGGTGCTCTCTTTGCTCTTCAATGTAATTCTGAGTTTCAGGTTCTATTCAATTTTATAGAAAAGTCGCTGATTATCCTGATAGACGAACCTCGGAAAGACTTAACACATCCGTCTTCATACAGACCACTCAGTCTTCTATCCCGGCTTTCTAAAATTTTTGAACAAGTGTTACTATAAAATATTTTTATTGATATTATATTATTTTCGTGAAGTAAAGGAGACACCTTCACGAAAATAATATAATATCAACGCACAAATTCGTTTTTCGTGAAAACCATAGCAGGATAGAGCAAGTAAATGACTAACAAAATAAGAAAATCATTTGAGCACAGAGAGTACTGTAAAGCTATATTTCTAGATGTGGCTCAAGCGTTTGATAAGGTGTGGCATGAAGGCCTTTTATATAAGATTAAAAACATTTTACCTTTTGAATTGTATAAAACAATACAGTCTTAAATAAAAGAAAAATAGACAATTTATGGTAAAAGTGGGAAATTTCATATATGATGAACGACAGATAAAGGCTGGTGTACTAAGGCCCGGCGCTATACATCACATATGCCGCAGATCTTCCAACAGCTAATAATGTACTTTCACCAACTTTTGCGGGTGAATTAGCTTTAGTGACCCGTAACAAACGCTACGTAATAGCATTAAGAATATTAGCCGAACACGTAAGGTCTGTCGAAGTATGGTACGCCAACCGGGGTATAAATGTGAATGAACAAAAGTGTAAGCATATTACATTTTCGCTAAGACCAAAAATGCGCCCGGTAGCAAAATGAAGGGGTATTGTGGAATCCAAGACAGAATTGCTTAGCTGTCAGAAATGCAAACCAATTCTGATTTTCAATGGTGTCACAGAATCTGATTGGATTTTCGTCTTTTCGAACACACGCAAAACCAATATTCGAATCAGCTGTTTACTAATGTGACAAAACTTGCAAATGAATACATTTGGAATAGATCCTACTAAAGTTTTCAATGAGTACCGAATTAAAGAAAGATTTTAAGAGATAACATTTACCGAATCAATAAAGACGCATTTGTGTGTTAAATTACGTTTTGTATTTTCTTATTTAAGGGGGGGGAGTAGAAGCTTCAAAAAATGTGGTTTTTTTTTTGCTTAAATCTCTTTAAAAATTATCTAAGAATATTTCCCCAAAGTTATAGATGGGAATTCGAAATACTGTCGAAGATAGAAGGTAAACAGTGACCGAGCGCTTGGGCAGAATGCGAAAACTTTGACGCGCGTTTTCTCGGTTTTACAGTTGTACGATTTTTCTTAGTCTTCTATTTAAACTAAAAAAAATTCAGAAAATTTAAGTATGAACATATGTTTAATGTAAATTTTTTTTTAGTCGAAAACCACTTTTTTTCAAATTTTAAAGAATCAATCAAATATTTTTTCCCTACCACATAAAATTTCAAAAAAGCAGGATCCCCCCTTAAATATGCACATTTTTTTTTCCAAAAACTCAATAATTGAGACATTTCGTGCTTTACACTTATGTTTTACCTATAGAAATAAAGATACATCAATTCGAAATAACAAAATAACTTGATTTCTTAATTTACATTTCAAATCTGTGTGCGACTATATCTTCTTGATTTTTTTCTGACCAAAACCGATTAAATTGGTTTCCGTGACACCCAAAACCGATACAAATTCTGTTTCAAATATCCAACTAATAATATCTGAATTCATGACACCTACTGCTTTTTTTGATCGGTTTCAATTCTGATTCCGACAACTTTCAGAGTCGACAACACCCCTGAACATTTTAGTATCCCAAGCGAATGAAATATCTTATCTTGGTAGTCACCTAGATAGAAGACTTACGTAGAGAAAACATATATCTAATAAAATAACTTACATTTAGGAGAAGAACTGCAAATTTAAATTGGCTTCTAAATAAATACTCTAAATTTAGTCTAGGCAACAAAGGCGTAAAGAAAGAAGTAGAAGACAGCAGAATTAAATATACATGTATATAAACTCGTATATCATTAAAACCTTTGGCTAATTAATGCTTTGGTACAGTCCTGCGATCAAATACGCCTTAAAAGAGATATGCCTGCGTACTAAAGAGCAAAAAAAAAATTTGGGACAAATTAAGTTATTAGCTTATTTCGTATGGAAGACTTAGCCAAAATAATTATGTTGGCTTGTCATAAGCTATTATAGCTTGTGTATTCGACTAGAGGCATTGCCAGTTCATCGCTTTTTTTAATTCACAATAGAAAGGTTTTTCCCAAAAAAAAAAGTATTTGGCGAAACGAGAAACCTCATTTTGAGAGATGAAAAGGTAAACAAAGCAAAATTACAAAATGTTTGGATGAGTAATAAGTTAAAATAAAGACAAATTTGACGCTTGTTTTCAGTTTTTGTATTGTATATCAGCTGTTTGTTCTTGCATTACCAACCTAATTCATTTTTAAGCGAATATATGGAATAAGCTAAGTGCGTTTTATTTGTCCATGATTTAGCTATTAGCTTGTGATGGTCAAATAAAACACGGCTAATATCGACTGCTTAAACAGGGCGATTCGCTAAGGCAGCCATGTTCTGTATTTGGTGGGATCAGAATCTTTTAAAACAAGGTGAAACTGTTAATACCAATCGCTACAAATATAAAATTAACAGCTTGAACCATTTATATATCTAAAAACGACTAGAATGAGCCAGAAAACACGGAAAAGTAATTTTGTTACACGACAATGCACCTGCAGTCAGATTACTTGGCTGGGATCTGCTACCTCTCCCACCGTATTCACCAGACTTGTTCCCTTTCGATTACCAATTGTTTCCATCAATGAGACACGAATAGATTGAGCAGCACTTCGATTCTTACATCGAGAATTGGTTGTCTGATTGATATGGTTCAAAAAACGAACATTTCTATTGGCATGGTACCCACAAATTGCTAGAAAAGTGGTCAAAATGTGGTCAATATTTTGAATAATTTTAATAATAATGAAGATTTTAAAATTATTTTTTCATTTTCACAAAACAGCTTATTTTTTACCGGAACACATATAGTTACCGCTGATTTATGATTTTTCAGATATTCCCGGTTAAATTTTTTTTTTTTTTTTTTATCTTCAGAGTAGATAAGATATTAAAATAATGTTGCTAGGACTTATGCTTTTTTAAATATCCGCGATTAAAATTTGTATAACTACAGAAGGTATTTCACCATGTTTAACTAATTTTTCACTTTATTTATTTAAATATATACGTTAAGCTAAGATTTCATTTTTATTTTGTTTTTTTAATAAATTACTTCATTTAAAAATCACTTAGCACACTCATAGCTGAAGAGGTTAGAATGTTCATAATTATGAAGAAAACTAGCGTTGCCAAATCTTAGTAACCAAATATGAAGATCTTTCAACGAGAGCGTTTTCTTAACCGAACCAATACCCGAGGTGACTGAAGTACGTTCGCGTAATACTCCTTTCTACGTTGGATGCTGTTGTTGTTGTTGCTGTTGTAACGGGTATCGAATCCCCGTTAGGATTAGATAAATTGTCGCCGACATCATCTGAAATTAAGCCTAAGGAACGGAATGTTTCGCCGGGGTCGGACCAACGAGAAGATGGTTAGCAAAGCGTACAAAGAGGTGGCCAACGTCATGTGTGAACTCATAGCACGGTGCACATATATTTGATATATCGGGGTCTATTTTGAAAAGTAGTAACCTGCTACAGCATCCAGAACGAAGCTCCCAATAACCAGGGTGACTGCAGTACTTTCGTGCAATACTCTCTTTGCATTGGCGGCCGCGTGCTCCAAAAAAATATTTGATGTTAATTTATTTTGTGGTAGTAATATAAATTGATTTTCAGAACAGAAAACATCATTTTCGTAGATCATTCGCTACTAATTGGAAAGTTTGGCCTTGGGACTTGTTTATGGTCAGAGCGAAAGATGTTTTCATCACTTGGGATCATCGGAATCCTCGTTATGAGTTGGTTGCCTTGCTTCTGGGCCGGTGATAATGATTTCTACAGTTAAATTTGCCCTTCAAATCTTTAGTAAGCAGCATGGTCCCGTTGCACATGCTTGGAGGACTTAAATTCCTCAAAAGTATAATTGTAATTATGCCAATTCAAGTTGTCTAGAAAGGTTTAATGAATTTAAAAACTCTTGGGGATAATAGACTGCGTCTGCGATATTAGCCACGGTGTCAATCGATTCGCATTTTTATATTTCACCGGGAACTTTTTGAATAATTAGATAGTTTTTTCGTTGACACTATCATTACTGGGTGACATTATTGCCCTAAAAACCAACCAATGAAATTCTTTTTAGTCCAAATTCTCGATGTCAGGGTATACTTGCATCTATTAAAATTTTTAAACTGTAGGCTATTTCGCCTAGAGACTCTTCCAGAAAAATATTACATTTACTTCTTAATTCAATTTTGAGTGGTAAAAATTCCTTCCCCAATTTTAAACAGTTGCTGTGGAAAATCACCATCAGTGATTCCATGAAGATGAGCTCTCATATTCGCCCGTAATTTTATTTTCAAGTCCATAAGGACGACGATATTAAGCATGCTTTGATGATATCTGCTCGTGTACCTCTGTTAATGACGGGAAGTCTGTCGGAAATCTCCTGCAAATACAAAAGTAAACCCACCCATGAGAGCAGAAGAGTTTCTAAGATCTTTTAATGTTCTCTCCATGGCCTCTATATGTTTTATGGCTCATGGTGTACTCAACCCATCTGCGAATGGTAGGCACCTTGCCGCGGTGCAGAGGCTGAGTCGCAAGGCATACTCGGCACCCCCCAACCGGTGTGGATGGTGCTTATTAGCACCGCCCAGACAGGATGTCGGGCGCCGCATGCGTGCGGCAACCAAGAACTACATCCTCCTAATCCAGGGTGTTATGCGACTACCGTGCCCATTGGATGATTTGCAGCCAGGAGGTAAATTCGGCTGTATTCTAACGGAGGCTCCCCAACACCGGGCCGAATTGGGGAGTAACTGTGGCCTTACCGCGTCGAGGGGCTCTGGCGTGCCGGACCTCCTTATTCTCCTTCAAAATAATAGACCCGACAGCTCACCTTGTTGAGCCAAGGGTCGTGAGAAAGAGATGAGTACAAATAAAAATAAAACTACGGACAAACCGGAACATAGGCAACAACTTAAGAAAACGGACTTGGACAACGGGAAGGACATCGGTGCAGCGGCAGGCAAGGGGGGTCAGGGAGCTAGGCGGAAGTTTAACTTCCTTGACGCTTTTTCGCCAGAGGAGCGGGCGCTGTTTGAAGAGCACGCCAGAGAGGATGATGACGATGTGCCCTCTGGCAGCGGCGCTCACCTGGCGAAAACGCTTGGTGCCGCTGCAGCAGCAACAAGCGCTGCCAAGACCCCCGCCGAAAGGTACAGCGGGTCGGACTCGGGTGAGTCACATCAGGCAGGGCCTGACAGCGCTCGTAGGAGAAGAAGGAGGAGGCGCAGAAGAGGTGGGCAACGCCTCCTCCCAGAAGCCGGTCAACGGGGCGGGTGCGATGATCCACATCGATGGTCGAGGCTCCCCCTCATCATAGGCTGCGACGCTAACGCTCACCACTCGGAATGGGGCAGTACTGACTGATTCTCTTTTAGAATACATTGTAAGCAGCAATTTAGGAATAGAGAATGAAGGGTGTGAACCCACTTTCATAATTATAAGTAGGAGGGAGGTGTTGGACATCACCTTGAGCAATAAGCCTACAAGCGGACTGGTCTCGCAATGGAGAGTCTCGACGGAGCCCTCCTTGTCAGACCACAGGTTTATAAGGTTCAAGCTAAAGGTAGAGGTTAGACAACTCCCCCTAGACGCGAATTGGGACGGCTTCAGGGATATATTAAGCAATGAATTAGGCAGGAGGGGGCAGACTGGTGATAGCGTTTCTGGCCTTGGGCTGGAGAATAGGCTTTCTAAACTGAACGGGTCTGTAATCAACGCATATCATGGCAGTTGCCCCATAAAAGCGCCCAGACAGACGAGACTGACCGTGGTGGACAAAGGAACTAGCAGACCTCCGGAAAAAAGTACGCAGCCTGTTTAACAAAGCGAAACGTACGTAGGTTTGGGCAGAATACCGAAGCTATCTCACCTTATACAATAAGGAGATTAGGTCTGCAAAGCAGGCTAGCTTCAAGAAGCTAAGCGGAAGTTCAGCTACCGTGATGCTCTCTCGCCAGAAAAGCGGGCGCTGTTCGAGAAGCATGCCAGAAAGGACGAAGACGACATGCCCTCTTGTAGCGGCGCCCGGCGTACAACAACAACTACGACCGCGGATGCAGCCCAAAGCACCACCAGGACCTCCCGTAATAAGCCAAGCTACTCGGACTCGGGTGAGTCTCATTGAGCAGAGGCCGGTGGTGCACACAGAAGGAGGCGCAGGAAGGGAGGGCAGAGATCTCTCCCAACAGCGGACAAACCAGCTACAAGTGGTACCTGCGGTGCCTCCGGGACGGGATGAACCCCGGATCGGCGGAATCCCTGGCCAAGAGGAGATACGTAGGTAGTAGGACATCCCCCACAAAGGAGCGTGCAAGACCGCGTCTAGGTGTGCGCAAGGCAGCCGGTCTATTGACCGTGGCCAGGTTAGTGGATCACTGACCGAAATGCGTGGTGACGGGAAGGCAATGAAGGCAGTCCTATTGCGTAAAGCGGAAGAGCGGTCAGCTCACGCCACAGGAGCTCCCCAGTTCCAAAAGGCTGAGAGGCGGCAGCACGAAAACGGCCGGAGGGCAACCATCAGCACCGGCTTTTGGTGGGAATGATTCTTAGTCATTTTTTATATTATTATGAGTACTCATTTGCACCAATTTTTATGGCTCATGAATTAAGTGCATTAATTTTATTGGTACCTATTGCAGATCTCTGGTACACCAATGGCTCGAAAATGTCGGAGGGAATCGGCGTAGGGATTGTAGGCTCTCTCTATACCCATGGGTGAGTTCCCGAGCATTTTCCAGGCAGAAGTTTATGCCATAAGCCGGTGTATAGAGATAAACCTCCACCGCAACTACCGTAACGAGCAAATAGCTATACATAGCGATAGTCAAGCGGCACTAAAAGCGATCTCCTACGAGATCAAATCGCTGCTAGTGCGGCTGAACAACCTAGCTGAAAAGAACCAGGTGCACCTGATCTGGGTGCCTGGTCACAGGGGTATAGCCGGCAACGAACTGGCTGACGAGCTTGCCCGCTCTGCAGCCTCCACCCGAACCGTTCACTGGGGTGGGTCCCCATGCTGTGAAGGAGCTGCTCCGCAAGGAAGAAAGAGTGTGCAGGAAAAGGTACTGGCAGCGAGGGCACGGAATGCGTCATGCCAAGCTGCTAGTTGGGGGGTATAACCAGAAGAGGTTCAAATCGATAATAAAACTCCCAAGGGAGAAACTTAGGCTTCTGGTCGCATTTTACATCGTCCACTGCAAGTTGAAAAGGCATTTATCTAACATGGACCATTGACTCGGCTATAATCGCGTAAGCGGTGTCTACGCCAGTAGAGAAGAAGAAGGTTCATCTTGCGATAACTGTCGGTTTAGCGACAGGGGGTCTGAAACCCCGGAGCACCTGCTAATCAACTCCATCGCAGTCTGTAGGCGCAGGTCGAAGGCCCTTGGATCCATATTACAGGATAGGGATCACATCGCTTCGCTAGCACCCAGCAGGATATTGGATATGCTGGGGCTAAGTGAGTCCCTGTGAGTTAGGAGAGGGCACAATAGACCAAAGGTCGTGTGCATTCCTCAATTATTTATCTTATCTTATCTTATGGAGCTTCTGCGGGCGCACTTCCCGGAGACAGTTCGGGAGGACCACTGCCCACCCGTGATCGAACACAGACCATCCCGCGAGGATTGGAGTATTGCCAAACAGCTGTTTACGGCGGACTCGATCCGGTGGGCTAAGGCCTCGTTTGAGAGATTTAAGTCTCTGGGAGTGGACGGCGACTTTCCGGCGCTGTTACAACAGGGAGAGCAGCTTCTGCCACCTCACCTGGTTCGGCTGCTGAGAGAGAGGCTCGCCATGGCGTATATCCCTGAGGTATGGAGGACAGCGAAGGTGATCTTCATACCGAAGGTAGGAAGGAAAGACCACTCGTTGGCGAAATCTTTCAGTCCAATAAGTCTAACGTATTTCCTACTAAAAACCATGGTGAAGAGCGTGGATCAGGAAATAAGGATGAAGGCGCTGAAGAGTTCACCGATGCATGCGGCTCAGCATGCCTACAGAGCGGGCAGATCTACCAGTACTGCTCCGTACCAGCTGACCTCTGAAATAGAGAGTTCACTGGAGCATGGGAGGTGATGCTTTGCGCGTTCCTGGCCATCGAAGCTGCCTTTGACAACACGTCCAACAGGAGTGTAGCCAGGGCACTGGAGAAAAGTAATGTGGCGGCACCAGTACGTAGATGGATAGAAGCCGTACTGCGCACCAAAATTGCTGAGTCTACAGTACGAGGTACAAGGGTTCGTCTCGGCACAACAAGAGGCTGCCCACAGGGGGGTGTGTTATCACCCCTGCTATGGAGTCTAGTCGTAGACGACCTGCTAACACTGCTAACAGACAATTTGATCCGCTGCCAAGGGTATGCGGACGACATTGTAATTATTGCAAAAGGCAAATATGAAGACACTCTCTATGACTTGATCCAAAGAGGTGGGGTAGGGAGGTTGAACTGAATATTAACCCCTCCAAGACGTCAGTAATCCCGTTTACGAGACGCAGGATCCTACCCGGTTTTAGAAATCCCTCACTGGGGGGTAGTGAGATAGGGATGACTAACAGTGTTAAATACCTCGGGTTGTTGCTAGACTCCACTTTGAGGTGGAAGCAGCACGTAAACCTGACTTTGGTCAAGGCGACGAAGGCCTTAATGGTGTGCAATCAGCTGGCGGGAAGGTCCTGGAGTTGTAAGCCAAGGTGGTTGTACACCATGATAGTGAGACCGATAGTCACATATGGGGCGGTAGCCTGGCCCTCATTAGCGTCGCAAACATCAGTTAAGACTAAGCTACTGAAGCTACAGCGGCTGGCCTGTGTCTTCATGACGGGGGCAATGCGCACCTGTTCAACGGCAGCACTGAAGGTTCTTCTTGAACTTACTCCGCTTCATTTGGTCATCGGTCAGGTAGCCAAACACACCCTTCTGCAAATAACGGCAGAGGGGTGAGGAAAAGGCAAAGTAGTCTCATCCCAGAGGATGGAAAGGATAAGTGGCAATCTACCATTGGTGCTACCGAAAAGGTTAACCTCAGGAAAAAGTTTGAGATTACCCTCGGCAACAAAGACGATTGGAACGACTCGGACCTCGAGATGTTGTTGAGGAAAAGTGCTATGAGGTGGTACACCGCAGAGATCTGCAATTATTCCCTTTTTTAATTTATTGGTTGAATAATACAAAAAAGAGTTTTTGTGAATATAAACCAAAATTCAACATACAAAAATATCCACAAAAACACATTTAAACAAAGCACACATAGCGAGAGTATGAATAATGAGTTTCTTTTCCTACGACCCGATATTGTGCTCATTCTCTCATGAGTCAATAATTCAATCACGTCAAAGTGAGATGATTCAAAGCACCAAGAAACACCAATAGTATTTTTGAATGATTTAAGTGGCTTTAGTATTTTCAGTTTAGCTTTATTGTGTTTGCTGCTTTTTTTTTATTTTTTTTTTTTATTTATATTATATGTTGGTAATTTATTTCACTAATTATTTATAATGTTTTCATACAGTTTTATACACAGCAATGAAGATTTTTCGTATGACTTTAAAAGTTACTACTAAGAAACCAATAGCTCGATATTATTTTTTTAATAGTTTTTATTTGAAAATAACAAAATGAGATCATCTATGTTTTAAAACTAATATACATAAGTTAACAAAATTCATAAATCGTTATATTAGAATTAATGCACTTGAAAAAAGGACTAAAATACTCATTTAAAGCTACATATAAAATGAAATAAGTTTTGTTAGAAAAATTTATAATTTTTTGTTGTAAATTGAATTTAAGAAAATAATGCTGTGTACTGTCTTTGGCGCTATTCTGTAATAATGTTACCGGCAAGCGAAAACACTCGCTCTGATGCTGCACTGCTAGCAGGAATGGCAAGATCTTTAAGTGCTAACTTAGACAACCTCGGACATCGTTGGCTATTATTTTTCCACCAATGCATAACATCAAAATTTTCGAAAAAATCCACATTTACTCTCGAATAGCGACGTAGTTCATCTGACAAATTTTCAACTTCTGTTAAAGAAGTATTCGTACATGTCAACAGATTTGAAGAAGATTTTTCTACTGGTAAATTCATGAAAGATGATGCTGTATCTTCCAGTATAGAAGAATCCGATAACCTATTCACATCTGCTATTTCATAAGTGCAGTTTCAATTTCGTTTAACTGGCTTGCTTGGAGACGCAACGCTGGAGGATAAAAATAATAAGCCACTTTGTGCCATACATTCAAATTTGGAATCCAAGTTCCTTCTATACCTTCCAAAATCTTTAATTTTAACGCAGAAATTGCCTGAATATCATTTTCATTGAACTTGCAAATTTCTTTTATTCGGTTTATTGCGGGAATTACATAGCACAACGAAGGATTCGAACATCCCTGTAGTTTTTTGAAAATTATTTCGAAATCCTTACAAATTTTAATTAAATTTTGAATTACTGACATATTTAAATTAGAAAGTCTGTTCATTTCTGCAGTAGTTGACAGAATTTCATTGATTTTTCTGCAATCGATTTGAACATATAAAAATGTAAATTCCATCGGGTTGCGCAGTGGGTTTTCAACGATGTTTGCAGCATGTGTTGCATACCCGATTTCTTAAAATATTTTACAAGCTTCTTATAAGATAATATTGTCTTTAAGCTCAGCTGTGGATTAAACACTGGATTCTAATACGTTTGAGAAAAGATGACTTGAACAGTTAAGCCTTTGGTTATTTTGTAATGCCTTTTTCAAGTTGCTTCCTCTGTCTGTGACAAAAATAATGCTGGCTAAACTATTGACGCCGAACTCTACAAATATATCCTGCAGCTTTCTCTTAATATTAAGACCTGTACTTTGCGAATAATCCATGGACTTCATTCCAAGGACAATATCGTATAATTTGAAGTCCTTCGCAAAATGCAGTGTGGCACATAAAAAATCGCGTTTAACATATTCGTCTTTCCATAAATCAATTGTAGCGAAAGCGTGGCCGGATTGTACATATTCTGTTATTTCAACAGAAATTTCTTCTTTTTGTTCTTTCGCCTTTTTTCCTATGTTGCGATATTGTTGGGCCCGGAAGTAAATCGTCAACATCAACATTTTTTCCATACTTTGTGCCTATAGCCACAAAAAAATGTACTAATTTTTTAAATCCGGACCCCTTCACGGAAGAAAACGGACGACAGTCTTCAACCACCCAATCAGCGCAAGCTTCTAAAGCTAATTTTTTATCTTCTTCACTTACTTTCTGTCTGGGCAGTTCAGTTATATGTGAGGTAAAACATTTATGTCTATTGAGATTGGAACTCTGCATGCTATGGCATTTATACACTTTTTTACAATTACGACAACATACCATGTCAAGTAATGTACTTCCGTCATCTTTAACTATTTCAGCAAACATATCCCAAATAGCACTTCTGCCCTTCCGTTTTTTGCTGAGCTTATAAATACCCATAGCTATTTTTCTCACTAAGTCTTCGGTAGACTCCATTGTGTTAGGTCAACTTGCAATAAATTATAATATATAAATATCAGTATATTTACCTCTACAAAAAACCATTAACACTATAACACTTACAAAAACAGATAATAACGAAACAGTTTCTCAGCACGATACAAAATTTACACTTTTATTCTTTAAATTATTCAAATAAGTTTTATTCTTTCATTCAAAAAAGTGAGTAAAGTCAAATTATTTGTCTACTATGTATTGAGTCATAAATTGTTGTCACTCATATGTGTAGAAATATTTTTAGGTGTTTTTTCTTTTGGTGGGAATGATTCTTAGTCATTTTTTTTATTATTATGAGTACTCATTTGCACCAATTTTTATGGCTCATGACTTAAGTGCACTAATTTTATTGGTACCTATTGCAGATCTCTGGTACACCGATGGCTCGAAAATGTCGGAGGGAATCGGCGCAGGGATTGTGGGCCCACGCACTAGGCTCTCCATACCCATGGGTGAGTTCCCGAGCATTTTCCAGGCAGAAGTTTATGTCATAAGCCGGTGTATAGAAATAAACCTCCATCGCAACTACCGCAATGAGCGAATAGCCATTCTCAGCGATAGTCAAGCATCGCTAAAGGCGACCTCCTCTTACCATTATCAAATCGCTTCTAGTGCCGGAGTGTAGGAATAGGCTATAGGAATAGCCTTACGGAAAGGAACCGGGTACCACTGATCTGGGTGCCTGGTCACAGGGGTATAGCCGGCAACGAACTAGCTGACGAGCTCGCACGCTCCGCGGCTCCCACCAAGATGGTAGGACCCGAACCCTTCACAGGGGTGGGTTCCCACACCATATAGGAGCTTCTCCGTAAAGAGTAGGCAGGAAGGTGTATTGGCTACAGGCTCATGGTATGAGACACGCCAAGCTGCTAATGGGAGGTTACAAGTCGAAAAGGTTCAAAATTGTAATAAACCTCCCCAGGAACAAACTCAGGCTGCTAGTCGCATGGTACACTGGTCTGAACCTGAAACCCCGGAGCATCTGCTGTTTGACTGCGCAGCAGTCTGTAGACGCAGATTTAAGGCACTTGGAGTACTGTTTCCGGATAGGAATCGCATTGCCTCGCTACCGCCTGGAAGTCTACTGGACTTTATTAATGGGCTGGGTCTAGGTGATTCAAAGTGAGTAAGGAGAGGGCACAATAGACCAAAGGTCGCAGTGCATTCCTCATCATTTTTTTATTCTATTCTATTCTATCCTCCCTGATGGTCTTATTTTAGCAAGTATTAAATTTACAAGAAACGTCTTGCCGGTGCCACCTGACGCATCCAAAAAAAAAAATTTTTTTTTATTACTCACGCTTTCGAATAAAAAACATATCTTTCACCTGGGACTATTTTTTCATATTTTGATTGACAAAAGCGGTCAAATTATTTGTATCAGGTTGTCAAAAAAGTCTTGCGGTATTTTCGCTAGTTGGCGCTGAAAGCGCGTAGTTCTAGTTTTATTCGTCGCATCGGGTCATGTTATACCTTTTCGGAAAGCCCATTTCACGCTCTAACACGTGTTTGATTGATTGTCGTTTCTTTTAAGTCGTTCGTGAGAAAATACGGCATATTTTACAATACTACTACGATAAAGGCAAAAATGCATCTCAAGCCGCCAATAAAATTTGTGCAGTCTATGGACCCGATACAGTTCCCATTTCCACCGCACAACGATGGTTTCAACGTTTTCGTTCTGGTGTAGAGGTGCTCGAAGATGTGCCACGTCCCGGAAGGCCGTCGAAAATTGCGATAAAATCGCTGAATTGGTCGAAAGAGACCGGCTGACTACTATCTTTTGACTACTATCAAACCGTTATAAACAATTTGAAGAAGCTTGGAGTCACTAAGAAGCTCGATGTAGGGATGCCACACGAATTGATTCAATAAAAATACCGCAAGACTTTTTTAACAACCCATTATTAGTTTTTTTTTTGTTTTTTTTTTGTACGAACTGAAGAACCCCATCCAAAAGGTCGCTTAGGTTTTCATCATTTAATTGCAATTATTTATTTTCCATTTGTATCAAATCTTGGTTATAAATGTCCTCACTGTGTGGAAAAGTGAGATCTTAATTTTACTGTTGGAATCTATGTATAATATCTTAACATAAATCGTCTTTGAAATTTTCCGATAATTTTAATGGTTCCGAAGGTTGACAGAATAAAAGTATGACGAAAGACAACTCTCTGTTGTACTGGACACTGCGAAATTAAATTGATGCTTCTCTCAAAGCATTTCCCCAAATAAACATCTTTTTCTAGTAAACCTATGTCACGGCAAGCAGCCTGATAGGTTTCTTTGAGAACTCCGTAAACGGTTTTTAAGTAGTCGAATGAGGTAGGATCGCGTACGTAATGTAGTAACATCCTAAGATAAAAAACACTCGGAAGGATGTACACCGCATAATCTACATAATGCGAGATCACCACGCTTTCTTCTTTAAAATTTATTATCAGCCCATACATAGTACAAGGGGTTTTTGCCTGGTAGCGCGACTACGTTGCAGGTATAAACCATTTTTATATTATTTGATTTTTAACAAAATTGCAAACATTAAAAATATAAGTTGACTTATTCAAATTATTTCTATACTCCATTTTTCAGTTTGTACAATTTGGTAACATAATGTTTTGCTTCAAAGGAGCCCAAAACTCATTTTACTACATTTTAGGATTCTATTAAGCTTCATATTTGAGAAGTCGCCATCTATAGTTCATATTTCCAGTGCGCGTCATATTGAAATTTATGTAAATTATCTCAATATCCGCGCGTTAATCATATATGTAACGGGAAATCCATATGAAGTGCCAAATGTGTACGAACTGGATGTCAAAATGTTAACAAAGAGAGACATATCTTACTTAGTATTGTAAATTTTGTTCGAACTTTTCAGAATTTACTAGCCCTTATCAATGTGTTGCAGCTTAGCTAAATATTAAATAACAATCTCGGTCTAAATATAACGTTTTCTTTTATAAGCAAGTAATGAATTTTCTGTTTGAAGTTATGCTCGTAAGTCGGTTAAAAATTAAAATTTACTGAATCACTGTCACTGCCTCATCATGATTTGAAATATCTATAGGCATTTTTTTAAGAAAGCTAGATAAAGAAATAGAGATTTTAGCGCAAAAGAGAAATTTCAACGAATTGCTCATATTTATTTATTATCAAATGACAGCGCTCCATTTTCTTATAATATTAAGCACAAAACGATGTCCACTACGAGTGTAAAAATTAATTTTTAAAATATAGATTTCCTAATGTAAAATGTGAATTTGCTTAAATGATACCAGTTTAATTTAATGAATTTGAAAATGAATTGAATTTGGAAAAACGTGCGCATACTGTATTAAATGTAGTAAAATAGTTTATTGAAATGTTCCAATTTTTCAACATTTTGAACTTTAAAGTCAAATATCTGGGTAAATTTTAGAATAGCATCCCCCGATTTCCGGTTTAAAATGGGTATGCATGGATAGAGGTGGTCCTCCAGACTAAGAATATATATATATATATATATAAAGTTGCCGCTGACTTATGGTTTTTGAAATATCTGCATTTAAATTTCAAAAATCCAACTATATTAAATGCGTGTTTCTCCCATTCATAATGAATTTTATAGTTATATTTTTAACTTTTATGTCTACTAACACTTTACTAATTCGTTTCTAACCATTTATTTTATATTAAATAGTGCAAAAAAAAAATTTTATTCAATGAATGATGGGAGTTACAATAGTTATTCCCAATTTCAATTTTAAATGAAAATATCTTTAAAACTATAAGTCAGCGGCAACTATATATATATATATATTTTTGTGATCTGGAGAACGTGGCACAATTCCGATTTCTTTGGCGCCGCGATTTGAAGGTACCGTTGGAAAGAGGAAGTCCTCCTGATTAAAAAACATATAGGGTTATAGGGTCCGCAAACGCTTAGTTTAGGAGATATTCGGCCTTAAAGTTCAAAAATTCGCAAATTTGGACCATTTCAAGAGCTATTTCACCACATTAAACACACTTTTTTCACATTTTTCACTTCAAATTAATTAAATTGCACTATAATCTTTTAAATAAATCAACATTTTACTCTTTTAGCAGGTTTTTTACCTAAAAAGTCTTTATTTTAAAAATTGCATTTTACACTTGTTTCAACCTTATTTGTTTACTAAAAATTACGACGAAATGGAGCGCTGCCATGTGATGATAAGGCAATTCGTTGAAATTCCTCTTTTTCCCAAAAATTCCTCTATTCATGCATATGGATATTTTCCTTTTTAAATTTATTAAGCAAATAAGTAATATTATATACATATATTAGTAATATTATATAATAATATTATATATACATATGTATAAGTAATATTATAAAATAATATTACGTAATAAAGTGTACAGTACATGAGTACAGTACGAAAACTCAAATTTTGTTTCATTATGAGTGCATGATAACCGAAAAATATAACCACTTCATACCCAAAACTCATATTTTAAATATAATAATATATATATTGTCGCTTAAAATACAAACCAATGTATCATCAAAAATAAATGGAAATCGCTGACAGATATAATAACCAAAATTTATCCATTTTATAACGAAAACTTAAATTTTATTTCAATATTGGATATAAAGTGGTTATATATTTTGGTTATTATGCAGTCATATTGAAACAAAATTTGAGTTTTGGATATAAAGTAGTTATATTTTTTGGTTATTATGCACTCAAACTCATGTTTTAAATATAATAATATATATATTGTCACCTTAAATACAAACCAATGTATCATCAAAAATAAATGGAAATCGCTGACAGATATAATAACAAAAATTTACCATTTTATAACGAAAACTTAAATTTTGAGTGCATGATAACCATAAATTATAACCACTTTATACCAAAAAGTCAATATATTTTTTTATTTTCAACGCAGAAAGGGGTACTACGCGAAAATACTTCAGTCACCCCGGGTATTCGCTCGGCCAGGGTTATTTTTTTAAAGCGCGGCCGAAGGCCGCCAACGCAGAAAGGTATACTATGCGAAAGTACTTCAGTCACCCTGGGTATTCGCTCGGCCAGGGTTATTTTTTTAAAGCGCGGCCGAAGGCCGCCAACGCAGAAAGGAGTACTATGTGAAAGTATTTCAGTCACCCCGGGTATTCGCTCGGCCAGGGTTATTTTTTTAAAGCGCGGCCGAAGGCCGCCAACGCAGAAAGGTGTACTATGCGAAAGTACTTCAGTCACCCCGGGTATTCGCTCGGCCAGGGTTATTTTTTTAAAGCGCGGCCGAAGGCCGCCAACGCAGAAAGGAGTACTATGCGAAAGTACTCCAGTCACCCCGGGTAGTCGCTCGGCCAGGGTTATTTTTTTTAAGCGCGGCCGAAGGCCGCCAACACAGAAAGGAGTACTACGCAAAAGTACTTCAGTCAACCCGGGTATTCGCTCGGCCAGGGTTATTTTTTTAAGCGCGGCCGAAGGTCGCTAACGCAAAAAGGAGTTCTATGCGAAAGTACTTCAGCCACCCCGGCTATTCGCTTGTAATATTATAATATTATCACACGATTTTACTTATCTGTGTTTATTAAATATAAATCACATATTATACATACATGCATATATGCAAAAGTGTTCACATATTCAATTTTAGCTTGAAAAATCTTCTTTATAGTTTTTTATAGTTAATAAAGAAAGAAGAATCACTCGAAAGTACAATCAAAGAAAACGCTGTAAAACGCTAAAAAATTCTTCACTTTTGGTTTATAAGGTGTGGTTTTCCTCGTAAATATAAACACTCTAAACTTTGCAGCCATAAATTTGATAAGTGATTTTAAATTACTAAATTTGGCTGAAAAATTACAAAATAAAAGTGAAAAGTGAACTTATTTCAATATTAAGAGTGCATATTTCAATATAGTGAGTGAAAAACGTGAAAATATTCTGTGAAACATAGAGAAATAACATGTTTTCTTAGGGCAATTTTTGAATTTTTAAACGTGAATATTTCAAAAAGTATTAGTTATTTTTATATTATTTTTGGATATTCCTCCTCTGGAGAAGCTCCCCTATCCGTACATACCCCATTTATACGGAAATTCGGCTTTTTTACCCCTCCGCCAAAGTAATCGGAATCGTACCGAGAACGTCACCTTGCCAGTGATACCCATTTTATTCTCGAAATACGGCGATGCTATTCTAAATCCCAGCCAACATGCACTTTCAACTCGCTGAAATTTTGAATGCAAAGATCTCAAAAACCGAAATTCAGCGGACATATATATATGTATATACTTTTTTAATCTGTATAGCCTCCTTTATTGATACATACCCATTTTAAACCCGAAATTGGGGGATGCAATTCCAAACCACAGCTAAGAAAAGTACTTACAATGTTCCACTTGTCTTCGCAGGTCTCGAGAGAATTCATGAAGAAATCTTTGCAAAATATCCTGAAGCAACTCAAACGGTGTTGTTTGTACGACATGGTAACCAATAGTCTGGCAAATTTGAGCGACAACTGTTCGCAAAAGCTCTCGCATATAGTGATCCGTCATAATATTTTCGACAATTTATGTTGCGAAATTACGACTTGCTTATTTTTTAATGAAGTATTTTTCCTGAATATCTAGTAATAATTGAAACCCCTCTACTAGGTCAAGTTGAAAAATAGTTCAAGTTTTTGACCGATAAATTTATTTTTAACGCCGACAAATATACAATAAAACTAATAATTTACTATAAGATGTTAAAGTTGATTAAACATTACAAAAATTTTCTTAGAGCGCTGTACGACTTTATCGATACAGCGAATTTTCGATTTACCGCGTTTCTCATCCCTGTTTAAGCTTAAGCGAGATGTACACTTGCCGACTTGTTTTTACATATACCATGTCGAAAGTCAGTTCACTATGCACTTGTGTAACATGTTGTTCAGACATCTTTCGTTGTAATCGTTGAACTGAACGGACATGACCTCAGAAAATTATATTTTAGCGCTACTTGTTATTTTGGTGCACGCGAAAATTGACGTTTTTAGGGTCTTTCTGCGTGTTTATTCCTGTCGTTGTCACTACGTTTTCTTGAAGGAGGTCTAGGTGATGAAAGTACCAAAACGTTGCCACATATATGTCCTCTTCACCAGCACCAGACTTCAGATTTTTTAATTTTGCAAAATTCTCAACTATAGGATTTTCGCTTGCCATTAGGGGGAGAGCCTGTTTAAGAGGCTTCAAAAAGTCGATTTTTTTAGGATTCTTTTGGAAGAGAAGGATATAATTGGTTCATGCGAAATTCGTCATTTGAACATTTTTTGGATACGATACCTTTGATATGCAATTTCCAATGTGCTTTGTGGAAAGGCGGGCAGGATGCCGGTCGCAGTATCTATCGGAAACAAAAAATTCAAAGCCACTTTTATTTATTAATAACTTATTTTCTAGCTAAACTAAGAAAATTAAAAAAAAATGTAATATTCTAAAAAAATTTTAAAGTTAGAAAAAGGTGGTTTTTGAGCAAAAAACATGTTTCCACTTAATATTATTTAAAAATATGTTCTAAATTGAAATTTCTCCTTGTGTTTTTCTGATCGATAAATATATTGTAGTTTTGTGACGTGCTAACTATCAGGTCTCAAATATGAGACAATATTTTGAGAATAACGTTAGAGATTTTTTAGTGAATAGTAACTAGTCACAAAATGAGACTCAATGTATCAATTAGTTACTAGAGACTGCTTACAGAATCGCGCTGTAAGCTTAGTATCCAGCTCTCAAGAAATGTAAAAACTTGATATAAAAAAACGCTTAAGAAACGGTCAAGTAACTTTCCTGCGATAAATTTACTTGTGCTAGTAGTCAGATCTAAAGAAATCTTTTACTAATTTCTAATACATTTTTCAATAAAATGCGAATATGGCATACCTGGTTTTGGGAAGAAACGTGAAATCAACAATTGTTTCTTGAAAGACATTCAAAGTAAATCGTTAAAATAATCATAAATTCGTTAAGATCATTATTATAAAGTATATTTCATTTTGATATGTTGTATAAAACTTACCAATTATCAACAACATTCCTTAAATAGCAATGAAAATATTTTTCTACCCATATATACATACATATTACGCAAAAAGTTTGTTTTCTATGTTTATTCTCTCTTGCTCTTCTACTGTGGATCATTCACAAAGCGTAACCAGCTGTCAAAATTACTTCAGAAATAATGTATTTTCTTTTCTTGAGCAATTACTTGAGAGCTGGACACCAACCTATATATATCAGTTCACAAATTTGAGACAATATTTTGTGACTAACTATAGAAACTGTTCAGTGAAGAGTAAATATTCACAAAATGAGACTTTACCTCAAAATGCCCTATATAGTGACTAGACACTGCTTACAGAGTCCAGTTATAAGATTGTAATATAAAAGCGAACGTTGCCATATCTTAGAAACCAAAAATGAAGAATTTTTTAAAAACAGCATTTTTGTATTTTCGCACTATTTTTTGTTCTTTATTATTACCTGTTCGCGTAAAACTCCTCTTTGTTTTATACCATGTTCAGACCGAAAATTTAAATGGTTAGTTTACATTTGAGCATTTCAAACCCCAACAGTGTTCTTACTGCCGTTGGTGATTTATAAATCAGTTGTTTTTGACATTCAGCCACATCAAAGTATTTATTAAAGGAAAACATTGTAATGTTGTACCGTGTTATAAAAATTGTCTTCTTTGTTCTAAATTATCTCCGCTCAATGGAAATAATTTGGGAATGGTTTTATTTTAACCGCGGGTAAAATTTAGAATAGCATCCCCGGATTTCGGGAATAAAATGGGTATCACCGGAAAGGTGACGATCTCCAGATCACGAAAATACATGCCGATGGCTTATAGTTTTAAAGATATTTGCATTTAAATATAATAAAATTGACAACTTTTACATTGATAATTTGTATATTATGAATAACTTTTTCACTTATATTATGCAATTTTTTCTTAGTAACAATTCACTATATATTTTACATATATTTTCGTGATCTGGAGAACGTCACCTTTCCAATGATACCCATTTTATTCCCGAAATTCGGGGATGCTATTCTAAATCCCAGCCCTTACCGCTTATACCATGTTCAGACCGAAAATTTAAAAGTTTAGATTACATTTAACCATTTCATAACCCAACAGTGTTCTCACTGCCGTTAAAAAGATAAAAAAAACAGCTGTTATTAACATTCAAGAATTCACATCGCTTAACCCATTAGGTCCTAATGTCCCATTTGGGAACATGTACAAATAAGGAGATTTTATCGATAATGAAGCATATATCGAGCATCCGATAACCAGTTACACACTCTCACATTCCTATGCTTATAATCAGCTGTTCTTGATGATCTCCATTGATCACACGTGCACAGAAGAAAGCAAATATTCTCGGAAGTGGTACATTTTTCTTTTCTTCGGCTTTTGTCGCAATTTTTTCTTATTTTAACAAAAAAATTTAGGTATTATCTTCTATATTGTGACGTAAGTAAATAAAATAAATAGTTTTGTATTGAAGAAATTACATAAGTTTCACATTTCCGATGAAATTGCAATGTTCCCAATTAGGAGCATTGGTCCCTATGTTCATCAAAATAGTGTAAATATTTTTCGTCGTCGTTTTAGGCTGAAATTGTTATATACCGAGTATGATCAGCCGGAGAGTTTTAAAACTTCATGAAATTGAGGGAATTTTAGAAGAACTTCTCGAAGACGCAGAGCTGGGTGATGAAAGTACTATTGATATAGTGCAACTGCCACCAGATGCTGATTGTCTGACTGATTGCGAAGATGTTGATGAAGACAATCTCGATGAAGTAACAGAACTGAAGGACGTACCTGGCGAAGTAGAAATTCACTTTACGGAAAAAGAGGAAGATATCGACTTCACACCAAGTACAACTTCAAAACGACGAAAGCTGGACGAAGAAAATTCAGCCAGCAAACCTAGCTCACCACGTTGGATTCATACTTATGCGACCTACAGCCAAAATTCTCCATCCTCTGAACGTTGCGAAAATAGTAAAGCAAGAATTCGGGAAAAATTTCAACAAAAAGAGCCATTCGAAATTTCTGAGTTCTTTTTTGACGATTTGATAGTCCAACACATAGTTGATGAAAGTATGCGCTATGCACACCAAAACAATTTTCATGGTTTTTCCCTTTCTTCAGAGTGTTTTAGGAAGTTTTTAGGCATATTGATTTTTACATCATACCACAGTTTACCATCCGAAAAGATGTATTGGTGCACTGACGATGACGTTGATATACAAATTGTAAGAAACTGTATGCCGAAAAATCAAGAGATTTTTGTACTTTGCTAACAACGATAACGTTGCCAACGGTGTTCCGGATAAGAGCTTGAAAAATTAAGCCATTGATAGAAAAGCTCAACGAAAATTTTTTAAAACTAAACGTATTTTCAAAACAATTGTCCATAGATGAGCAGTTTTGGGTTAAAACAGTGGATTATGGCCTGTGGAGAAACTGGGTTTGTTACAATATTGAACTGTATCAAGAAAAAAAAGATCCTGTTGAGAAGGATTTGATAGGTGTAGGAGAAAAGGTCATAACTTCAATGGTTAATCATCGGGAGAATCCTGAAGATCATGAACTATATTTTGATAATTTCTTTTCAAGTTTCAGACTAATTTCACTTTTAAGTAAAATAAAAAAAGTGCGTGCTACTGGAATAGCCAGATTCAATCGTCTCAATAAGTTGTCCAGCTGATATTCCAAATGGAAAACAAAAACGATGTGCGTTCTGTAAAAAAAATTCACGTAAGATGTGTACTGAATACGACCGAGGTATGCACGTTCATTGCTTTGTGGACTATCACAATATAATTTAATAGCATACACCGTCGAACTGTCATCGTAACCGGTTGCTTTTCGCTCTGTGCTTATTGAGTTTGTTAAAACGGTATAACGGTTTGTTCTGCGTTTATATTACGCTCGTGCTTTGTTTGTGAATTAATTTTTTATCGTTTTATATCTTTTCAATCACTTAATTTCTTAATTTGTTAAATTAAAATTCGCGTTTACTATGGCCCCTGGGGCCACCAAATTAGGGGATAATAGGTTTTCCCTATTATCTCCAATAATGAAAAAGAAAACCAAATCCGATCCCGTTAGACCAATTTCCAGAATTACCAGTCTCAAACACGGATGATCCAAAATTTTTGGTCATGTCATCGCTGGACGACAACAAGCCACTTAATTCGTTATCATGCTTCGCTACGTATAAAGGTATTCAAGCAATCAGTAAGGAAGTAAGTAAAGTTACTGAGCTACGTGATGGTAGCCTACTGCTCTTTGTAAATAACAACAAAACAGCTAGCAAATTTCTTTCTGCAAAAATTTTACCTGGCGGAGGTCATATCAATGTCAAGCTTCATAACAAATTGCTCGGGCGACCACCCGGCATCATCTAATACTTGCCCTAAATATCAACAATCCAAAGAAATATTAAAAATTAAAACTATTTATAAATGTAGTATGCGTGAAGCTGTTACCAAGTATAAAATTCAATTTTCTCATACAACTTCTAATGCAAACTCTTTTGCCTCTATAGCTAAAATTTCTAACAATACTAATCAAATCAATAATGAAACAACACCTAATAACAAATCCAACAATCCTACCAAAACTAATCTAACAACAACTACAGACATCAATTCATCTAAACAATCCCTTCCAACCCATCCTACCTCCTCTTCTGACACTTCTCCTTCCCCTCTCTTTTCGCCTTTATCCATCTCTGACTCTCCTCTCAATATCCTTTCCTCCTGTCCTATCACACCCTCCCCCACCCTCTCCTGCTCGCAAGATCCTCTTGCATTACCCAATTTTCCTTCTTACAATGAAGACATTTAGTTTAAATAAAATATTCGTAGCTTAACTTTTTTCTTTTATAAGTTTACATATGATATGATTACACTTCTTCAATGGAACATTAACGGTTATGTTAATAATTATATTAACTTAGAGTTACTTATGGGATCGTACAATCCATCTATTATCCTGTTGAATGAAACTCACCTATCTTATAATGCCTCAGCTTTTACCCCTAGGGCTTATGTGGGATATTTTATTAATCTCCCACATAACACCACCAACAAGCAGGGAGTTGCCATCCTAGTTAAAAGAAATCTACCTCACGTATTACTTCCCATACCCCTTTCAATTTTTTCTTCTGTAGCTATTGAGATCCTCGCCCCCTATAAAATTTCAATCATCTGTGCTTATTCCCCTCCTGATCAATCATTTTCTACTACTGAATTTTTAAATCTTATTCCTTCCGGTTCAAATCCTTTTATCTTGTGTGGTGACTTCAATGCTTGGAGTCCCCTTTGGGGCTCTGCTTCGGCTAACTCCAAGGGACGTAGCATTGAGGATGCCTTACTAAGATCCAACTGCATTGTTTTAAATGATGGTTCCCACACCCATTTTTCCACTCACTCTACCTTCACTAATATTGATCTTTCCATATGTTCTGCCTCCCTCTCCTCAAAAATATCCTGGTGTTATATTGATGATCTCCATGGCAGTGATCATTTTCCCATCCTTTCCAAAATATCTACTTCTCGCCCTCATTCATTTTTTAAGCCCAGGATTCGGTTTAAAACTGATTCGGCTGATTGGGATAGGTTTGAAGAAGCCTGTTTATCGCATTCACGTTATTTCCCCTTTTCTTCCAATATTAATCAAGAGGCTTCTAGAATCCAAAAAATTATACGTTCTGCTTCTAACTATTCTTTTCCCCTTTCTTCTTCTAAACCAGTCAAGCTTGCTCCTCTTTGGTGGAATAATGAGGTTTCTGCACTAAGAAATCTGAAACAGATCGCATGGCATCAATTTAAACGTTTACGTTCTAGTGCAAACTTAATAGCTTACAAAAAATCCAATGCTTTTTTTCGCCATAAAGCTAAGGCTGCTAAGGTTCATTGTTTCCAAGAATTTACGAATAATATCACTTCTTCTTCGGATTCTAGAAAAATCTGGACTGATATGAAAAGACTGGCTGGTTTATCACCTTCTTCTCCTATCACTTATTTAAATACTCCTCGGGGCACTCTACTATATCCCAAAGATATAGCCTTAGAGTTTGCCACCCACTTTTCCAATATTTCTTTGGACTCCAATTTCTCTTCTGATTTTTCCTCTAGTAAACTTTCTTCTCTTTGCTCTCCTTACCTTCCTCCTTCCACCTTATCTCAATCAGCTGAATATTTAGATGCCGATATATCTGAACTTGATTTTAATTTAGCCCTCTCGTCAGTCAAGGGCAAAACTCCTGGCATTGATAAAATCTCTTACCTTATCATCAAGCACCTTCCTCCATTCCTTATATCCCGTCTAGTCAAACTTTACAATAGTATTTTTCTCAGTGGCAACTACCCTGTCCTCTGGAAGACTAGCGCGATTATTCCTATTTTAAAACCTGGTAAACCTCCTGGTGTGGTCAGCAGTTATCGTCCCATTTCCCTTCTTCCTTGCCTTGGTAAATTGATTGAAAAGATTATTGCTACTAGACTCGCCTGGTATGCTCAATCTAATAATCTCATTTCGCACAACCAAGTTGCGTTCAAGAGGGGGCAGGGTACGTTGGATGCTCTCCTGCACCTTGATCACTTTATCTCTGATACTCTCTCCCACAAAAATCATGTTTCTATTCTTTCTTTAGATTTCCTAAAAGCATTTGACAGGATTGGGATTCATGTAGTGTTAAGACAGCTTAGTAGGTGGAGAGTGGGTTCTCGTATTTTTAACTTTGTCAAATCTTTCCTATCCAACCGTAAATTAAGTGTTATCATATCCAATGTTTCATCCTCTGTTCTACCATTAGATAATGGTACCCCACAAGGGTCACCGCTCTCGGTGATCCTTTTTACTATTGCATTTGATGAAATCAGTACCATTCTATCAGATTTTGTTACTATCCGGCATCAGATTTATGCTGATGATTTAATTTTATTCTCAAAAACTTCAAATTTGACTTCAGTAACAATTACTTTCTCTCAAATTTTATTGCGTCTTTCTCGTTGGTCCTCTACTTCAGGCACATCAATATCTTTTCCTAAATCGAAACTTTTTCATATTTGTAAAAAACATCAATGTACTATCCCAACGCTCACATTTGATAATACAAACATTTTGTGTACAGATAGTATTAAGTTCCTTGGTATTGTATTAGACTCTAAGTATACATTTAAGAAACATTGTCAGTATATAAGAAAAAGACTTTTTGTTAATTTAAATATTATTAAATACCTCTCATGTAAGCGCTCACTCATCGGCTCGGCTTTACTGGTCAACGTCACTAAAGCCCTCATCTCATCTGTAATTAATTATGGCTTGGAAATTTATGGACATCATTCTAAGAATCATCTAAAGATGCTTGCTGCGCCCTATCATTCTTCAGTTCGTTGTTCTCTTCGAGTGTTTCCAACATCGCCAATTAAAAACATACTGACGGAAGCTGGCCTACCTTCTCTAAAAGATGCAGTGGAAGATAGCTTAAATAAGCTTTATTCAAAACTCATACTCAGCACGAACTTTACTATAAAAAAGGACTTTCAATCATCACTTTGCAGAAAGAGGTCTCCTAAAATACCGTCTTCTATTTTTAAAAGTGCTTTGTTTGCTAAAACCAATGAGTTGCCGCTTAAAATATTGCTGCCTTGCAGTAAATATATTCCACCGTGGAAAGTAAATGAATCTTCTTTCATTAGTGATCTTACTTTTTTTCGCAAATCCATCACTCCAAGCACTGTGTATAAATCTCGATTTTTGGAATTATCTGCGCACTTCAAATCTTTTGATTGGCAGTTTATATATACTGATGGCTCCAAATCGTCGCATACATCTTTTGCTGTAGTTGATGATAACCAACAAAGAATATCGTATGGTTTATTATTTCCATTTTGTTCAATTTTTACCGCTGAAGCTACGGGTATTCTCAAAGCTGTCCAGTATGCCCAACAAAACCTTGGTAAATTCATCATCTGTACAGATAGTCTATCGTGTTTTCAAGCTTTAAAAAACCGCAGTAACTACAATGACGTCATTATTGGCATTAGATCGCTGTTGTTTTCGTTAGCACATAGACTAAAAATAATGTGGATACCCGGTCACTCTGGAATCATTGGAAATACTTTTGCGGACTCGGTGGCTAAGGAGGTGTGCATCACTCCAACAACTACATCTGCCTTGTTTGTTAAGAGTGATATAAAACGGCTTATTATTCAACAAAGATCCACTAAATTGGCGCTTGATTGGATGAATTACAGACACCACTACTCTAGAATAAATTCAAATCGTATCAAACCATCCTTTCCGTCATCGCTTTCATCTAATTATATCATTCCATATATCAGACTTCGCATTGGCCACTCCATTATCACACACGCTCACATACTAAATGGCACTCAGATCAACCAATGCCCATTTTGTGATTCAGATTTAAATCTATTGCATCTTCTGCAACATTGTCCAGCACTTCAAACTCATAGAATGTCAAACTTCAACAATACTGATCCAATAATTTTATTGATGGATCCCTCAAGCAACAACATTTCGAAAATCTACAACTTTTTGAAAGACAGCGACCTTCTTCGACGCATATAACATAACCAGTCGGCCGATAGCCCATGATGCTAGTGCTGCGTATTTTCTTAAGTTTGTATTATTATGTAAGCTTTTATAAAATAAAATAAAAATAAAAAAAAAAATAATTTAATAGCGGGATTCTGTAACCAGTCTCTAGTCTCTATTTGAGACATTTTGAGACAAAGTATCAATTTGATACTAGTTACTATTCACTAAACAGTCTCTAGCGTTAGTCTCAAAATATTGAGACTAGGTAGCTAGCTGGTCACAAAACTAAAAAGAACTCTTGCTGCCATTTTCAATGTACTGAATAGAGATCATCAAAGATATTAATCGATTGTCGTTTTTTTACATTTTGTAAGCAATTCAAACACGAAAAGGTTAAAAATAAAAAAATTTTACATAAATTTCGTAAATATTATGAAACAAAGTCAACATATATTTTTATTTTTGTTGCTAATTATGTTTTTTGACTATTTTATAGAAAAGTTAATATTTGCTATCGACATATTTATTATCATTCAAGTGTAAAAACATCTCTGAATAACGAAATGTAATAGATTTTGAGACTGTCACTTACAGAATAGCAAAATCGTCTCAAGTCTCAAAAATTGTCTCTAACTCAAAATCTCAAATTTAGAGACTTGATACTGTCTCACGTTACAGAATCGCACGGTAAGTCTTATTTACCCATTGTTCCCATTTGGGAACTAACTAATCCGATGAAATAAAATATATATATGATTTCTGAAAATCGAATTTGTGCATTTGTCTTTATATTTTGGACCAGGCTAACAGAAAATGGAGAAAAAATTGCAAAAAAAAATTGGGACCTAATGGGTTAATATTTATCAAAAGAAAAGATTGTCTTATAGTATTTTGAAATAAAAACCGTCTTTTCCATATAATAGAAATAATGGATTAATTTTTACATTTAAGTCGATTTTCAGGTGAAATTAGATTCATTGCTTTAAAAAAAAAATTGTTTGTTTAAATTTTTTTCCCTTTGTTGTGTCTAAATCAGCTGCGATAATGTAATAGATTTCCAATGCTGACAAGTAGATGGCGCAAATCAGAGTCGCACAGAGAGATTTAGCGTGGATCAGTTTCAAATCATTTCATTGAAGAGATTTGGAACTGTCATTTTTGTATGGCGAAATCTTGACAATTTTTTAAGATTAGTGGGATAATCTATTCAACATCCGAAATCGTGTGATTAGGTGTCTGTCTGAACATGTTATTATTAGCAATGAAAAGTTTGCTGTATGAACACGTAGCACTAAAAATGTGTAGTCTATGTGGAGAAAATTCATCAATGTTCTTATATTTGGATAAAGGCAAGTACATACACATATAAATATTATAACTTCGTTTAATTATAATGTGTATCAAGAATGATAGAATATAAGATTACGACGACCGCCATTACGAAAGGTCATATGCTGAATACAATGCTTGCGACACAAGATGGCATCACGACAGTGAACCGAAAACGGCGTTGTGCATCCTACTACCTGAACGCATGTACACAAGACAACACAGCTCTCCGTTTTGCATGTGCACAATTTCGTTGTGGCCACACTAATACCTTGCACTTCAATGAAATTTTAATATTTCGTTCAAAGTGAAATTTTTTATGCAAAAAATAAGTAAATAGGTATATATTTTTGTTTTAAATTATCAGTTGATATTACAAATGATATAATGGAGCTATAATAGAGCTATTTTATGGTTTTATTTGTAAAATAACGTTAAGTTTGTAAGATCTGTGAATAATTTTACATTTTACATATTAGTGGCACCACCACTCTTCCTCATCTTTTTATCCTCCATTCTACTGTCAACTCTACTGTCGTCCTACTGTCGCTGGCAAATATAGGAGAATATTGAAGTTAGCGAGAACGACAACTGTCGGCCTACCGTCGTCTATTCGTGCAGCTGTCTAAATAACAGTGTCCATAAGAACGTGTGTATTTTAATATTTGACAGCTGTCGGTTGGCGTCTGTCGCAACCATTGTGTTCAGCGTATCATAGTTCCGTGTTGGGAAGAACAAGAGTGAAAAACTGTCAAATGGCTTGCAAATTGTAAACAGAAAAGTAAAACTTTTGTAAATTCGCAAAATATTATTAATTCTTTCGATTTTAATGAAAAGTTTTAGTGAAGCGATTGAATATTGTTGAGTGAAAAGATTTGAATCATTTCTAAAGAAATATATCGGCCTATTGATAATAAAATTGTCTATTAAGTTGTGATTCAAATGGGGAAGACGTTTCTTGTGTTGTATATAAATATATACATATATTATAAGTTCAGATGTATCAGATGTATGAAATTATGATAAAAGAATTGTGAAATTATATTGAAGATATATTTGTAACATATTTTTAACCTATTTTTTTGGCAACTTTTAAATCGGCCGGAAAACTGAAAAAACTCGTTTTCGATCCTTTAATTGCATAATAATTATTACAACAAGCCACTGCACCTTTCATTTTAAAAAAATAATATATTTATGCTTAGAAAATTAAATAAATACAACAGTACACTTTCACTGGTTTTCTTCATTTGAACAATTTCCACACATGCTACTCTATTTATTGTGTATGTGCCTAAAACTACTTATATCTTTTCTCGCAACAATATTCTAAACATTCCACTGAAATTTTTCCTGCAAAGACGAATGAATTAATATTATTTTGGGAATTTCCGAAAGTGTTTATTTTTCTGTTTACAATTTGTATGCATTTCTATGCTTGTTCTTCTCAACGCAAAACTGTTACGAAATTGTTGCACAATGTATTTGTTTTTGTAAGAATTGTCACGAGCTAAACCGAAAAAAACTAACGGTAAACTAGTGTCGTAATCTTATATTCTATCATTCTTGAATGTGTATATAATTCAGACTCGTAGCCAAATGTTTAGGGAAGTCGACTGCCAGGTGAATTCAGATGCATTTTTTAAAAACAACTTCCGAATGAAGCGCAATTCTTTCATTAAATTGTGTATTATGTTGAAAGGTTTGGAGAAGAAAAACACTAACTACCGCAAAGCAATTCAATTAGAGTAACACATTGCTACTGCTTTATACATTTGCTCTTGGCTCGGGTTGAGTTTAGTATCGCGCCGGTTAATTTTGGCTCACTGTACCTAAACGAGAGAACCAAATTGAATTTCAAACAAGCATGTATGCTTAAATTGTCGAACTTTATTTTAAAACATATTTTATAAAAATCGGTTCACAAATTTTTGCACAAATTCACTTTAAAAATTGCCATTTTTTGCAAATTTCTAAATATATGCTAGTGTATTTTCATCTATTGTGCATTGTACCAAACCAATTATGGATACATTTTCACGCACATATATTACTTATGAATTATAAAAACCACTAGTAATGTTTTTAATTACTTTTGATTGTTAATTTCTTCGTAAATCTTTAAATAAAATACACCTTTTTCTGCATTGAGTTCAATAATGCGAAAAACCAAAATGACTGCTTAATTTGAACTGTCAAATCACCGAGAAAGCACGAACAAAAGGGAATAAATTAAACCCACTTAGCAATAAATGTATGAAGTGAACGCGAAAAGGTGTTCAATGCTAAAATACTGTGGATGGCGTAGCCGGTGTTGGACCAGCCAGGGTTATTTTTTTAAAGCGCGGCCGAAGGCCGCCCTCGCAAAAAGGAGTTCTATGCGAAAAAAATCTGATACACCCCGGTGTTGGACCGACCAGGGTTATTTTTTTTAAAGCGCGGCCGAAGGCCGCTCACGCAAAAAGGAGTTCTATGCAAAAAAAATCTGATACACCCCGGTGTTGGACCGACCAGGGTTATTTTTTTGAAGCGCGGCCGAAGGACGCCCACGCAAAAAGGAGTTCTATGCGAAAAAATTTGATACACCCCGGTGTTGATTTCTTGTCCATACAAAAATGTTGCCTGGGTTGCATTGGTTTCAGTTTGTATGGAAAAATGAGCAAAAACACTGATTTTTGGTCATTTTCAAAGGGCTTCCTACAGGTCTATAGGGGCTCTAGGGGGTAGAGGGGGGGGGGGGGGGGGGGTTATTAAAAAGTCCAATCCTTCCTCTTTCCAATAAGGGGACTTGAGAGGGGTAGCCTCGCCGCCTTTTTCACCATAAACGATACTTAACCGGCGCGATACTAAACATTCCCCCTTGGCTCTTCTGCAGAATACCGAACAATTGGAATTATGTTCGAATTGGTAAAAGCACTGTCTGCTCCATTCTAGCTGATTTCTGTCATGAAGTCTGGGTTTGTTGCCTTTGTATTTGAAGAAATTCCCAATTGAACGAAATTCAATTTTTACATTGGAGTTTTTATATATTTGTAAGTTTTAGATGGTTGTCATATAGAAGTTCGCCCAGCTGCAGAAGATGCTGTTGACTACTACAATTACAAAGGCTGGTACTACACAGTTCTTTTGGCTTTAGTAGATGCAAGGTAAGTTTTTTCGTTTAAACACCTAATGTATTTCTTTAATGTTATAGATGTCGCTTTATATACAGTGGCTCACAGCTTATTTCATGCAAATGAATTTACAACATTTGAAATGTCATATCTTGACAACGAAAACACATATCGAAATAATTCAAACTCTTAGTTGTTAATACGAATGTGTAGTTTATAAAAAATACTTCATTTTTTTATTTTTATTTATTATTAATAACTTATAAACAAAAAACCAGAAACGTAAACAAATTTCATATCACAGCTTATTTCATGCAGTGTACTTTTAATTAAAAATAAGATAAATACTCTTCCACTCTTCCAAAATAGCACTTTTTAGCTGTTCCTTATTACTGTAATTACCGTAAACCCCCCATTTACGGATGTTATTTTCTAACAAAGACCATAAATTCCCGATCGGGTTCATGTCAGGTGACTGGGCCGTGGATTCATTAAATGAGGACAATTCCATATTAGCCACATCTGTACTATTGACGTTTTGTGTTTAGGATCGTTGTCCTGATAATATCAGAAATTTTGACAGATCCCAAGTTTCTCGGCACTTTGGATTAAATTTTCTTTCAATATATTAAGGTACAATGTTGTGTCCATAATACTCTCAATAAATACCAAATTTCCAACGCCGGCTGCAGACATACACGCCCATACCATAACACTGCCCCTACCATGTATTGGGTTTCCTCTACACGTAAGCCATTCCATCTGAACCGAAAAGGTTGAATTTCGACACGTCAGCAAAAATTACACTATTCCAGAAGTTAAAATCCTTGGTTTCCAGCTCCCATGCAGAGGTAACTCGGCTTAGTTGGTTTTTTTTTGATAATGAATGGCTTCTTTCGGGCTACTCGGCCATTGAAGTCATGTGCACATGGTACCCGACGCACAGTTTCAGTACAAAATGATTTCCCTAGCTCCTCCTGAATCTCTGTAGTTAACTTTGGAGCTGATAGTCTCGGATTTTCTTTAATTTTACGCACAATATAACGCTCGTCACGTTCACTGAAAATATTATTTGGTGCGTTTCGGCCTTTATTTTGAATGCGACCTTCATGCACGAAACGCTCAATTATATTTTGCACTGTAGCACTACTTAAATTTACAATCTCAGCAATTTTTCGCTGTGATTCTTCATTTTCGAAATGGTTAATGACCAATGCTAGACGGGTTGGAAAAGGTTTGGATAACCACACGGTTAACACAAAAATTTTCATAAAAGCGTGCTGCGTTTTGCACAACCATTTAAATGAGGAAAATGATGAAATTAATGAAAAGTGGATTGCAGCACAACAAATCGAAAACGAATCTCGGCAGTTGCCAGAAGATGTCTCTAACATTTGTGGAAATGTCAACCCAAGAGCAGAGGAAATAAGACAAGCGTTCGTTTCGTATTTCGGTGAGTTATTAACTTTGAAATATTGCTAAAACTCTGCCGATCCATACTTACATATCTCATAATGCAATTCTAGTACAAAAAAAAAACAGATATTTCTATATTTTATATATGTTACATTTATATTTTCGTATTCATTCACATATTTACATTTATTTTTCATTTTCGTACTCATTTATTCATTTATATATGTATATATTTTATATATTACATATATATTTTCAATTTCATTCACATATTTAAATTCATTTTCCATTCATCATTTATCTTATATCTTAAACTAAACCTGAAAAAAGAATTTTAAATCTGTTGTTGGCGTCGAAGGAAGTTGATGAAAGAGTCCTTCACTTCTTTTGAATCGTTTATGTGTTCTTGTAGGAGAGAAAGACGCTTTTCATCGGCTTCCTTCATCGCCTCAGCCACCTTTATTAAGTCATCCTTAATTTCCTCCATCATTGTTAACGCTGATTTTTTCTTTTTTCTACAGCATCGCTTGACGATGGCCATAGCCTGTATTGGCCTCAATGTAAATTGGTTCCATGTCAACTGAAAATAGAAGAAACAAATAAAAGTAACATTCCAAAACGTTTTTCATTTTATTTGAATATTGGAATCTACTCCAATGCGCTTAAAACTTACCCACAATGCTATCCTCCACAAGTTCGGTGGAACAAAAACTTTAAAAACCGCCTAGTGCTTGGTGGACCGCCTCATAACATTTCCACCGACTAGGGGAGCCACCCGATAGGCCAATTTTCTGTTTTTCTTGTCTAAAAATAACAAAAAAAAAAAATATTTAATGTTAAATGTTTACCTCGGCAGCCTCACTCCACATAACTCGCTTCTTTTTTTGAGTTTTTTTTCCATTTTTTTTACTTTGTTTTGATTTGTAATCAATGACAATTTTTGGTTTTATACTTTTGTCTGTAGTTTTAAATTCTGACAGTATATAGTGTCAAAATCAGCGGCGATTAAACAAATCTGACCAACAGATAGCGCAAAGCCAGAGTCACACAGAGAGATTTAGCGTGGATCAGTTTCAAATCACTCTGATGAAGTGATTTTGAACTGTCATTTTTGTATGGCGAAATCTTGATAAATTTTTAAGATTAGTGGGATAATCCATTCAACAGTCTAAATCGTGTGATTAAGTGTCTGTCTGAACATGGTATTAGTGACTTACAGGCACGCTCAAAAAAAAAAAAAAAAGAAATCTAGGTCGAGCTAGTATCCGGGGTGATTGAAGTACTTTCGTGTAATGCAAATGATTTGTCATTACTAGGACAATCACAAACTGCAGATAAACTCGCACAAGCTAATGCATCGCACCTGAATATATAGTACTTGTACTATTACTATTTGTTCTCTATTACCGGAATATAAAGGGCAACCTAAGTAGTTGTGCTAATTATTCATTGTATTATAACCAATTTATATTCTTCCGGTTTAATAAATCATGTTTTATCTAGGAAGTCGAAATAATACATTAGCCTTAGCCTAGCAGCTAAGCATAAGGAGACATAGCCAATTATACGTAAATAATACAGGTGGAACTAAAGCTTTGTCTATCAGCCGACGTTAGAGATTTTTGTTTGGTCTCAGCTTACATGCTCCATTACTACGAGATGCAGCCATTTCCAGACTTGCTGCACAAGACCATAGCAGAAGCCACACGAAGGAAAACAGCATTATAATTGATTTGGACGCAAGCTCTAGGCATTTGGTTTGGGGAGTTCGGATTCCTTGACCTTGAAGTAATATCAAAGCCGATTATAAATATGAACACACAATGGAGTTATATACTTATCAGATTTAACCTAGGTGTAGTGTATGCAGTATGTCTTATAGGAGCTTGAGGAAAAGAAATTGGGACTGCAGAAATGCCGACGACGTTGATTTCATTGTAAAACAAAATTTCAAGATAGTGTCTATGATAAATGTGGTAACCAATTGTGCAGATAGAAGACTTAGCTGTTGACTTCAGTAAGACTGCTATAGTTTTACTCTCCAGGTGGTAAGAAAAATACCGGTTATTCCTCTATACTCATATGAAGGCGTTTTCCTAAAACTCATGGACAGGATGAAATAGATCTGGCTTATCCCGGATGGAGATCTATGAAGAAGTAGAGTCTCAAAAACGAATTGACGGAGTATTTGTTTGGTAACGGGCACTCTTTAAGACGACAAGAAAAAGAGCAGTTCTCATTGGCATTAGTAGTGCACCACACCCATACATGAAGGCAATACCATACCATATATTTAGACCCGATGGCAGTAGTACTGGAAGTGTCTCCTCTTTGCTCACATATTAGAAAGGGATATGTGTGCGTGGTGAAATCGTTGAAGAATGGCCACCGGAGGCTGACAGTACGCTTGAAGATAACACTTCAACCTGTTTGATCTTATTATCATACAGAAGTGACCACAGTTTCAGTGGATAGATTCTTGTGTTTCGCAATCACTAGTCAACTACCAGGACCTGCGCGACTAAGACAACCATCGGGCTCACGCTAGAAAGCAGGAAGACAACTATATTCTTCTTCTTCTTTACTGGCGTAGACACCGCTTACGCGATTATAGCCGAGTCAACAACAGCGCGCCAGTCGTTTCTTCTCTTCGCTTCGTGGCGCCAATTGGATATTCCAAACGAAGCCAGGTCCTTCTCCACTTGGTCCTTCCAAAGGAGTGGAGGTCTTCCTCTTCCTCTGCTCCCCCCGGCGGGTATTGCGTCGAATACTTTCAGAGCGGGAGTGTTTTCGTCCATCCGGACAACATGATATCAATATCATCGGCATACGCTAGCAGCTGTACACTCTTATAAAAGATTGCACCTGCTCGATTCAGTTCTGCAGCTCGAATAATTTTCTCCAGCAGCAGATTGAAAAAGTCGCACGGCTCGGAGAGGTCCTTCCCGATCCTGACGGAGCTTTGAGTGTTGCTCAACGTCAGTTTACACAGCCGTATTAGTTTTGCGGGGATACCAAATTCAGACATCGCGGCATGGAGGCAGCTCCTTTTCGTGCTGTCGAAAGCAGCTTTGAAATCGACGAAGAGGTGGTGTGTGTCGATTCTCCTTTCACAGATCTTTTCTAAGATTTGGCGCATGGTGAATATCTGGTTGGTTGTTGATTTACCAGGTCTAAAGCCACACTGATAAGGTCCAATCAGTTTGTTGACGGTGGGCTTTAATCTTTCACACAATACGCTCGACAGAACCTTATATGCGACGTTGAGGAGGCTAATCCCACGGTAGTTGGCGCAGATTGTGGGGTCTCCGTTTTTATGGATTGGGCATAGCACACTTAAATTCCAATCGTTGGGCATACTTTCGTCTGACTGTATTTTGCAAAAAAGCTGATTCATGCTTTTTATCAGTTCTTCCCGCCGTGTTTGAATAGCTCGGCAGGCAATCCATCGGTCCCCGCCGCTTTGTTGTTTTTCAGGCGGGCAATTGCTATTCGAACTTCTTCATGGTCGGGGAATGGAACGTCTGATCCATCGTCATCAATTGGGGTAAAGTGGGCTGGAGAAGTGTTCCCTCCATAATTTAAGTATGCTCTGGGCATCGGTAACTAGATCACCTTTGGGGGTTCTACAAGAGTATGCTCCGGTATTGAAACCTTCTGTAAGCCGCCTCATCTTTTCGTAGAATTTTCGAGCATTACCCCTATCGGCCACCTTATCAAGCTCTTCGTACTCACGCATTGCGGCCTCTTTTGCTTCCCTCTTCAACTCTCGGTATCTATCCCATCCCGCACGTGTTGTGGTCGATCGTAACGTTGCGAGGTAGGCTGCCTGTTTTCTCTCCGCTGCGACACGGCACTCCTCGTCGTACCAGCTGTTCTTTTGCACTTTCCGAAAACCAATGGTTTCGGTTGCAGCTGTACGTAATGAGTTTGAAATGCCGTCCCACAGTTCCCTTATACCGAGTTGTTAACGAGTGCTCTCAGAGAGCAGGAGTGCAAGCCGAGTAAAAAATTGTTCGGCTGTCTGTTGTGATTGCAGCTTCTCGACGTCGAACCTTCCTTGTGTTTGTTGGCGTGCGTTTTTTGCTGCACAGAGGCGAGTGCGAATTTTGGCTGCAACAATATAGTGGTCCGAGTCAATGCTAAGACTTCGGAGCGCACGCACATCTAAAACACTGGACACGTGTCTTCCGTCTATCACAACATGATGGATCTGGTTGATGGTTTTTCGATCCGGAGACAGCCAGGTAGCTTGATGTATCTTCTTATGCTGGAATCTAGTACTACAGATAACCATATTTCGGGCCCTTGCGAAGTCGATCAGCCTCAACCCATTTGGTGATGTTTCCTCGTGGAAGCTGAATTTACCGACCGTACTGCCAAAGATACCTTCTTTGCCCACCCTGGCGTTAAAGTCGCCAAGCACGATTTTGACATCGTGGCGGGGGCATCTCTCATAAGTGCGCTTCAAGCACTCATAAAAGGCATCTTTGGTCACATCGTCCTTCTCTTCCGTCGGGGCATGTGCGCAAATCAGCGATATGTGGCTAGACGTTCATTCTGCGGAGTGAATAATAGTACTCGGCGACGGAGTCTCTCTCCCACCACGAATTCAACACCTAACTTGCGCTGCTTTATATGGCCACAGTAGTAAATGTCACAAGGACCTACTCGTCTCAGTCCTTGTCCCGTCCATCGAATTTCTTGGACGGCGGTGATGTCAGCCTTTATTTTTACGAGTACATCAACCAGCTGGGCAGCGGCACCTTCCCAATTAAGGGACCGGACATTCCAGGTGCATGCCCTCAATTCGTAGTCCTTATTTCGCTTGCCATGGTCGTCATCAAAAGGGGGGTCTCTCATCCGAGGCTGATTGTTGGTTTTCATTGGGGGTGTTTTTTACGTGGCGGGTCCCAAACCCAGCACACAACCCTAAGTAGGGAATATTTCGCCTTCTTACTTTAGCTCGCCTTCAAACGGATGTTCTTAGGCTACCCAGAGGATACTTGGTCAAAGACGGGAAGTCGTGAGCGGCTTGAGTCATATGTAAAAGAATCGTTTCTGGCCACTTTCAAGTGAATGGCGATCAGAGAACTTTCCTCACTTGCGTGAACTTCTACACATGACTTCATCCTCCCACTAGATTACCTGCTCCGTTTAATATTCATCTAGTCTCAGTTGTGGGAGTTCTTTCTAGACATTATCCAATCTGCATACACTCTCTCCTCCACTATGTAGCTACATATGTCGACTGAGGTTGAAATATCTTTTTTGCCCCAAATCTGATTTGTATAGGTTTTTTTTATTATCATTTAGGATATTTTGGCATCACGAAGGTCAGACGACTTTTACTTCTCCAAGTTTTATACTTTTCTGTACTTGTTTTCTTATTGTAATATAGATTAGAATCCCCAGAACGCAGTTTGACTTGGTTCAACCGAATGAAAGTTAAGCGCTCCCTTTCTGTTTTGACGTACGAGGTGTGTTCAAAAAGTATCCCGAATCGTAACTGACAGTTGTCTTCGATTACAGGGGCGTGGTGCATCATGAGTTCTTGCCACAGGGAAGAACGGTCAATAAGGAATATTACCTGAAAGTTATGCGCAATTTGCGCAAAGCAATCCGTCAGAAACGCCCGGGTTTGTGGAAGAACAAAAATTGGATTTTGTAACACGATAACGCCCCTGCTCACACACATCGTTGCTTGTGCGCGACTTTTTGGCCAAAAACAACTCACCAAGGATGCTGCTGTATTCCCCAGATCTGGTTCGCTGTGACTTTTTCTTGTTTCCTAAACCAAAGAGGCGCATGAAAGGACGACGCTACGCTTCTCTTGACGAGATAAAGACGGCAGGAGGAGCTGAAGAAGATAAAAAAAAAATGATTTTGTGAAGTGCTTCGAAGATTGGAAAACCCGTTGGCACATGTGTAAGTTATCGTGAATTAACTCTCACGATGACCATTTAGTCGACGACACATCCGTCGACGCAACCTTCACTCAGGTCGCTCACACTAATGTAATCCGATACGTTACACGAGCCGCTGAGGCAGCATAATTATGTTTACGCAGTCGACTGCCAAATATTCCATGTGAACCGCTGTGTCAGCATAACTGCGTTCACACGGTGAACGACTGTAAATGTTCCATTGAATCGCTATGTCAGCAGAATAGAATTCGCACAGGCAAAGCGCTGGCAGAACGGTAGCAGCGCAGCGCGATGCCGATGGTTAGTTGTAGGCTTAGAAATCATTGTAAAGTTAGTTTTAGGACTCACGTCAAACGAACAGCCAGTGAGATGTAATAAATAAAGACATTAAATTTAAATCGTTTAATTGGCGCCCAACGTGGGGCTCGCGAAAATTAAGTCGAAAGTTTACAAACAAACAGTAGTGTAACGCGGTAAAGGACACTCCAGCTTTAACGAGGAACGAATTTTCCTTGGGCAGCGTTATCTAACCCGAATTACCCTTGGGCAGCGGATGGAGCGAAATCACCAGCGACCAGGAACGGCACCACGACTTGATAGACTAGAACGTAAAACAGCTGGAATCCCGCAATATTATAAGGATATTTTAAGGATGGAAAGGTGAGTGAAGTGCTTATCTCGTTCGAATTTAAAAAAAGTGAAATAAGGAAGTGAGAATACAACTTTTGCGATTTGTGAATGAATGAATAACTTTTAATAAAATAAAGTGAAATTGAATTACAAATTTTTACGGGAAGTAGATGAATAGGGAGTTAGAGGACTTGTTCAGAAAACTTAATTTGGAGAATACAGAAGAACAAATCATGAACCCTGAACAAGTAGGTGAGTTGGTTAGGGCAGAGGTGGGCAGGGCATTAGCTGCCCAAAAACTAGAATTCGATAGGAAAATAGTTGCCAAAAATTGAAAAATTCACAAAGGTGGCCATCGTACCTGCGATATCTTGTGAAATTACACTTGATGCAATAAAATCTCTTCCAGATTTTTTTGGGTCACCCGGGCACCTATGTGTCCTGGAGTGAAGCTGCACACAATGCATACGAGTTATTTAAAAGATATGATGGCAGCGAACGTCACTACCAAGCGGTTACTATTCTTAGAAATAAGGTACGAGGTGCAGCCGATGCAGTACTTTTGTCCTTCAACACGGTACTGAATTTTAATGCAATAATCTCCCGCCTCGACTTTACCTACGCAGACAAGCGACCCATATATCTCATCGAGAAAGAGCTATCCACACTGAGGCAAGGTTCAATGTCGTGCTTAGAATTCTACGATGAGATAGAAAAGAAGCTAACTCTGTTAGCAAATAAAACTATTATGTCCTACGAATGCGGTGTGGCGGACACCATAAATGAAAAGTATAGAGCCGATGCGCTCAGGGTATTCATATCAGGTTTAAGGAAGCCTCTATGCGATATCCTGTTCGCGTCGAGACCATCAGATCTTCCATCTGCCCTGGCCTTGACACAGAAGGTAGACGCTAATAACGAACGCTACGCTTTTGCGACGAATTTTGCGAATAGATCACATGAAGGTTCGTACAACAAAAAAACTGGCACTATTCAGAACTCCAGTAATCAAAAGACTTTTAACTCTGAGTCCAGTGCGGGTCATAAAAATCCACATTATTCAGTCGCTAAGCAAACCAGGCAGGCCAGTCACACACAGGATTCGGTTAGTAACTTGAAATCTTATACCAATAATAACTATTCGGGTCAAAGGCGCGTCGAGCCTATGGAAGTAGATCCTTCCATATCCCAATATAAACGCCTATCTTATAGTCCTACCCAGAATCAAAATAGCAGGTCGCAGGGAAATTTGCAGAAACGTACAGCGAATTCGGGACGACACACGGGACCTAAGTTACAACGAGTAAATCATCTAAATGACAAAGTTGATTTACTTAACGAAGCAACATACGATAAAGAAGCAGAACAAGCTGCCGATAACATTGAAAATGATGAGCTCAATTTTTTAGAGCAAAGTCCCTCCTTCCCTGGATTTCAAGGATAATAGGGGGGAAGGAAGTCAAACTCCTTGTCGATACTGGGGCATCAAAGAGTTATATCAAACCCCTACCGGAGTTAAAAGGAAAACAATCGGTCCAGAATCCATTTTCAGTCAAATCAATTCACGGAGTTACCCCTATCAATCAAAAATGCCAAGTTAAAATTTTCGTTAACAGAATTTTTTATATTACCCAATCTGACATCGTTCGATGGTGTGATTGGTCTGGATTTATTAAACAGGGTACACGCGAATATAAACTTAAAGACAAACACGATTAAACATGACTTTGGCAAGGAGGTTATTTTATTCATCAATAGCCAGGACATAAATCATTTACAACTACAGGTCAAGTCAATTCCTAAGCATTTAGAAAAGGCGTTCGTCAAAGTAATTGGCGATGTAAATGGGGTATTTGCAGATCCCAATGAGGTACTTCCATACAATACTAATGTAGTTGCAACGATTCGCACAGAAAGCGAGGAACCGGTATACTCAAGGTTATACCCATATCCACTGGGCGTTTCGGATTTCGTAAATAACGAAATTCAAAACCTTTGGTGAATGGCATCATTCGACCTTCTAGGTCCCATATAACAACCCTATATGGGTGGTGAAGAAGAAAATGATAAAACCTTTTGGTGAACTGGCATCATGTCGACCTTCTAGTTTCCCCAAGGTGATACTAACAACACTTGAATATGGATGTGGTGAAGCAAGAAATAGAAAAACTGTTTCGTGTACGTGGACGATGTCATTATATTCTCGAAGGATGAACAACAACACTTGAAAGATGTTGAAGCAATATTAAGAAGTTTATTCGAAGCCAATATGAGAGTTTCGGCAGAAAAGACAAATTTTTAAAAGCGAAGTTGAATACTTAGGATTTTTGGTTTCGCAAGGGGAATTAAAACGTGTCCGACAAGGTCGACACAATTCAAAATTTCCCTCAGCCCACCACTTTAAGAGGACTGAGATCATTTTTGGGCTTGGCGGGGTATTACCGCTGTTTTATTAGAGAATTCGCCAAGATAGCAAAACCCCTGTCGAATATTATGAGGGGCGAATACGGTCGAGTTACTGCGTCACAATCAAAAAAAATTAAAATAGATTTAAACGAAAAGGAAAACCCCTACAAAAGGAAATTTTTTAGCATCTGAGGACGTAACATTAACTTATCCGGATTTTAGTAAATCATTCGATTTGAATTCCTTTCGCAGGAGGGCCAACCTATTACCATGATTTCTCGCACCTTGTTCACTAGCAAGGAGCATTACACGACCAATGAACGGGAATTACTAGCCATTGTATGGGCATTAAAAACGCTCAGAAACTACCTTTACGGAGTTCCCAAGCTTAGAGTGTTTACAGACCACCAGCCGCTAACCTTTGCGGTTTCCGACAGAAATCCGAACTCAAAAATTAAGAGATGGAAAGCTTTCATTGATGAGTGCAACGCGAAGCTCATCTACAAACCGGATAAAGAAAAGGTGGTTGCAGACGCACTATCTAGGTAGCACATAAACGCTCTAGATAGTGCAAGTATTGAAACAATTCACAGTGAAGAGTCGTCAACCAATACAATTGAAAAAACCGTTATGCCGGTAAATTGCTTCCGCAACCAGATCCTTATAGAAGAGGGTGTAGAGCCGCATAGAAGAACTTTCATAATTTTTGGAAAAAAACACGACACCTCATTTCATATCAAACAACGGACGATTTGGTGAAACTCCTACAGGAGGCTGTGAAAGTTAGCGTGGTTAACGCAATTTACAGCAATCTGCATACTTTAGCACAGGTTCAGCATAAATTAGTTGAACTGTTTTCAACCGTAAAATTTAGACATATAGAGAAGTTTGTCAATGATATTACAGATATAAACGAACAACAAGAAATCATTGCGGCCGAGCATAATCGAGCGCATCGAGCGGCACAAGAGAATACAAAGCAAATACTAGAAGACTATTTTTTCCAAAAATGGAAAATAAGGCTAAGCAATTTGCTGCGAACTGCCGTGTAGCACACGGCTGACCGCCACCCAAAAAAGCAACTTATTGCTCGGACACCCATACCAAAATATTGTGGAGAAATCCTCCACATTGATATATTTTCCACCGGAATAAAGTACTTTCTAACTTGCATCGACAAATTTTCAAAGTTTGCGATAGTGCAGTCACTTAGGTCTAGAACGATAGTGGATGTAAAGCCACAGCCTTTACAGTTACTAAACATGTTTTCAAGTACGAAAACCATTTATTGTGATAACGAAAAGTCACTAAGTTCGCACAGCATTAAGGCCATTCTAAAAACTCATTTCGACATCGACATCGCGAATGCCCCACCCTTACACAGTACATCAAACGGCCACGTAGAGCGATTCCACAGCACACTGATGGAAATATCGCGATGCCTTAAACTTCATAAAAAACTGGACGATATCGAGGAAATAGTCCTTCTAGCCACAATAAAATATAATAACTCTATTCATACGGTGACTGGGGAGAAACCCATTAACATTTTTCGTTCGGCAAAAGCCAACACACAGATATCATCTCGCCTGAAAAACGCACAAGATAAGGAATTAATAAACCAAAATAAACAGAGACAGGATAGAGAGTTTCAGATGGGGGACAAAGTGCTGGTCAGAAACAATAGGAGACTAGGAACACTTTCCTCAAACACATATGAAAAAGTTGTTGGAAGCGGACATAAACCAGATAAGTAGACTAATACAGACGGTAAATACTCATCACAGGCAGACGAGAAGTTTAAACGCACTAGGAACAATAATAAAGTACATTGCTGGGACTCCCGATCATGATGACTTCGACAGAATAACGAACACAGCGGAACAACTGATTGACTCAGATTACCGACAGTTTACCATTAACACCGAAATACAAAAGGAAATAAACAGCCTAACAGTTACAGTAAATAAAATCTTGAAAGCAACAAAGCAAAGAGAAATAGACACAGGTCATCTTTATGACATACTTATGGCCAGAAATAGAGCAATAATAGCTGAACTAGATAACCTAATTACATCCATTACTTTCGCAAAAGTTGATACTTTGAACCCAATCCTTTTGGACATTAATGAAGTAAATTCCATAATAGGAAATGAGCACTTCACAAACCTGACTGTAGCCGATGTTATAGCTGTAGCTAGGAATAAGATTTACAATATAATAATGTAATATATTTTTTAATAAGATACCCTATCCCTAAGTTTAAATGTAAGAAAATAACTATTTTACCAGTAGCTCACGGCCATCAAATCCTGCACCTACAAGAATCTACCTTAGCCACGTGCCACAACCACACGCTGGCGGTAAGAAACTGCAGCGATACTACACCATCGTTCTGCCTAGCATCATCAGTGACGTCATACGCTTTACAACTTATAACACACAACACCGCCAAATGCAGCACAACATTTAATAACCTCCCACCGATCGCACCAATAAGTGATGGTTTGGTAATCGTTAACGATCAGCTGGTTACCATAGAAGAAAATAACGAGGCTCCGATCACAGTAAACGGTACCTACCTAGTTGTCTTCAAGGATCGCGTAAAGATTAATGACACGATATTTTACAATGAAAACGCCACGGCAACTCTTAAACCTGAAACGCCATGGGCCTCCCCAATCAACTTAACTCAACACACCGAGATATTGAGTGCGCCTTACCTCCACCATGTAAACCAACAGAATCTTCAACATATAAAACATCTGCAACGAAGTGTTGAGCAAGGTGATATAGTAAGTGTGACAGCTATTGGTGTCCTCCTCGCTGCGGGACTGGTCGCCTTCGTACTACGGCGTATAGCCATGTCCAGGAGGAGAATTTCCATTACCAAAGCAGTAGAAGTGACTATCAAAAACGCAGCTACGAGGACCGGGGACGTTCCCCACCTAGAAGGGGAGGAGTTGTCGTGAATTAACTCTCACGATGAGCATTTAGTCGACGACACATCCGTCGACGCAACCTTCACTCAGGTCGCTCACACTAATGTAATTCGATACCTTACACGAGCCGCTGAGGCAGCGTAATTATGTTTACGCAGTCGACTGCCAAATATTCCATGTGAACCGCTGTGTCAGCATAACTGCGTTCACACGGTGAACGACTGTAAATGTTCCATTGAATCGCTATGCTGGCAGAATAGAATTCGCACAGGCAAAGCGGTGGCAGAACGATAGCAGCGCAGCGCGACGCCGATGGTTAGTTGTAGACTAAGAAATCATTGTAAAGTTAGTTTTAGGACTCACGTCAAACGAACAGCCAGTGAGCTGTAATAAATAAAGACATTAAATTTAAATCGCTTAATTTGTATAATATCTCATGGGGATTACTTTGAAGGGGACAAAATAGATATTCATGAATAAATAATTCGCGCTACTTTTTGAACACACCTCGTATATGTGAACCAGAGAACTACAACGAGTAATACATTTTTGTATATGCCAGTGGCGCTCATTTAATAACAACGCAATAAACATCCAAACACGCATGTTTGACTGATAATTCTGCTACTGCGAAAAATATCATACGCACACGAAAGCGGCTGAACACGTACGCTAGGTCAACACAAAGAATCGGCATTTAGTTTCTGTTGAGCAAGCAACATCGCATCGCGCATTTTTTTTTAAATACACTGACAGAAATACCTCGAATTTTTAAAATGTTTTTAAGCGAATGGCAAGAAAGTTATTTTTTTTTATTGAAACTGATGAAGGGGAAGCGCAATGCTTATTGTGTTACAAAACATTAAGTCGTTGCAATAAATGTAGTGTGGAACGTCATTACACTACTGTTCATGATGTATACCTTGCAATTCAAAAACATCAGAAGTGTTTAGTGAAAGTAATGATTTTGCAAAAATAGAGGTATTCAAAAAAATAGTTGAAAATTTATTAAAAAATTATAATGCTCGTTTCGAAGATTTCAACATTTTAACTAAAATAATAGAAATTCATGATAATCCTCTTATATGTGAAATAGAGGATCAAAAACCCGAACTTCAGAAAGAACTAGAAATTATGCGAGAAGATTTTTTAATTCCTCTTGAAGTCGGAGAAGCATTTTGGAAGCAGATAAGCGAAGAAAAATATCCCAAATTGAAAGAAGAAATTTTCAAATTGTATTCGATGATGGGATCGACTTATAATTGTGAAAGTGCTTCTTCCACTTTCAAATTAATTCAAAATAAGCAAAGAATCATGTTTTCCAACATCTTACCGATCTTCTACGCATTAAGGAGTATAAAGGGGAAATCAATATTGATGATGTATTATCGAAACGAGCCATTTAGTCAACGACTTTATAAATTTTCAAGTACAGGGTAGGCCATTTAAAGTTGACCCATCTGGCAATGCTGCAACTTTTAACAGCGCTGACAAATCGGCTAATGTCATACCGTGTTAGAAGCGTCATTCGAAGACAATTTATACCATGGAACAGTACACTCCAAAAGAACGCGCTGAAATTGTTCAGCTTTATATTCAAAATAACTTTTCAATTGTGTTAACTCAACGTGCGTTTCGCAAAAAAAAATAAAGTGAAAAGTGCTCCAGTTAAGAACACAATTAAGTCTTTATACGCAAAATTTGTGAACACCGGTAATCTCAGTAATGCCAGTCATGCATCCAGACAACGCACAAGACGTTCTGATGAAAATATCGAAGCTGTACGAGCCAGTATTGAGGAGACTCCATCGACATCGAGTTATCGCCGCTCTCAGGAATTAGACATCTCTCGCACCACTCTCCGACGCATAATTCATAAAGATTTGAAGATGTTTCCATATAAAATTCAAATGGCACAAAAACTAAACCCAGCTGATTATCCGCGACGCCTTAATTTTGGCAAATGGGCAAATGGGTCAACTTTAAATGGCCTACCCTGTATTACACAAAATGAATTCAATAAACATTTCTGATATTTTTTTTCCAAATTTGCCAATAATTTTGTTCCCTGAATGTAAATAAAAAAAAAAAAAATACAGTAGAAATTTGTTCAGCGTACATGGCAGCGAAAATCTATAGCAATGTTTGTGCAGCGCAAACGTAAAAAGTAGTAGTAGCACCACTGGTTTATACTTAAGTACTGATCCGTTACTCTGTCTGATTCTGCCAGTTCAGTTCATGTACACGAAGCGAACTGTTTTCTTCAAATCAGAACAACAAGAAATCATTGCGGCCGAGCATAATCGAGCGCATCGAGCGGCACAAGAGAATACAAAGCAAATACTAGAAGACTATTTTTTCCAAAAATGGAAAATAAGGCTAAGCAATTTGCTGCGAACTGCCGTGTAGCACACGGCTGACCGCCACCCAAAAAAGCAACTTATTGCTCGGACACCCATACCAAAATATTGTGGAGAAATCCTCCACATTGATATATTTTCCACCGGAATAAAGTACTTTCTAACTTGCATCGACAAATTTTCAAAGTTTGCGATAGTGCAGTCACTTAGGTCTAGAACGATAGTGGATGTAAAGCCACAGCCTTTACAGTTACTAAACATGTTTTCAAGTACGAAAACCATTTATTGTGATAACGAAAAGTCACTAAGTTCGCACAGCATTAAGGCCATTCTAAAAACTCATTTCGACATCGAAATCAGCGATAGAGAACAACTTTGTATCACTAGCGATCGGCTTATACTTGATTTGTTTATGAACGTTCGTTTCTGCAGAAAATACCCAAAGTGATGCATACTTATGCTTCAATGAGTGAAATGATCGACAGCGTTCGGTTTGTATATCATCCCCTAAACCCTGATGTAGTAGAGCACTTCTGTTCTACTTCCAATACATATGTTTGTATGTACATGTATATTTTTTTGTTTTTTTTTTTTTTTTTTGTTTTGTTTGTGCCGGAGGGGGAATCTTACATAGACACTGCTACTTAGCTGTAGCAATATGCACGTTTCGTACCGCACCTCATTTGGAACCACGCACAGTCAGTATTACCTACTGTTCTGGACTTGCAAACGGTACGCCTACGTACTAAACCCTAACTCCGTCTCCTTTAGCTTTACTGAGACCCTGTGGGAACGCCGTTAGGCATTTCATCGCAGGGCAAGCTTAGCCTGTAGGCTCACGTCAATTGAGCGATATTCGCTGCTCTAGCATCACTTCTTCTTTGCTGTTCTGCTCTCCTCAGGTCATGAAGTACCATGGCTGTCATCTTTTCCATTAGATTCCACACATGCCTTGAGTGCAACATATATGTCACTATATTGTCTGGCGTTATTCGATTAGATACTTCCTTTTCCATCATCATTCGCTCTTTTGTATATTTCCGACAGTGAATAAATATGTGTTCTGCGTTCTCGGTATTGCTACCACAGAAAGAGCAAGCTACTCCCTCCTCGTGACCGTACCTACGCAAGTACTCCCTGAAGCATCCATGTCCTGTTAGGAACTGCGTCAAGTAATGATCTACCTCCCCGTGTTTTCGTTCCATCCATGCTTGTATGTTACCGATTAATCGGTATGTCCATCTCCCCTTGCTTGATGTATCCCAGCGTGTTTGCCATTCGTTTAAGCTGGCTTGTCTCTCTTCTCTACGCTCTGCCACTGTTAGTTTCCGGCCTGTGCTTTTACTTTTATCATATATTCGCTTAAGTTCGAGAGCCATTATGTCTGGAGGCATAATTCCTGCTAGAACTCCGACAGCTTCATTAGAAACCGTGTGAAATGCACTGACTATTATAATGGCGCTCAACCGGAACACCGATTGCGCCACTCCAGCATATGTCTTATGTATTAAAGCTGGTCCCCATACAGGCGCCGCATACATTACAATTGACTGGCTGACCTTGGCCAGAAGAGCTCTACTGCTCTGTTTCGGCCCTCCTATATTTGCCATTATTCTTGCTAAGACCATGTTTACACGCGCCGCTTTTTCACATGCTCTTTCAATATGCATTTTGTAGATGAGCCTCGCATCAATCGTTACACCAAGATATTTCACAGCGGATTGTGTTGCAATGTTTTGCCCGTCTATGTTAAGCGAAATGGTTTCCAGCTTTTTCCTGCTAGTTATAAGCACTGCTTCCGTTTTATGGCCGGCAAGTTCAAGTTTTGCCTTTGTTAACCACTGCTTTATCTTCAGTACAGTATGGCTACAGATACTTTGTATTTGATGGAGCTCCTTAGCTTCTATTGTCACAGCAATATCATCTGCGTATCCAATTATTTGCACTTCTCTCGGTAGAGGGAGGAGCAATATTCCATCATAGAGTGTATTCCAAAGGAGTGGGCCTAGCACAGATCCTTGTGGCACACCACCTGTTACCCTATAATTTTTTGGTCCTTCGTCAGTGTCACAGATCCTTGTGGCGCACCACCTGTTACCCTATACTTTTTTGGTCCTTCGTCAGTGTCATACAGCAGAATCCTATCGACCAAATAACTTTGTATGACGTACAACAAATAGCTCGGTGATTTTTTGAGCACTAATGCACGCATTATATGGGGCTCAATGGGCCGAGTTAAACGCGTTTCTCACATCAAATGTGACGACCGCACAATATTCTTTGTTTCCGTACATCCACCTGTCTCCTTCAATAGCCTTTTCTGCTATACCTGCAACTTTCTTGATTGCATCAAGAGTTGAACGCTTTCTACGAAAACCATATTGGTTATTAGAGAGACCACCATCTCCTTTTAAATGATTTTCTAGACGGGTACAGATTATCCGCTCCAAGATTTTGTCCATCGTATCGATCATACAGAGCGGTCGATTGGAACTTGGTTCTCCTGCCGGTTTGTTTGGCTTCTGTAGGAGTACCAGTCGTTGTACTTTCCAAATTTTTGGGAACACTCCCTCACGAAGGCAACGTGTATATAAATCCGAAAATGGCTGTGGATGATAGCTGATCGCAATTTTAAGAGCCCTATTCGGAATACCATCTAGTCCTGGTGCTTTGCTATTTTCAAATCGCTCAGCAGCTTGAACAACTTTCTGCCCGGTGATTTCTGGCGCGTCTGCGACTTCTTCGCAATGATAATTTCCTTCTTTCTGGTTTTGTTGTAAGAATAGGGTTTCTACTGCATTTTTGAGCAATGAAGGACACGTAGGCGCTTGACATTTGCCACCCTTAATCCTTGACATTACAATCCCATACGCCGCTCCCCACGGATTTTCGTCCACTTTTTCGCATAATTCTTTGAAACATGTCATTTTTCTTTTTTTATTGCCTTTTTTAGGTTGTAGCGTTTCTTTTTGAATGTTTCTCGCAGGCTGTCACAATCTAAGCTGCGTATGTTTCGTTGAAAACGGCGCCTCGCTTCGTGACTTTCACTTCTCAGAGATTCGATTTCTCGATTGCACCAATAAGCAGGCTTTCTCTGTGCAGGCTTTGCTAATGTGTTGAACCAACAATTTAGCCTGTTGGTCTACGTCATCATTTCCGTTTACGTTTTCATCCAGCGTTAACTTAAAAAGCTCCTCATCTAGGGTTTCAATTCTCTACCCCTTGGACTGCACCTTTTGGTGGCAAACATTTCCTTGTTGTATACTCTTTCCTTATGCTTAGCATTATAGCTATATGGTCACTTTGGGTATATATGTCGCATATCCGCCAGTCTATATATAGATATAGCACCCTGCTGGCAAAAGATATATCTATAATAGAGCCACGCCCATTCTTCTCGAAGGTGTTTTGTCTTCCTGTGTTAAGCACTACCACGTCTAGAACACCAAATGCTTTCAGTAATGCGCTACCTCTTACCTCACCTGCAATTATATTAGGTGTAGTTGTCATCGCATCCTTTACCAAGTCGTGAAGTATTTTTTCATATTCCGCATGTGGTATACTTGGCGGTATATAACAGCTGTAGAAGTAAATCCCCCATATTTTGGCTCTTGTATAGTATGCCTTGTCAATTAGTGGTTTGTCTTGCATCATCTTATCTCCGCATGCCCATATTGCAACCTTTTTTGTGGTGTCGGAAATCCACTTGTCAGAGTCTTTATTTTTATACTGCTCACAGATTAATGCAATGTCTATTTTATTTTCGTAAATGTTTTGCGTCAAGAGATCCTGGGCCCCTTCGCAGTGGTTCAGGTTTATTTGTAATATTTTCATCTTTTAGGTTTTTTGAGCGCTGCTGTATATATGGGGCATTTCCGGCTTCCTATCTGATGGTCTATGTTTGTGTTTCCACAGCGTTTACATGCCTTGCAGAAAGGATTGTTAACACAATCTTTGGCGAAATGACCCTCTTCTCCGCATATAATACAGCACTTGCTTCTGTCTTCTGGGTTGCTGCATGATTTCGCCACATGCCCATACTCTAAACATCTGAAACATTTCTTCAGTTGCGCTTTTTCCCTGATTCTGCAGATTGTCCAGCCGATTTTTATCTTTTGTGCTGCTTGTAGGTGCTTTGCTTCCTGTGCCTGAAGCTTATGATTACTTTCTGCGTGCCTGCATATGCTGGTCTAATGCTTTTAGTGCACTCTACACTGAATAGACGCAGCTCTTCAAATTCTGAACGGACTATATCCTCTTTCGTCGTTATATCGTCCAAGTCTCGCACTTCCACTGTGATTTCTTGTGTTAGAGATCTTATTTGTGCTTGCTCTCCTAGTATCTTCCCTATTTCCTCTCTATATTCCTTAGTACTTCCTGTCTCCGCTTTTTTTAGCTCCAACAGTATCTCACCTTTAGCTGTCTTTTTAATTCGTGTGACATTTTCGCCAAGCACCTGCAGATTTTCATTCTGCTTAACCGCCCGAAGTATGTCTGCGTAAGACATGTCACCGGTTTTTTCGATAACAATCGCTCCTGGTCGAAGGCGTGGTACGGCGTTTTCCTTCTTCTTATTTTTATTTTTTTTGGGCTTTACTTGGTATCGTGATCCAGATATCTTCTCTTGTCGCGTCTGTTTCTCCTCCCCCGAGATGTCACGTAGTCTTTTCGGTGTGACTTCAGCAGTCATCTGTTCCATAGCTCCTCTTCTTCCTAAGTTAGCTTCCCATTGTCTAATATAGTCATCTGGTGCACGGGTGTAGAGCTTCGATATTTCGCTAAGCAGTTCCCTCATGGGATTGTTGATAGTGCCCTGTGGCGGATGCATCATATCCGCTAGCTTTTGTATCATAGCTCTGAGTTTATACATATGATCACGTTGCGACTGCGCTTCTTCCAATATCGGGGTGTTCTCCTGAAGCGTTGGAGGTGACGATTTCGACCTCGCTGGTCTTTGTGCGGAGAGCACCTTCACTGGCGATCTAGCCAAACGCGAGGCTTTTTTTAAAGGGGTCCACTCCTGACATCGTAAATTGACTCGTGATACCGCTAAACTTGTTGCTGCTATTGTTGTTTTTGTATGTTGTTTAATTTATTGTCTCCATTTATCTGTTTAACCAGCGCATCGTGTGCAGGGGGCGGGCCGAAATAGACAGGAACGGGTAAACCCTCGGGGGCTGTGCCCCTACCCCAGTTCCTTGAGACCTGTCCTACGCTTTACCGGTTCCGGTAAACTTGGACGAACCGGCGCTCGCCCGGAGAAACGCACTCTACTAGTTCTGCGCCCAATGTACACTTCCTGACCAGGGCCCGAAGGGGCTGGTTTCTGATTCACATCGTGGCTGACTCTTCGGCAGGGCTGACTCACATCACCCTCTCCACACCATCAGTGAAAACAGCTGGTGATGCTTCTAGGGACTCCCAGTGCGCCCCGGTATGGACCGGTCTTATTTACAGCCGCACCTAACATGGTGAACAGACGTTGACCAGGAAGCCGCTCACTTTCAGTCCGTCGCGCCTGGATTTTTGATCGGTCACGTATATTACCGCATCCTCCACTCCTGCCGCTCATCGTCGGGGGTTGCTTATTCGTTGTAACTTATTTCGCAACTAACCTGCTACTACAGGCCGTTCGGCTATCCGCGACCTGCCGACCCCCCCGGTAGCTTAGAGCTCAGCTGGGATGCCTGATCCCGCACGTTTATGTATGTAGTTATGTACGTACTCGATGGAATTTCCATTGTTAACGCATCGAAAATTTGTAACATGCGCACATATTCAAAGCTGATACATTTTTTGCCACACATGATTCAAATCAGTCCAGCAGAAAATTGTTGTTGCTTGCTATACTTATAGATTTACCCAAAGACTTACTCGTAGATTTACTTATAGTTTACCCAAAGTTTCACATCAATTCAAACAATCGTCGCAACGCTATGAACTGACATGATACGATTGAAACCGAAGCCAGCCATTTTCTATGGTGAACTGAATTGATTTGATTGTGTTTTTGGCACGACTGTTTGTTCTGATTTTATCATACTCGTTGCAGCTCTCTGATGTGAACCTATTACTGCTGCAGCAAACGTCGAAGCCGCAGCAAATAGTTGCCAGTATTCTGTCGAATCATCAAACGATATGCGCAATAATTCATCGAGCTAACGTTCTTGATATTTTCTTCACATGAAATTAAGGCAAGAGAATTGTTATTATGTATGTAAAACTTACATCTATATTTTTAACTTAATAACTCACCATTCAATGGTAATATTTCTCTTCACCTTGCCAAAAGATATTTGTCGCAGTTACTCAGTATAGCGTCGTGTAAGCACAATATCGCGTGTTTCCAAGTTTTCACCAAAAATAAGGGTGGCCACTTGATCTATTGTTGCGAGCATTAAATTAATAATTGCGTTCGTATGTTCCGAAGGGTCGTTTATCTGTTTTGATCACGACTTTGTAATCATCATTTGGCAAGCGCTGCAAAGCCCTCGCAATCAGCCTGACAACGCATGTCGTTCTTTAAGTAGTTGCTGCAGATCTTGAATAATTCCCTTTTCATTGCTGCATTGATCCTTGACGTCGATCATGTTGTTCCTCCATGTTGCACATGAAGTATATTTGTAAAAATTTGTGCGATTTTTTTTTCAACTCTTACTCCCTCAAATGTTAGTGATTGGCAAAAAAAAATCCTTTCTCAAGACTGGCGCTGCAACTTAACTTTAAGGGGTCGCTTTTTTATTTTAGTTTTCTATACATTTGACAGAGGAATTTTCGTTTTTTCATTTAAACTAGAATTTTACCAATTTATTTTCGTTTCTCAAAAATAACCATCACCTATTCAGAAAGTTGGCTTTTCAAACTTTAAAAATTCCTTTGAGGGGGTAAGGGATTTCTGACCTTTTCCCCGAAAAACTTCAATAATACTCTTAAACAATGTCCATCGGTCCAATGCTAGTATGTACGCCGTAAGTGATGCAATCCTATCGAAACGCTGCTCTATTCAAATTAGTTTTTCTTGTTCGTCGTAAAGTATCTACTTGTTGATCTCTGATGTGCTAATAGAGATTCGAAACAAGCACATCAATCGGTCAACTTAAAAATTCTACTATAATTAACCAAAGACATGGGTTCAGATGTAAATTGCGTCCACAACAAAAGAACTCCAAGACCTTTTTTTTACTGATTAATTGCTTATTACACCACGTTTAATGCCTCGTCTCACGAGAACGTGATAAAAAGTATAATATATGTGGTTTTTTTGAGGTAATAAAAATTCAAAAGATTCTAACAAACATGAATTTTGAACACATGCTTATGATTTGAAATGTAATTTTATTATTTACGAATTGCACAGACTTTTAACATAAAAGAATAAAAATAATCCTCTGTCCGTCCCTTGGTTTTAAGCTACCCCTCGACCAATTTTCCGCCAAATCGGCATATGTTTTCGATATTTGTGTCTCTGTTATTTTTTTCCGTTTTCGAATTGTTTAATGTAAAATTAATATGAAGATTTAAAAATAAAAGACAGTAAATCTTTCAAAATCACTGATAGTGTCATAAATGTTGAGCACAAAGGTATCTGAACTCGATGTTATAGCAGAACCAGTGAAAAACGCTACTGCCTTTCTTCCTCATCGGCAAAATGTAGGAACAGTGAAAAACGTGGTAAAAACGCAGAAATCAGCCATCTTTGTTCATTTTCATTTAGGCATTGTTGCCATTGCTCAATGCGCATATATAGTTTTGAGCACAGCTTTGTTTCCAATTACAATTTTTTACAATATAAAATATCAAAACTGAAAACAAACTATTAAAAATAGTTTATATAAGAAAATAAACTTTATGCGTAATATGTATGTATGTATACATGTATGTGTGTAGTAACATAAATATTTTTATTGCTATTTAAGGAATGTTGTTGATAATTGGAAAGTTTTATACAACATTTCAAAATGAGATATACTTCATAATAATGATTTTAGCGATTAATTTTGAATTGTTGATTTCATGTTTCTTCGCAAAACCAGGTTTGCCATTTTCGCATTTTATTGAAAAAATGTATTAAAAATTAGTACTAGATTTCTTTAGAGCTGCATACTAGCACAAGTAAATTTATCGCAGGAAAGTTACTTGACCGTTTCTTAAGCGTTTTTTATATGACGTTTTTACATTTCTTGAGAGCTGGATACTAAGCTTAAAACTAAATTTAAGAAAAGTAATTGTAAAAATATTAAAATTTGAATTGATATACATACATTGAATTATGAAACATAACACACTTATAGCGGGATTCTGTAACCACTATCTGGTCTCTATTTGAGACATTTTGAGGTAAAATCTCAATTTGTGACTAGTTACTATTCACTAAAAAGTCCTTAATTTGAGACCTGTTAGTTAGCAGGTCACAAAGCTAAAAAGAGCTCTTGTCTGCCATTTTGAATATACTGAATAGAGATCATCATGATATTAATCGATTGTAATTTTTTTTTTATATTTTGTAAGCAACTCAAATAGTTAAGTCTATCAACATTAATTCTTACAGACTAATGGAGAATTAAATTACAGTTAAATAAGTAGATAGCTTAAACTTAAAAACAAAATTGAGGGTATTAATGAAGGATACCCTAGAATGAGAACAATCTTTTTCCTTTCTCGGAAATTGAATTAAACTCACGCATAGCACGCTTGAGAGGAGCATATACAGCAAAATTAGTACTTTCCTTTTTATAATAAAATGGGGAAACAGATCTGAGACAACGCTGAGGAGTATTGAAGTTAATTTTGCCAAGTAAATAGGGACAGTCAATATCTCCATTAATTACATTGAAAACAAATGAGGGGCAGAGAATGGACCGTCGAGTAATTTAAGATGTAAAAGCAATAAGCGAGATGTATACGATGGTATTAGGTCAACGAACTTTAAGGAGCGGAGAGCAAATTTAAGAAAAATCTTTTGAATACGCTCGATTCAGATCAGAGAGCATTTATCTAGATTCAGAAGAAGCTTCGATTTCATGCACTAATCATAAAAAGTATCAATATCACATTGAAGTTTTAGTACATCTTGTGAGTTTTTGATTATTGCAAAAATTTTTAAAATTTTTAAGGCATATAACAGAAAGTTAGCGAAAGAGAAGCAACAGGAGATGTCATTGATAAACAGCACAAAGAGAACTGGACCCAAATCGCTTCCTTGTGGCACTCCCGATGACGCAATGAATGAATTAGATGACACTCCATCGACACTGACAACGCATCGTCTATTGTGTAAATATGATTTAATCCACTGCAAGAAGACCGAGTGAAATCCTAAAGATGATAATCTTTTAATCAGAATATTGTGTGAAACTTTATCAAAGGCTTTAGAGAAATCTGTGTAGACACAATCTACCTGAAATCCAGCGGGAATGCAGACATACAATAATCGCTAAAAACCGCTAAATTGACACAGTGGAGCGTCCCGAGACAAACTTTTTCTGATTGACATTAATTATTGATTTTACTGCAAAAAATAATTGATTTTTAACAGTACACTCAAAAATTTTCGAAATAGTAGAAAGTTTAGAAACAGGCCTGTAATTGGAGACTATATCCTTTCTACCACCTTTGAGAATAGGGGTAATGCATGTCAATTTCCAGTCAGAAATAAAGTTCCCAGAGGAGAGAGACTTATTGAAGATAAGCATGAGAGGATATACCAAGGCAGTACAATTTTTTATAAGTACAAGCGGAAGCCCATCCAAATCCAATTTGGAAGAAGACTTAATATCACCAATAGCCTTGGCAATATCATCCTGTGAAAAACAGTGAGCCAAAATTTATGGATGCCAAATTATTAGCCGAAAAAGTGGAACTAATAATGCACATTTTGAACATAATTCATGCATGCTGACTTATCACCCCAGCGTAGAGCAGAGAGAATGGTCGAACACGCGCTTCTAGATTTTACAAAGTTCAAAAAGAACTTGGGGTTCGACTTAATTATAGACTCCGTACTGTAAATAAACCTTTTATAGAGAGACTTATTCAATTCATTAAACAGGTTTGTTATTAACAGTGCTGATATTGAACAAAGAAAACATGAGATTTAGTTGAAGAGAACTTTCTGTAGTATTTATACAAAAAACATTACAAAATTCTTGAATTGATTTCTTAAAAATCGAGAAACTATTAGCTGTATCTAGTCCCGAAAGTAAATCATCCCATTTAATCTCAGAGAGGAGATTGTTGAGTCGTTAAAAAATCACAAAATGCAAAATTAAATCCAAGCCCATCAATAGGTTTAACAGGAGCGAAAAGATAAGTATCCACCTCAAACGCTAGCGGAGAATGATGAATGGTGGCAGGAGTAATTGAAGATATTTCATCAAGAAACCTAAATTTTAAGTTATCACTGAAAAAGACTAAGTCAAGAAAACGATTGAGGCTATTTGAATATGAGTTGACTTGAATCAGATTGAGACTACGCAAGCTATCAATGAGAAATAACTCCTGAGGAGACGAAAAATTGGAAGGAATAAGAGCAGGACTATAGGGACAACCAGGCCAGGCGATATTGCTTAAGTTGAAATTTATTCTCTTTCACCTTATTTAATACCAGCGAGGAAATATTATTTGCGTGCAACTTATGCAACTCTAGAGGATTATTAGGAGGGATGTATGAGACCACCCCCTCTTAAACAGCCAGTTTTTTCATGATCTCTGTCCTTACGGAAGACATAATAGAGATTTGAATCAAAATATTCACTATCAAAGTAACTGGAATTCAGCCAAGTCTCAACAATAACGATAATATCGAAATCCGAATGTGAAGAAAAGTTGCGATTAATATTTGATTTACACCTAATACCAGATAGATTTTGGTAGTACACCTTCAGACAGAAGCCAGTTGAAGAAGGTGCAGAATACGCATGAAAAAAGTTGTGTCTAACAGGCGCATCCCCTAATCTGTAGCGCTGTTTTCCCCTCCCTTTGGAAAAAACTTAAAAGGACGCAACTTAATGCCAGAAGGCCATACTGAAGAGGAGAAAACGACGTTAAAAAAAGATGGGGACACACCTAACTTAATGTTTCTCCTCTTAAGATTATTAATATCAGTATCTTTCTTAATTAATTTATAACATAAAAGATGCTCTCTATCAACATTAGCATGTTTAACGACAAAATATATAATATCTTCTTCAGTGACTGAGTTTTTAAGGGCAGACAAATGAATCCATTTCTTGGGTATGACGACATCGAGATCACAATTGGCATTAACACCAACAACAGTTGAAGCAGCTGGGGATTTTTTGTTCCTAGTACTCACTTTTAACTTCACATTTCCATTAGCAGTAATTGAAGTCGAAGTGTTTAGATTAATAGAATCATTAACAGCAACTGTTCGATTGTTTTTGGCTTTCGAATGAGTGTTGATATTCCTAGCAACAAATATTAAATATTATGAAACAAAGTCAACATATATTTTTATTTTTATTGATAATTATATTTTTTGACTATGTTATAGAAAATTTAATATTTGTTATCGACATATTTATTTTAATTCAAGTGTAAAAACATCTATGAATAATGAAATGTAATAGATTTTGTGACTGTCAATTACAAAATAGCAAAATATCTCAAGTCTAAAAAATTGTCTCTAACTTAAAATCTCAACTTTAGAGACTTGAGACTGTATCACAGTACACGGTTACTCTAACAACACATTTATAATACTTAATCTATTACTCACCTTAATCTATTACTTCAGTTTAACGAAAATGCGCAAAAAATTGTACCTTCCCTTATATTTAATACATATTTATATATATTTTTTTCCTGACTGAACGGAATAAAGAATAATTTGTATTAAGAACGTGAAATCGATCGGACGTGTTTTTCATTTCATCGGGTTTTTACATTTTTCCCTGACAGCAATTAGGTTTTTACATTTTATTAGCGCACTCCCAAGTTATATTTTTTTCGCATTTCAAAAACGCTTGAGATTTTTCATGGCGCCTAAGCAGGGACTAAGTGCGTGGATTTAGTTTATATTTTTATTAAAAGTGCCAACTAATCGTGTTAGTGCGAACTTTCGTTATCGTGACTAATTGCCTGTTAAAGCTTTTCAGTTTTCGGCCTTCGGGAAAATGAAGTGCAAACCAATTAAACTTGAAAAAAACATCACCTGAAATACAAAAAAAAAACAAGAGATATGTATATAAAGAAATAAAAAATTCCAATAGATACATAATTATACATATATAATTGGTACAAACAGTGGAAGTGGACAAGTGCAGTGATCTCTAAATAAAAAGAAAATTGACAGGAAAAGTAATTAATACTTACATATGTATATACTGTTTGTCCACGATGGACTCCTAAAGTTTTGAATCGATTTTAGCAAAATTTAGCACACTGTGTCCAGTTCGAACCAACTTAGCAGATAGGATAGTAAAACAATTCATAAATAAAGAATATAGTGAAAGCTCTACTAAATCGACGCCCTATTACGCGGACATCTCCATTAACTATTCACATTATTAAGTACAATTAAGCGGACAACTCTACTAACTGAACAAAAAGGTTGGTAAGCAGACTTTGAGAAAGCAGACTTAAACTCGTTATTTTTTCCATATTCAAAATTAAATCTCAAGTACAATCCTTTGGATTCTTATTTTGATAAAGAGGTTTTCGCCTTTATTCATAAATAAAATTTCTTTTCTTCTTCTTTACTGGCGTAGACACCGCTTACGCGATTATAGCCGAATTAACAACATCGCGCCAGTCGTTACCTCTCTTCGCTACGTGGCGCCAGTTGGATATTCCAAGCGTAGTCAGGTCCTTCTCCACTTGATACTTCCAACGGAGTGGAGTTCTTCCTCTTGATTTGGTTCCCCCGGCGGGTACAGCGTCGAATGCTTTCAGAGCTGGAGTATTTTCGTCAATTCGGACAACATGACCTAGCCAGCGTAGCCGCTGTCTTTTAATTCGTTGAACTATGTCCATGTATATATCATAGTGAATGCGATATTCACCGTGGCCAACGCGAAAAGGGCCGTAAAACTTTCGCAGAACTTTTCTCTCGAAAACTCTCATCGTCAACTCATCAGTTGTTGTCATCGTCCAAGCCTCTGCACCATATTCTTCTTCTTCTTTACTGGCGTAGACACCGCTTACGCGATTATAGCCGAATTAACAACAGCGCGCCAGTCGTTACCTCTCTTCGCTACGTGGCGCCTGTTGGATATTCCAAGCGAGGCCAGGTCCTTCTCCACTTGGTCCTTCCAACGGAGTGGAGGTCTTCCTCTTCCTCTGCTTCCCGCGGCGGGTACTGCGTCGAATACTTTCAGAGCTGGAGTGTTTTCATCCATCCGGACAACATGATCTAGCCAGCGTAGCCGCTGTCTTTTAATGCGCTGAACTATGTCAATGTCGTCGTATATCTCGTACAGCTCATCGTTCCATCGAATGCGATATTCGCCGTGGCCAACGCGCAAAGGACCATAAATCTTTCGCAGAACCTTTCTCTCGAAAACTCGCAACGTCGACTCATCCGTTGTTTACATCGTCCAAGCCTCTGCACCATATAGCAGGACGGTAATTATGAGTGACTTATAGAGTTTGGTTTTTGTGTGTCGAGAGAGGACTTTGCTTCTCAATTGCCTACTTAGTCCGAAGTAGCACCTGTTGGCAAGAGTTATCCTGCGTTGGATTTCTAGGCTGACATTGTTGGTGGTGTTTACGCTGGTTCAAAGATAGACGAAATTATCTACAACTTCAAAGTTATGACTGTCAACAGTGACGTGAGTGCCAAGTCGCGAGTGCGACGACTGTTTGTTTGATGACAGGAGATATTTCGTCTTGCCCTCGTTCACTGCCAGACCCATTTCTTTTGCTTCCTTGTCCAGTCTGGAGAAAGCAGAACTAACGGCGTGGGTGTTGAGGCCGATGATATCAATATCATCGGCATACGCCAGTAGTTGGACACTCTTATAGAAGATGGTACCTTCTCTATTTAGTTCTGCATCTCGAACTATTTTCTCCAGAAGCAGGTTGAAAAAGTCGCACGATATGGAATCGCCTTGTCTGAAACCTCGTTTGGTATCGAACGGCTCGGAGAGGTCCTTCCCGATTCTGACGGAGCTTTTCGTGTTGCTCAACGTCAGTTTACACAGCCGTATTAGTTTTGTGGGGATACCAAATTCAGACATCGCGGCATAAAGGCAGCTCCTTTTCGTGCTGTCGAAAGCAGCTTTGAAATCGACGAAGAGGTGGTGTGTGTCGATTCTCCTTTCACGGGTCTTTTCCAAGATTTGGCGCATCGTGAATATCTGGTCGGTTGTTGATTTACCAGGTCTAAAGCCACACTGATAAGGTCCAATCAGTTTGTTGACGGTGGGCTTTAATCTTTCACACAATACGCTCGACAGAACCTTATATGCGATGTAAGGAGGCTAATCCCACGGTAGTTGGTGCAGATTGAGGGGTCTCCTTTTTTGTGGATTGGGCATAGCACACTTAAATTCCAATCGTTGGCCATACTTTCGTCCAACCATATTTTGCAAAGCAGCTGATGCATGCACCTTATCAGCTCTTTCGCCGCCTTGAAATGCCATCCCACAGCTCCTTTATACCGAGTTGTTGACGAGTGCTCTCAGAGAGCAGGAGAGCAAGCCGAGTCGCTTCTTCCTTATGATTGTTGACGTGCGTTTTTTGCTGCACAGAGGCGGGTGCGAATCTTGGCTGCAACAAGATAGTGGTCCGAGTCGATATCGGAGCGCACGCACATCTAAAACACTGAAGACGTGTCTTCCCTCTATCACAACATGATCGATCTGGTTGGTGGTTTTTCGATCCTGAGACAGTCTGGTAGCTTGATGAATCTTCTTATGCTGGAATCTAGTACTACAGATATCCATATTTCGGGCCCCGGCGAATTCGATCAGCCTCAACCCATTTGGGGATGTTTCATCGTGGAGGCTGAAGATACCTTCTTTACCCACCCTGGCATTAAAGTCGCCAAGCACGGTTCTGAAATCGTGCGCTCCAAGCACTCACAAAAGGCTTCTTTGGTCGTCCTTTTCTTCCGCCGGAGCGTGGGCGCAAATCAGCGATATGTTGAAGAACCTCGCTGTGATGCACATTGTGGTTAGACGTTTACTCACCGGAGTGAATGATAGTACTCGGCGATGGAATCTCTCTTCCACCACGAATCCCACACCAGACTTGGGTTCATTTATATGGCCACTGTAATATATGCCACAAGGATCTACTCGTCTCAGTCCTTGTCCCGTCCACCGCATTTCGTGGACGATTGTGATGTCTGTTTTTGTTTTCACGAGGATATCAACCAGTTGGGCAGCGGCACCTTCCCAATAAAGGGACCGGATATTCCAGGTGCGTGACCTAAATTCGTAGTCCTTATGTCATTTGCCATGGTCGTCATAAAAAAGGGGGTCTCTCATCCGAGGCTGATTGTTAATTTTCGTTGGGGTGTTTTTTTACGTGGCGGGTTCCAAACCGAGCGCAGAACCCTATGCAGGGGATGTTTCGCCTTCACACTTTAGCTCGCCTTCAATCGCCTTCAAATGTTCTTAGGCTACCCAAAGAATACTTGGTGAAGACCGGAGGTCGTGAGATCTAAAAGAATCGTGTCTGGCCACTCCCAAGTGAATGGCGATCAGAGAACTTTCCTCACTTGCGTGAACTTCTACATATGACTCCATCCTCCAAATTAAATTTTTACTGCATTGAACAGTTTATTATATGAATAATAGTATAAAATATATACCACAGCAACGGGTCGCCGGATCCCTTAGCCTTTATACATAAAAATTACGCATCACGTTGTTTGTCCGCGATGGACTTCTAAACTAATGAATCGATTTTAAAATTTTAGTATACTAAGTCTAGTTCAAACCAACTTAGAAGATAGGATAGTAAAAAAATTTCATAAATAAAAAATACAGTGAAAGCGGACATCTTCATTAACCATGCACATTGTTCAGGCCCACAATTAGTTGATATTTATTAAGTACAATCTATTAAGCCGACAACTCCATTAATTGAAAGCCTTAAATTCGTTATTTTGTCCAATGAAACTTATTTGTATGAAAAAGTTTAAGGAAAAATTTTTTTTTAATTTTTTTTTTAAATAAATAAAAACAAATCGGCCCACCCCGGGATTAGCAGGGATAGTTGTCAAATTAATTGAAGTTTTTATTAAGGAAAAAATGGCGCACTTCCAAAAAAAATAACGATTTTACTTAAAAAGCCGATTATTTTATATAGTTGATCGTGTTAAATTTTTTTCGTGTATTTGTTGGAAATCTAAAGGGGTCGGGTTCAAAAGTGGTCGATTTGGTATGGAATACCCCATATATAAAATACAACCTTAAGCAATATACGTGGAGTGTGAAAAAATTATAAAAATACGTTATGGGTGCGAAAATGAACTTCGAACAAAGAGAAAACATTAAATTTTGTATTAAAATTGGTAAAACTTTTACCGAATAGTTTCAATTGATTAAACAAGTTTATGGCGATGATTGCCTATCTCGTAGCAGAGCGCACGAGGGGTTTCAACGTTTTCAAAGGGGTCGTGAAGACGTAAATGACGATCAACATGACGGCCAATCAAAATCCGTGATCACCGGAAATACCATCGAAATTGTGTGTGAATTCATCAAAAATCAGCCGAAATCATCATTGAAATTCATGGAAGTGGAATTAAACATCTTTAAGATATCATATATCGCATTTTGACCGAGCATTAGGACTTACGAAAGGTGTGTGCACGGTTTGTTCCGCATAAATTGACTGACGACCAAAAGAGCTCAGCCGTCGCAACGTTTTGCGGGCGGAAAATCATTGATAGAAATTTATAATTACATACAGTTTAAAATTTTTTTGTACAACATGTAAAAGTAGAAGGCTTCACCGAATCGGAGTATGTTCATCGAATTCAAAAAAACATCAGACTCGCCAAAGGCCGTTCTTTTAATATCGAAGATATTTTGTAGAAATTCACTTTTGTTTAAACTACCTCATGAAACTTTTAGGTAGGTAGATAAATTGGGCGGCAGAACATCCTTGGCCCCGATCGCCCTAAGTTGTAGCTACGCCACTGGCCCAGTTGATACTAAATATTTAATTATTCTGTGCCAAATAATTTTTTTTGTGAATTTTTATTCAACCAAAGCCAACTCTCGCAAACCTGTCTCAAAGTAAGGAGTTGACGGACTTAAAGTCGCTAAGACGTCAGAGAACGGTTGCGAAAAGTAGTATATTGCGAATTAAAACGGATGTTCTCGAAAAGACTATGTTTTTAGATCCAATCGAATTGGAATGCCGCCTCGACATATTAAATTCATATAGTGATAAATTAATGAAATGCCAATCCTAGATTGAAAGAATTGATGAAGACGATAGAGGACCGAGGGGAGTTAGATGACATGTTCGTTGAAACAAAGTCCATAATAAAGTCAATTTTAGTAAAAAAAAACTCCACCTGCCGAGAGATCTTATGGGTTTGTTTAAGAGCTTCGTTCATAATGATCCAAACATCCCAGATATAGACAAAGTTAACTATTTCAAAGCGTTTTAAATGTCAGATGAAAAATACCCGAAAACGTTGGCAAGTCTCAAGAAGGTTTATGATAATAAATGTTTGATATTCTTCAATATAATATCTAAACTTTTTGAGCTGCCAACCATTCCAAAGCCATCTGCACATTCATTGCGTTCAATGATTGACGAAGTGTCAGCGGTATACGATTCATTGCTATCGCTGGGCAATGAAAAACAAATGACAAACTCAATAATTGCACACATTGTGATGACAAATGTTAACTCTGCCACCCGATCCAAATGGGGAGAAACGCTTGATTATGACAAGCTACCACTGTGGAAGGACTGTGAAGCCACCCTAAATAGGAGATTCTAGGACTTATCGGCGGAAGGAGCAGCACACACAAGGACGAAGCCCATGCCATCAAGCAGTACGAGTAATGGTAAGCAACAACAAATGGATAAGGCCAAATCGGCGGTAGTTGCTGCACATACAAGACAGTTTAGGTGTCAACAGTGCAAATCGAGAGATCACTATTTAACTGCCTGCACCACTTTCAAAACTCTTCCGGTGCATCAGAGATACGAGTTCGTCAAATCGGGGGTCTTATGCATAAATTGCTTGCGTAAACGCTGTTGCAGTTTCCTTCCCCGCTGCACGTCATCCGCGACCATCCACCACACATGCCATGCATACAGCGAGAATGCCGGACCGGATAATGTTGAGAACAGCAGTAATTTTAGTAAGGACCAGTTGTAGAGATTACCTGCCTGCGAGAGTGTTGCTCGGCTGAGGCTTCCAGGTCAACTTTATGACGGAGGACTTGGCTCAGAAGTTGCGGATTCAACGTCAGCACAAAACATTACGCGTAATAGGAATTGGCAATTCTAATACAAAAGTGGGATCAAAACTAAGCGCGTTTGTCAAGTCGCGGTGGAGTTCTGGGTAAAGCGATGCATTTCGGCCAATCATCCAGATCATAACATCAATGCTAGTAGCTACAAATTTCCGCACAGTATTGAATTGGTGGATGCAGAATTCCACTAATCTATAAAAGATTATATCCTATTGGATGATGAAACATCTTTCGATCTTTTAGCTGTTGGCCAAATTAAAAATGGTCCTAAGCAACCAATACTTCAGAAAACCCTCTTAGAATGTATTGTATCTTCCAAGTACGTTAGCAGTTTAAGTTATCCTCCCAGATTACATAATACATTATGCCAAGGTGAAGAAGACTTTATGTCAAATACAAGTAATTGTACTCAACTCTTCCTCGTTTTCGTTTACACAAGTACTGTTATTACCTCAATATAGCTTCTAACAATCCTTACCGCTGGTGGGGGGAATTGAAAAGACTTATATCGAGGGAGAACTTATTCATTCTGATTTTATTTCGTATTTTTCTTGCTTATATACAAATTTTAAAACTATCTTAAATAACTAAAGATATGTGTATGTGTGTATGTTTGTACGTATTGCAGCATATTGTTTATTGCTGCTTGACATGGGGTTATTTTGAAATGTACAATTAAATACATGTGTGTGTGTGTGTTATCTCTTCTGTTAATTAATGATTTGTGTCCCATGCATTTTATTATTATTAGATGTGCATTGCATGTAAATGCATTATGTATATATGTATGTATGTAAGTATATTAATATATAAATAGATATTTATATTTAGTAGAATTTAGGCTTTGCTGATAAGTAAGCATGTTGAATGATATTTGAACAAGTACGCTTTAACGGCAGACACTACTACTAAAATGTACCGCCAAATAATGGTGCACGAAGAAGACAGGAATTGTCAGCTTATTGTGTGGAGAGAGCATCTCTCAGAGCATATACAAATTTTTCGACTTAACACCGTCACTTACGGCACTGCGCCTGCATCATTTCTTGCAACACGGTGTTTACAAATACTCAGCGATGCTAATACAACTAAATGCCCAATCGGTTCATTGGCCGTTAAAAGAGACTTTTATGTCGATGACTTATTGACAGGATCTGAACAATTTTATCTGTGGATCTTAGAGGTGAAGTAATTAAAATATTAAACTCGGCCGGACTCACCTTAAGGAAGTGGGTTTCGAACCACCCTAACTTTTTCGAGGTGATTGCACTGAAAAGTCCTTAAGCTTCAATGACAAAAAATCGAGTTCTCTCAGAGAGCAGGAGTGCACGTCGATAAGGAAATCGTTCGGCTATCTGTTGTGATGGCAGCTTCTCGATGTCGAACCTTCCTTTTGTTTGTTGACGTGCGTTTTTTTCTGCACAGAGGCGGGTGCGAGTCTTGGCTGCAACAAGATAGGGTTCCGAGTCGATGTTAGGAGCTCGGAGCGCAAGCACATCTAAAGCAATGGAGACTTGTCTTCCGTCTATCGACCTGGTTGGTGGTTTTTCGATCCGGAGACAGCCAGGTAGCTCAATAAATCTTCTTACGCTGGAATCTAGTACTACAGATAACCATATTTCGGGCCCCGACGTAGTGGATCAGCCTCAACCCACTTGGGGATGTTTGCTCGTGGAGGCTGAATTTAGCGACCGTCGTGCCAAAGATACCTTTCTTGCCCACGTTGGCGTTAAAGTCGCCAAGTAAGATTTTGAAATCGTGGCGAGGGACGTTTATCCACCGGAGTGAATGATAGTACTTGGTGACGAAGTCTCTCTCCCACCACGAATCCCACACCAGACTAGCGCTCCTTTATATGGCCACTGTAGTATATGACACAAGAATCTACTCGTATTAGTCCTTGTCCCGTCCATCGCATTTCTTGGACGATTGTGATGTCTGTTTTTATTTTCACGAAGACATCAACCAGTTGGGCAGCGGAACCTTCCCAATAAAGGGACTGGACATTACAGGTGCGTGCCCTAAATTCGTAGTCCTTATGTCATTTGCCATGGTCGTCATAAAAAAGGGGGTCTCTCATCCGAGGCTGATTATTAATTTTCGTTGGGGTGTTTTTTTACGTGGCGGGTCCCAAACCGAGCGCAGAACCCTATGCAGGGAATGTTTCGCCTTCTCACTTTAACTCGCCTTCAAACGGATGTTCTTAGGTTACCCAAAGCATACTTGGTAAAAGACCGAAGATCATGAGCTGCTTGAGACATATCTAAAAGAATCGTTTCTGGCCACTCCCAAGTGAATGGCGATCAGAGAACTTTCCTCACTTGCGTGAACTTCTACACATGACTCCATCCTCCAAATTAAATTTTTACTGCATTGAACAGTTTATTATATGAATAATAGTATAAAATGTATACCACAGCAGCGGGTGGCCGGATCCCTTAGCCTTTATACATAAAAATTACGTGTCACGTTGTTTGTCCGCGATGGACTTCTAAACTAATAAAATGGTGGCGTTGTGTAGAGGCCTGGGGGGTTATTCGTAATTTTATTTAGCTAGGAGGCCTCTTAGACAACGACTACATGAGCTCTCGACTCTCAACCACAACTTGTGAACATCAACTAATATGAATTAAAAGATTGCTCAAACTCGGTTCTATATTTCTCTCCGCGTAGTTCATATATCTGTCCTATTTTATTGAATATAGAAAAAATGAATATCATGTTAATCGGTCGCTCCGTTTCACGGGGCATCTCGACAGGATAGAATTTATAGAATACTAGCTGTCAAACGTATTGCTATTGCCATTGCCAAAACTGTATGTGGGCATTTGCTATCATAATATAATCATTTGCGCAAAGGTGTAGGGTAGGTAGGTTCGAGCTGATGTAGCGCATGCTTTGAGCTCTTGAAAAATTTATTTTATCATTTGCGAAATGCCGTCGGGTAGGTAGCTGATGTAGCGCACGTTTTGAGCTTTTGAACTCCTTAAATATTTTATGTGGAAAATAAAAAAAGGATCATTAAATTGGGATTCATTGAAAATCCCACAAACCCATCCTCGCCTTTCGGTTTTCTATGTCTAAAAGCATTTTCGAATGAAGCCTTCAAGACTGCAAGGTCATTTGAATAAAAGGCATCCAGATAAGAGAGACAAGAGTGTAGCATATTTTCAAGACCTAGAGAAGAAGCATAATACTCAGCCAAGTGTAGCAAAACTATTTTCGGCGGCTGCTAAGCAAGATGACGACGGACTTCGAGCTTCGTACAATATCTCTTTGTTAATTGCTCAAAAAGGCAAACCACTTAACATCGGTGAAGAGTTGATATTGCCATCAATAAATGAAATAATAACTACCGTGCTTCATAAACCGGCCGTAGATATTATCCGAAAAATTCCTTTGAGTAATAATTCTGTGCAAAGACGAATTGATGAAATGGCTGAAAACATTGAAGAATCATTGTGCGATCACCTGAGGACAAGCCAATTCTCAATTCATCTCGATGAGTCCACTTTACCAACTAATGAAGCATTTTTGTTGACTTACGTGAGGATTATTAAAGATGAGAAAATATGTGAAGAACTATTATTTGCTAGAAATTTAGAGACCGATACAAAAGGCGAAACCATATTCAATATATTAGAAAAGTTTTGCGATGAGAAAGAGATTCCTTTGAAAAATATTATTATTTATTTTCTATGATAGGGTGCCATAAAGGCTTAATAGCGCACATGCGTTATTCATAGACAACATTTAATTGCTAGAAACTTAAGTGAAAAACTATTTCAATCACTGCCATATGTCATCAAAGCAGTCAATAAAATCCGCAACAGTTCTTTGAATGATAGATTATTTCATCAACTTTGTGTTACTAATGACGAGGATTTCAATCGTTTGTTGTTTCATACTGAAGTTCGTTGGCTATCAAGAGGCAATTGTCTGACTCAATTCTACAACCTGTTTGAATCTTTATAGAGTTCTTGGAAACTAAAGATACAGAATTTCAAGACAAGCTCATAATATAGAGTTCTTGGAAACTAAAGATACAGAATTTCAAGACAAGCTCATAATATCAAAGAATGAAATAGCTTACAATCTGCTGCTGGAGAAAATTATTCGAGCTGCAGAACTGAATCGAGCAGGTACAATCTTTTATAAGAGTATACAGCTGCTAGCGTATGACGATGATATTGATATCATCGGCCTCAACATGCGTTGAGATGCTTTTCCAGACTTAACAAAGAAGCAACGCAAATGGGTCTGGCAGTGAACGAGGGCAAGACGAAATATCTCCTGTCATCAAACAAACAGTCGTTGCACTCGCGACTTGGACCCCACGTCACTGTTGACACTCATAACTTTGAAGTTGTAGATAATTTCGTCTATCTTGGAACCAGCGTAAACACCACCAACAATGTGAGCCTGGAAATCCAACGCAGGATTACTCTTGCCAACAGGTGCTACTTCGGACTGAGTAGGCAATTGAAAAGTAAAGTCCTCTCTCGACGAACAAAAGCCAAACTCTATAAGTCGCTCATAATTCCCGTCCTGCTATATGGTGCAGAGGCTTGGACGATGACCACAAACGATGAAGCGACGTTGCGAGTTTTCGAGAGAAAAGTTCTGCGAAAGATTTATGGTGCTTTGCGCGTTGGTCACGGCGAATATCGCATTCGATGGAACGATGAGCTGTACGAGATATACGACGACATTGACATAGTGCAGCGAATTAAAAGACAGCGGCTACGCTGGCTAGGTCATGTTGTCCGGATGGACGAAAACACTCCAGCTCTGAAAGTATTCGACGCAGTACCCGCCGGTGGAAGCAGAGGAAGAGGAAGACCTCCACACCGTTGGAAGGACCAAGTGGAGAAGGACCTGGCTTCGCTTGGAATATCCAATTGGCACCACGTAGCGAAGAGAAGAAACAACTGGCGCGCTGTTCTTGACTCGGCTATAATCGCGTAAGCGGTGTCTACGTCAGTAAAGAAGAAGAAGAAGGCTTCACCGAATCGGAGTATGCGCACCAAATTCAAAAAAAACATCAGACTCGCCAAAGGCCGTTTCTTTCAACATCGTAGCTTAAGAAAAAAAAAAAACAACATTCCGTTTTATATATAAATTCTTATTTTCATAACGAAATATATATGTACATGCACTTTCATAAATAAAGGGAAATTAATATGCCAATTTTTCTATTCTACTATTGACCTTGGCGTAGAAGAATTATTCGTTAACTTTGGCATTGAAGAATTCATCGTTAACTGTGGCATCGAAGAATTCTGTGGAAAGCGAAAGAGGTGATCTGTTACTTTTCGTAGGACATCGCCGTGTTAATTTTCATCGGTCGGAGTAAGCGATACAATCATGCCGCAGCGTTTACCTTGCTCGCTTACCAGTGCCTACCATATCCCGCTGGGAACATATACTTTTATTTCTCCAAATTTTCAAAAATGGTATTCAAAACCTCCAATTCGGGCAAAAAAGCCTTCAAATTGTGTCAAAAGTGTACAAGACATAGGGCGAAAATGGGTTTTTCCTATGGCTTTTAATAAGATGTCTTTTAAATTTACTATTAATTTCCTCAAAACCCGTATTGTGAGAATTTTGGAACTTCAGAATTTGCGTTGCTTCTAGTTCCTAAATTTTGTATACTTAATATCGAAGATATTTTGTAGAAATTCACTTTTGTTCAAACTACCTCATGAAACTTATAGGTAAGTAGATGAAGGGGGGCGGCAGAACATCCTTGGCCCCGAGCGCCCGAAGTTGTATCTACGCCACTGGCCCAGTTGATACTAAATATTTAATTATTCTGTGCCAAATAACTTTTTTTGTGAATTTTTATACAACCAATGCAAAACGAGTAAGCCAAAGCCAACTCTCGCAAACCTGTCTCAAAGTAAGGAGTTGACGGACTCAAAGTCGCTAAGACGTCAGATAACGGTTGCGAAAAGTAGTATTTTGCGAATAAAAACGGATCTTCTCGAAAAGACTATGTTTTTAGATCCAATCGAAGGCTCCTTAAAAAAACGGTTCGTCCTACGGCCATGATCACTTTACCATTTCGGTAGCAAATGACGTGACAAATAAGTTTTGTTTTATTAATTTTGCCATGAGATGCGTATTTCAGGCGCTAGGTAGACAGTTTTACGATTTTAGGCGAATTTCCGAAATTTCAAGGCCGGAGTTTGGGTTGAAGATGCAAACCGATCTCAAAACGAAAAGTTGCATTGGAATCAGGAAGTACCACGGCAACTTTTCCGCTCTATTAGAAATCCCGAATCGAAAAAAGTCCGGAATCGACCCACCCTATTGTGCAGTATGAAGGCTAGGTCCTCTTCATTACATCTCACTCGCGGTCTTTGAAACCTGCACAACTCAGAAGATCTGAGTGACTGTTTAACTTTGTCTTTTGGACCGCAGCTATCTATATCCGGAGAATTCCTCCAGGCTCGGGTTGGACTCAGTGCCAGGACGAGTCAGGAGGACACGAAGTAGCCCTCTTGCAAGGTATTGCACGAGTGATGATAAACTTATACTAAGACTTACCGGTCTAAACGGGATTAGATCTCCGAAATAACAGGCCTTAGCCGGATAGAATCTGGGTATATTCCGATACGTGGTACCGGTGGGAGCTGAGCAGATATCCATCTTGCAGTTTAGACACAATATAAGCAGATTTAAAACTTGTGTTAAAAGCTTAATATTTAACCCGTTGAGGTCGGGTGAGACCGTCTCACAGCGCGAAGCGGCTTTCACCACTTATGGTGCCGCCTGGTTTCGCACTATAATGATTGAAATTTCGCTTAGTACTGCTGCAGTCTCTCCATAGAGGTGATTAGAGAGTGAATATTCGTGACATACTAGATTTGCATTGCATCAATCATGCTGCTTGGCCTGTGGGGATGAGACCATTGTGAGACCATATGGCCTGAGCTAAACATAATAAAAGTTTTCGAATTAATATACAAATGTACATACAAAAATGTTCCACAGTGTGATCAGCCGGAATTATATGCACGACTCTAGTTGTTTGCACCACGATAATACACCGTCGCATATTGCATTAAATCTTTGTGAATTTTTCCTTAAATTTTCAACCAATATATATATATATATATATATAACTACAGGTGGATCCGGCCACGCGTTTCTGTGGCATTTATTGTATAATATTATTCATATAATAAACTATTAACACACTGAAAATTTTATTTACGAATAAATGCGAAAAATTTGTTGTGGGTATGAGAATCCAAGGGATATTCTTGAGGTTTAATGTTGAATATGTTCATGCAAAATACATTTCACAGGAAAAAATAACAAATTTATAGCTGCTTTCTCAATGTCTGTTTACCAGCCTTTCTGTCCAGTTGATAGAGATGTACATCTTAATAGAGCGTCCATTTAATAGGGCTTCCACTGTATTTTTTATTTACATATTGCTTTTATAATCCTATCTGCACACAGTGTGATAAATTTTGCTAACATCGGTTATATAGTTTAAAACGAACAAACAACGTGACACGTAATTTTTGTAAATTATGATAGATGTACTTAAATATTTTTACATCTCTTCAATTGAACAAAAAATGAATACTAATATTTCCATATCCGTAACACGCTCTTCATTTCGGTGTGGTTTGTGATATGTTTTTGGAAGCCTTTTCTCTAACCTATTCTTCGAGTATTCTTTTATAGTATAATATACAACGACACCACTTTGATCGAGCAAGATCCTCCAATGTATCATTTTCTTTCTCTTCTACGACCATGTCTTCTTCCCCTTTGTGCCATATTTGAATATGAGTTCAACGTTTTTTTCCTTCAATTACGTAGTTGTTAGTTTTTCTTTGGTTATCTCTTCACCGTTCACTAAGGCTGTTCTTGTTAATAGTTCTATGGTAAGTTTCAAGGAAGGACGAAGAGGGGGTCCTCTTTTGGACTTTGCTCAAAATAATAAATCTTAATTTATTCTTCAGAATCTATGTCGTCCCCCTCAAAAATATCCTACTGGGCCCCAATAAACTTGTACCAACGTTTTTTCCAACCCAAAAGTTAAGGTCAATTTCTGGAAGAGCCTTCAATGCACATAGCGGTTCACATTTAATGGTTTCAATTGGCTCGAAACGGTCGTTTAAGCTTACTGAATAACCAGTCCTACGAGCTAAATCAGATGAATGCGGTGGTTGCAGCACGACATTGGTTGAAAATTTAAGAAGAAGTTCACAAAGAATTAATGCAATATGCGACGGTGCATTATCGTGGTGCAAAAAACTAGAGTTGTGCATATACATAATTCCGGCTGATCACACTGTGGAACATTTTTGGGGTTATTGTCTGGGGGGTGAGAAATTCCAAGTCAGGGTGATGGTACTAGGTCAGTATAGTAAAACCCTCAAAGGGTTTGGCGTTCGTATGTGTCAGTTTTTTTTATGACCTTTTAAATTTTTGCCTTATCTTGATGTTTTTTCGCTTAGTTGTAACATTTCTTTTTTTTTGTTTTTAGTTTCAAAAACAAGAAAACTTCACCTCTTTTGGCGACAGTTTTGATAAAATTCTTAACAGAAAATAGTTAAGTACAAAAAACTACTCGACTTATTTTCATTGAACGTTGATGAGCTCTTTAGAATCGTTAAAATGCTCATGAAATAATATTAAATTTTAATTGCCATGCTACATCGTAATTTTTATCAGGTATAATTATTTGTCCTTGTACAACGTCTGAAGGTAAGAACACACAAAATACAACTAAATAATAAATACCCTTTGTTTCAATACATAATTTATAAAAATATATATATAGTATAAACACTTAAATGACAAATGTTTTATACACAATATGAAACAAAACTTGTTGTTTACGTTGTTATAATAATAAATACAGTTAAACGCATTTATTCCTATAGGTAGACTGGTTAATCCAAAATTCATTTAATAGCATAGTGAACATGACAAAACGTTCTTCGGCGGTACGGAAGCTATAACACCCTTCATATTTAAAAAAGTTTCCATGCAAAAATGATTTTGATCGGCCAGTTTATATGACAGCTATAAGCTGTTGTGATTGGATGTGAATATTTTTTCGGAGATTGCCTTAGCTAATAATATATGTTAAATTTTGTAAAGATATTTTAATAAACAAAGATTTTTTGACCTTGATCGTTCAGTTTGTAATGTAAGTATATGCTAGGTTGGATCTGAATTTTTTTCGGAGACGGAATCGTTGCCTTAGACCACAATCCATGTCAAATTTTATGAATTCTCGTCAAATAAAAAAGTCGTTCATACAAGAACGCGATTTTCGGTTCCGACTAATTATTATGGGGAAAACGGGCATGTGCAAAATTTCAGCTCGATATCTCATTAAATGAGACATTTGATATTCCGGGTTTTCCAATAAGGATGATATGATTTCTAAATGTCGTTTCGGCAATTTTTAATAATAATAATGGTAATGTTTACTATTCTATCGTAGAAAGATATGCACAGGAAAAACGTTTACAAATGATTAAATTTTATAAACAAAATAACTTTTCGTGCGCTTTGCCATTTTATGGTCGTAATAATCGTCCACCTGTGCTCGCTATTCGTTGCATTTTGTTTACATAATGTTCATGTGCCAATAAAACAAACAAGGGTTCGAAGTAATGAAAATATTGCTGCCATTCAGGCAAGTGTTGCTGATGACCGCAATTTGTCGATTACAAGATGTTTTCAATAATGGGACTTCTTCTACCCACAACCTGGTGGATTTTGAGAAAGGATTTGGGCTTTCATCCGTATAAAATTGTTCTCACTCAAGAACTGAAGTAATTGGGCAACCGTAAGTGTCGTGATTTGCTTTGATTTTTTTTTGAAAAAATCATCTGCTCCGATGAGGCTCACTTTCATCTGAGTTGTGCAGTAAATAAGCAAAACGATACGTCGATTGTGATCCGAAGAAAATCCACAAATTATTCATGAGAAACTATTACATTCACTTCGATTGACAGTTTGGTGTGGATCTTGGTCTAGTGGAATCACTGTTTTTTGAAATAAATTTGGAGACACAGTTATTATCAATGGAGAGCGGTATAGATCGATGATAACTAACTTTTTATGGCTGCAATTGGAAGAAGTTGATCTCGACATCATCTGGTTCCAACAAGACAAAGCTACACGCCACAATCGAATTATTGCGAAAACAGTGTGGAGATTCGATTATATCAAAAAATTGTGACACTGAATGCCTCCCAAGAAATTGTGATTTAACACCACTTTTGCGAGGTTATTTGAGGTCATTAGTCCGTATCAAAAATCCAGACTTTCTTCAAGCGTTAGATGTCAATATTGAATGTGCTGTTCAAGACAAACGACTCGATTTATTGGAAAAAGTAATCGAAAATTGGGCTCATTGAACTCGTTCCTACAAAATAAGTCGTGGAGGCCATATGAATAATGTTATATTCTGAACTTAATTGTACTTCACTTTAAATAAAAAATATTTTAGTTTCCTTAACAACTAGTTTGTTTGTTTTTACAGAAATCATATCACTCTTATTAGAAAATCCTGTATAAGTTAAAAAAACGTTTTGTTGTTTTTTGTAAAAAAATATTTTCTTGGAGCTATGCTCCTTTATTGAATTCCACTAAAGAACTAAAGTTTACAATTTATTATACTTAACTCTAGACCTATGTTTGCCGCTGCAACGGGTACGGAGTTTGCTGACGCTGCGCTTTCCACACGTTGGCACTTAGCTGACGTTGCGCTTCCCACAGGTTGCCACTACACGTGTCGCAGTCTCGGCGATTTAGTGGTGTCATATTATTTTACTTTGTGTCATATGATATTAATGCATCATATAATACTTTTGAATGTATGGAGTGCTAACTAGTCCCCCCTTGAAATTGAAACGTCCTCGTTTGAATCTTTAGGTGTATTAAAAATTTGGTTAAGTCCTTCTATTGCCGGTTGTGAGAGTTTGTTGGGTTCATCTTCTTTTTGTTTGATCAGAAGTTTCTTCCCGAAAATTAGGGCGATGAATATTAAAAGGATGATTAGCGTGATGCTGGTTCCGTGTTTTACTTTGTTTGCTGCTTCTAACAGACTTACTTCTTTTGTATTGTTGAAGTTAAGCTGTTTCAGCATCTCCAGCGAGAGGAATTCTTCTATGTTGAGTGGTGCGGATGACGGTTGAAGGATGGCTGGTAGTGGTTTACTTGCTGTTCCTTCTTCGTTATAGAACTTTTTTCCGTTGATAACAATTGTTACGTTGGTATACAAAATTATGAAGGTTCCGTTTAAAAATGTAGGTTCGTTGTTTATTGAAATTTCTCCGTTGTATTTATTTAGAAATAATATTCCTGGTCCTATTCTCCTCTATGGTTGGAGTATGTTGGTTGTTGACCTCCGTGCAGTTTGGCAAACGTCTTTTTAAAAGATTATTTATACAAGTATCATTACTCAAATCTATTACATTATCGCTTAAGCATGTTTGTAGGGAATTGGGTTTTTTACAATAATTTCCTATTCCATAAATTCTTTTTCACAGTTTAAAATTGTATTGAAATTCATTTTATTGATTCTCCCGTTATTTTTTACTGCTCTAATATCTAAGGTTTTACAATTTTGGTTATCTACGGTTGGGAGGCTAACAATATAAATTATAATTTTGCCATTAGTTGCAATTTCTACTTCGGAAAATTCGAGTGCTTCGTCTAAATTAACGTATGGAATATTGTTATTGTCTATTATTTCTTTCACAATATTTATTTCTTCATTTGATAAGATAAAAGAGTTTATTATATTGGCTTTTGCCCAATGTATTGCGTATGCAATATTTAAAATTTCTTCCTTAATTATTTCTAATTTGTATTTTAGCTGTAAAAATGCTTCAATTTCTAAACTATTTTCATTTTGCATGGTTTTAATTATATTATTTGTAATATTTGTTATCTCGCTAATTTTGCCTATTGTAAGTTTGTTAATTAATACCTGATTATTGTTATTTTGTAAAACATTATTTATCTTACTTGAAATTATTTCGTAGTCTTCATCGTCTGGACTTCTTGCAATCCATTTCCATGCGCTACCCAGGAAATTTAATGATCTTTTATTTTTTGCTCTACTTTTAAATTGTTAAGTTGGGCTCTTATCTGTGTTATTATATGGGATATGAAGGGGTAGTTAGGGTTTTTGCGGATAGTTTCAGTTTTAATAGTCGCTTCTATGTGGTCTAGTGTGTCCGTATATTTTTCTATGTCAATTTCGTGTATTATCCTAAATGTTCCTGTTTGCAGTCTAGCCGTTCCCTTTTCTATTGTTATTAATTGGGAGTTTGAGTAGTCGAGAATTTGTACTTCCGCCAGGCATATCGGTAGTAATATTCTGGAAAAAAATGTCAGTACAGATTTAGTTACGTATTCTACCCATGTGAATTATTTGTCCTTTTTTAGTTAACACGGTACTATTTCTATCTTCCTTAACTATTTCCTTACTGTAGGGTTTACTTAACTTAGTTCCTATTCTCCTATTTTTCTTAACAAATATTATTTGTCCTGGTAGATATGATTTTATTTTCTTCTTATTTTTGTTATGGTATTCGATATCCTTTCTTTGTTTCTCAGCTATTTTTTCTAAGTTGCTTTGTCTAGTTCTTTCTATGTCTTCGGGGGTAAATGTAACATTCCTATGAAAAAATAGGTCTACTGGAATGAACTGAATGATTATACTCCGATACTGCTCTTTCTAAAAGTTCTTCAAAATTTCTGTGCCCACCGTTTTCTTTTATGCAGAGCATTATTTCAATTAATGTAGAGTGGAACCTTTCCACTTGTCCGTTAGCTTGGCTTTTGTATGGAGGAGTAGTGTAAACTTCTATTCCTAACTCGTCTTTCATCATAAATTTTAAAGATGCTGAATTTAAGGATGGCTCATTGTCGATAACTATTAATTTTGGTACTCCGAAGAAAAATATAATATCTCTCAAAGGTTTCCTGACGTCCTCTATTGCTCTGCTATTTAGGCTTTTTGTTACTGCGTATCTTGTAAATTTGTCTAAAGCTGTCATTACTATTTTTCCTTCTATATGTTGGTAAGGGAGTTTTTGCAATTTTCGGTTGATTGGGATGTCTCTCGTACTTATTTTCTTTACAAACGGTGCAGTTGGCTAATTTTCGTTTTATTTTATTTAACATACCGGGAAAATATTTTGTTTCGAGAATTTGTGTTTTATTTTCTGTGGCATTCCTATGTGCTCTTAAATGTTCTTTTAAAATGACGTTCTCCTACTCTTGTTCGTCACTAATATCTTCAACTAGTTTTTGGGTATATCGGCTTTTAATACTACTAAAATGAATAGGATAGATATTTTGCATCATACCCATTATCCTTTCTTCAGTATGAATTCCATTTATAACGGATGGGTTAAGGTATCGTTTCATGTATGAAATCAATGACTGTTCGTTGTATTCTGGCTCTGTAATTATATGTCTATGCACTGTTGAAAAAATTATTTTAAATTGATATGAAGATATTTCGTCAATTTTGAAAAAGATTTGATTTTTGAAAACATTGATTGGAATTTCTGTACAAGGGATTAAATTATGGCTTGAGCTTTCATCGCTATGAATCGTAAGTGTGAGTGAATTTATTTGTATTGGTATCCTTGAAAGGGCGTCTGCAACTACATTTGTTTTACCAGGTTTGTAAGTTAGTTCATAGTTATATTCTTCTAAAATGGCTTTCCATCGCTTCATTTTACTATTAGTATTCTTATGGCTTAAGGCATAGGTAAGAGGTTGATGATCGGTGATAATTTTAACTTTTGAACCGTAGAGGTAATTTCTAAGTGAATTTAGTGACCATATTATACCAAGCATTTCTTTCTCATGGGTGGCATAATGTTCTTCGGCTTTACTTAAAGTTCTCGATATGAAAGTAATTGGTCTACCGTCTTGCGATAGGACAGCACCTAATGCGAAATCTGAGGCGTCGGTCGTTAGTTCAAAATCTTTATCGAAATTTGGATGCGCTAAAACTATATCCTTGGATACTAAAGTATTTTTTATTTTATTAAATGCTTCCAAGGCCTCGCTATCTAGTTTTTTTTTCTATTTTTTTCGAACTCCGTTTGGAGACATGACCGGCTTCTCCTCTTAGCAGTGCTGTTAATGGTTTAGCTATATTTGCGTAATTATGGATAAATCGTCGGTAATAACCTGACATACCTAGGAAGGACCTTAATTCTTTGAGAGTTTGTGGAACTGGAAATTTGGCTACTGCTTCTATTTTTTCAGGGTTGGTTTTTATCCCATTTGAACTGATTACATATTCTAAAAATTCTACCTATTCTTTAGCAAATGTACATTTATCTAATTGGATTTTCATGTTAGCATTTTCTAAGGTTTGAAATACTAATTCTATGTTTTTAAAATGTTCTTCTTCGTTTTTGCCAAATATTATTACATCATCGATGTAAACATAGCATCTTATTCCTATATGTTGACGAAGGATATCGTCTAGTGCTCTTTGGAATGTGGCTGGAGCATTTTTTAAACCGAAGGGTAAGCGGAGGAATTCATATTTTCCGTTGTTTACGGAAAATTCTGTTTTTTCAATGTCTGATTTGCAAGGACTTCATTAATTTCTGGTATGGGGTATTTATCGGGGATCGTAACTGAATTGAGTTCACGATAATCTACGACCATTCGAAACTTTTTTTCGCCAGAGGCATCTGACTTTTTATTAACTATCCAAATTGGGGAGTTATACGGAGATTTCGATCTCCTTATTATTCCGTTATCTAAGAGTTCTTCAATTTGTCGTTCGATTTCGTATTTTAATGCCATGGGATACGGGTATGGCTTGGAGTAGACGGGGGTTTCGGTTGTTGTCCGGATTTCACCTTTAACGAGGGTGGTGTAGGTAAGTTTTTCATCAGTATCGGAAAAAAAGTTTGGACATTTATCGATAATATTATTAATTTTGTGTTGTTGTTGTAATGACAGATGTGGAGTATTGGTTGCCATTTTATTCACCTCGTGGGATATTCCTTGCTTTAACGTTATATTTATACTTTGACAAATTGTCATCAAATTTTTGTCGGTATGAATAATTGTTTTTAATTCTTTAAGTGTGTCGTTGCCTATTATGCCGTGGAACGATCCTAGAGTTGGTAATATAAAAAATTTTATTTTCCCTACTGTTGGTCCGAAAATGTCGACGAAGGTATGGTGAGTAATTTCCATTGTTCCAGCAATTGATTTTACTATAAAGGGCTTTTCATTCAGAATTGGATTCCTAATTCTAGTTGGCGTAATTCTTATTGGCTCCGGTATCGATAAGTAAATCTTTTGTGTCTCCGCGCCTTGTTCTAAATTCGTAATAAGGCAGCGAAGACGGCGCTAATCTAAAAAATTAATAGTATCAGGCTCATTTTTTCCTGCATTGTCGTAATTGCTATCGTAGGAATTTGTCATCGTATATCCCGTTGGGGTCTAATTCTGCTGCGTTTGTAAAAAAATTTCTTTGCATTTTACTTGGAGGGTGAGTCAGTTGTGCGGAAATCGGACGTTTCGGTGGCCGATTGTCCTGGAATATATTAGGCCTATTTTGATAATTAATTTGTCTTGATCGTATTGATTGATCTATTTCCATTGGGGTCGGTGGTTTTGGTGGTAAATTCGGTCTGTTATTAAAGGAGGTATTTTCTCTGATAATATGGGGGTTGTTCGGGTAATTGTTGAACCTCGGCAAGAATCCTTGGTTATTTGGCATATAGTTGGGAGAGTGTTGGGGATATCGATTTGATTGACGACCGAATGCCTGTTGGTCGAAATTTCGTCTGGGGGAATGGGAATATGTTAATTCGGGGTAAAAAAGTCTGCTGTTATTGAAATTATTAAAGTTGTTATTGGAATTATTAAAATTGTTATTTCGGGGAGGTCGTGGTGGTGGTTGAATATTGGGTTTGTGTGTATTGTTCGCGTGGTTTATTCTATATGTCATATTTTCAAGTTTTTGCTATAAATGCAATGCTTGTGGCAAGGTTGTCGGTTCTCTCATGCTGAGAAGACGAGGTAAATCACCGTTTAGCCCTCTGATAAATGTGCCAAGAGCTTTGTCCCTATATGAGTTAGTCATAGCCCGTATGGACTCGTCGCGTAGTTCGAGACATGAAATTTTGTCCAATATCAATGAAAGGTGTTGGTAGACCTTTTGGTAGAAGGTCGGAATGTCGTCATAGCGTTGGACCAGAGTGGTCATCTGATATTCTAGGGTACCTATGTCCCTTTTATCTGAATAATGCATCATAAGGCATTTTCTAATTTGGCTCCAATCAAGTGGAGTATTATATGATTCTAATGCGGTGTCGGCATCACTAATTACTTTATGCCTGATCATATGAAGTATCGCAAAATATTTAGGGGTATTCTTGACTCCCTCGTAGGCTTTAAAAATCCTGTCTACGCTCTTCCTCCAGGAGTTAAATTCTCCTGGTCGTCCTGAGAATTCCCTAAGGCATTTCACCATGTCCGGAATCTTATCTAGTTCATTTATGTTGTTCGCGTTTAGTGTCACGCTATGGTCGGGTTCTGTAAAGTCTGTTACGGTTTGCGTACTCATTCGTTTGAGTACTTCTCGAACTATTGTTGTTATAAGAGTTGGGTTAGGGGTTTAAAGGATGGGAAGGATTTGGAGGATGGGTGGTTTGCCCATAATCTAGCCTCATTTGATTTAGCTGCTCAATTAGTTCTTCGGCTGTGTCTGGCATTGTAATATTTTTATTTCTATGTCGAACAATTAAATTATAATTAAATTTCCTTTCTTTGCACTAGCACTTTCCTTAACAATTTCAGAATTTTTTGTAAAAGCTTAATTTAATTGAGGACTGTTTTTCTCCCTCTTATTTTCTTCGAGTAATTAAATTCCTTTAAATTAAATTTATTTTCTTAAGGTTTAAGACCTCTCTTTTTTTATTTTGAATCTCTCTCTATTTGGGTTGAACAATTTAATAGTTTAATTCTGTACTCTTTACAGTGACAATATTTTTTATAATAATCTTAGTACTTTTTTAAGCTTACATTAAAGGTGTCCAGCTTCTCATGGGGTATCCTTCTGCGTTCCGGCGTTGTCCTTTTTCCTACTGGTACTGGGGTCCCTCGACGCTTTTTTAAAATTCCCCGTTGGGCGTAGTAGCCGCTCGTTAGCACAGTATTATTATTTGTTTTTCTTTCACTTTTAACGTAGCCTTACTTTTTATTTTTTTCAGGCTTTTTTTTCTATTTTTTTCACGACCTATACCGTTCGCCACTCGCGTTGTCTTACTTTTTGATTTTCAGACAATAACCACTTACGCGCGCTGGTCCCTGCTCGGGCGCCAGTTAAAAAACGTTTTGTTGTTTTTTGTAAAAAAAATATTTTCTTGGAGCTATGCTCCTTTATTGAATTCCACTAAAGGACTAAAGTTTACAATTTATTATACTTAACTCTAGACCTATGTTTGCCGCTGCAACGGGTACGGAGTTTGCTGACGCTGCGTTTGCCACAGGTTGGCATTTCGCTGACGTTGCGCTTCCCACAGGTTGCCACTACACGTGTCGCAGTCTCGGCGATTTAGTGGTGTCATATTATTTTACTTTGTGTCATATGATATTAATGCATCATATGATACTTTTGAAGGTATGGGGTGCTAACTTATATATCATTTGTATATGTGTGTATTTTATAGACTCCGAGGTTTTTTTTCTGGGTGTTACAAAGTTAATGGCGAACTTAATTGAAGAGTTACTATATATTGTACATTTCCAGTTTAAAGATAGATGTAATTAAGTTTAATTAGTTACATTCGATATGGTTATATATGCGATATGCGATATGGAGGATGGAGTCATGTGTAGAAGTTCACGCAAGTGAGGAAAGTTCTCTGTTCGCCATTCACTTGGGAATGGCCAGAAACGATTCTTTTACATATGACTCAAGCAGCTCACGACTTCCGGTCTTTGACCAAGTATCCTCTGGGTAGCCATCTTCTGCATACGGTTGTGCGTTGGGCTTGGGACCTGCCACGTAAAAAATCACCCCCAATGAAAGGAAACAACAAGCCTCGGATGAGTGACTCCCCTTTTGATTACGACCATGGCAAACGAAATAAGGACTACGAATTGAGGGCATGCACCTTGAAAGTCTGGTCTCTTAATTTAGTAGGTGCCCCGTTGCCAAGCTGGTTAATGTCCTCGTAAAAACAAAGGCTTACATCACCGCCGTCCAAGAAATGCGATGGACGGGAAGAGAAGGACGATGTGACCAAAGATGCCTTCTATGAGCGCTCGGAGCACACCTAAGAGAGCTGCCCCCGCCACGATGTCAAAATTGTGCTTGGCGACTTTAACGCCACGGTGGGCAAAGAAGGTATCTTTGTCACTACGGTCGGAAAATTGAGCCTCCACGAAGGAACATCCCCAAATGGGTTGAGGCTGATCGACTTCGCCGGGGCCCGAAATATGGTTATTTGTAGTACTAAATACCAGCATAAGAAGATTCATCAAGCTACCTGCCTGTCTCCGGATCGAAAAAATACTAACCAGATCGATCATATTGTGATAGACGGAAGACATGTCTCCAGTGTTTTAGATGTGCGTGCGCTCCGAGGTCCTAACATCGACTCGGACCACTATCTTGTTGCAGCCAAGATTCGCACCTGCCTCTTTGCAGCAAAAAACGCACGCCAACAAACACAAGGAATGTTCGACGTCGAGAAGTTGCAATCACAACAGACAGCCGAACGATTTTCTACTCGGCTTGCACTCCTGCTCTCTGAGAGCACTCGTCAACGATTCGGTATAAGGGAACTGTGGGACGGCATTTCCTTACGTACAGCTGCAACCGAAATCATAGGCTTTCGGAAAGTGCGAAAGAACAGCTGGTACGACGAGGATTGCCGTGTTGCAGCTGAGAAAAAAATGCTGCTTACATCGCAACGTTACGATCGACCACAACACGTGCGAGATGGAATAGATAGCGAGAGTTGAAGAGGGAAGCGAGACGCATTCGCAGACAGAAAAAGAAAGAGGTCGAAATGCGTGAGTACGAAGAGCTTGATAAACTGGCCGACATGGGTAATCTACGCAAAAATGCGGCGACTTACAGAAGGTTTCAAGACCGGAGCATACTTTTGTAGAACCCCCAAATGTGATCTCACCGATGCCACGAGCATACTTAAAATATGGAAGGAACACTTCTCCCGCCTGCTGAATGGCAGTGAACGCACAACGCCAGGAGAAGGCGAACCCGATTCCCCAATCGATGACGATGGAGCAGACGTTCCATTGCCCGACCATGAAGAGGTTCGAATAGCAATTTCCCGCCTGAAGAACAACAAAGCGGCGGGGCGGATGGATTGCCGGCAGAGCTATTCAAACACGGCGGCGAAGAGCTGGTAAGGAGCATGCATCAGCTTCTTTGTAAAATATGGTCGGACGAAAGCATGCCAAACGATTAGAATTAAAGTGTTTTATGCCCAATCCATGAAACACCCTACAATCTGCCCCAACTACCGTGGGATTAGCCTCCCCAACATCGCATATAAGGTTCTATCGAGCGTATTGTGTTAAAGATTAAATCCCACCGTCAACAAACTGATTGGACCTTATCAGTGTGGCTTTAGACCTGGAAAATCAACAACCGACCAGATATTCGCCATGCGCCAAATTTTGGAAAAGACCCGTGAAAGGAGAATCGACACACACCACCTCTTCGTCGATTTCAAAGCTGCTTTCGACAGTACGAAAAGGAGTTGCCTCTATGCCGCGATGTCTGAATTTGGTATCCCCGCAAAACTAATACGGCTGTGTAAACTGACGTTGGGCAACACTCAAAGCTCCGTCAGGATCGAGAAGGACCTCTCCGAGCCGTTCGATACCAAACGAGGTTTCAGACAAGGCGATTACCTATCGTTCGACTTTTTCAACCTGCTTCTGGAGAAAATAGTTCGAGCTGCAGGACTTAATCAATCAGGTACAATCTTTTATAAGAGTGTACAGCTGCTGGCATATGCCGATGATATTGATATCATCGGCCTCAACACCCGCGCCGTTAGTTCTGCTTTCTCCAGACTGAACAAGGAAGCAACGCAAATGGGTCTCGCAGTGAACGAGGGCAAGACGAAACATCTCCTGTCATCAAGCAAACAGTCGTCGCACTCGCGACTTGGACGTCACTGTTGACAGTCACACCTTTGAAGTTGTAGATAATTTCGTCTATTTAGGAACCAGCATTAACACCACCAACAATGTCAGCCTAGAAATCCAAAGCAGGATAACTCTTGCCAATAGGTGCTACTTCGGACTGAGTAGGCAATTGAGAAGCAAAGTCCTCTCTCGACAAACAAAAACCAAACTCTATAAGTCGCTCATAGTTCTCGTCCTGTTATATGGTGTAAAGGCATGAACGATGTCAACAACGGATGAGTCGACGTTGCGAGTTTTGGGGAGAAAAGTTCTGCGATATTCGCCGTGGCCAACGCGCAAAGGACCATAAATCTTTTTATGGTCCTTTGCGCGTTGGCCACGGCGAATATCGCATTCGATGGAACGATGAGCTGTACGAGATATACGACGACATTGACATAATTCAGTGAATTAAAAGACAGCGGTTACGCTGGCTAGGTCATGTTGTCCGGATGGACGAAAACACTGCAGCTCTGAAATTATTCGACGCAGTACCCGCCGGGGGAAGCAGAGGAAGAGGAAGACCTCCACTCCGTTGGAAGGACCAAGTGGGGAAGTACCTGGCTTAGCGTGGAATATCCAATTGGCGCCACGTAGGGAAAGAAGAAACGACTGGCGCGCGGTTGTTAACTCGGTTATAATCGCGTTAGCGGTGTCTACGCCAGTTAAGAAGAAGAAGAGTTACATTTGAATTAAAATAAAATTCCCTTTGTGCGATCAATTCGCAAAAGATCTGTTTTTATTCATTAACAAATTAACACATATGTATACATTTGCAGTCACTGACGCTAAAAGGAGCGTGTTTTAAAGCACACTTTTTGAAGAAGTATCCTAAAGGTCCTATATGGACTAATAAAAAACTGCAATGTTTTTAAAAACCGGTTGTTCATCTATGAAGAGGGATCATTGTGAAAGAACTGAAACGTAGATGACAAGTTAGGAAACGAGAGGAATCACGTAACATCTAAAAGTAAGAACACAGCTATTGTTCTTTCAGATTGAGAAGTGGTCTAAGGGCCCAGTTAAGCATACATAGCATAGCTTTGACATACTTGTACATGCGAACTGTCACATACAGAATCTTTTTAATATGTACGTTTTTCATGTATTTGGTTACCGAACGCAGGACATGGCATGAAATCTGTTAAATTTTGACTTCTATGCTATGATTTCCATGCCCTGTTTTCTCTCTTCTCTCATATTGTCTGTTGTGTCACTTCACAGTGTTCTCAAAAGCCTGATTGTCAGGTGAGTTCCGATGTTTTGGTTTTAGTTTACAAGGTGCTTTCCAGAGTAAACAGGACTTTTTGAATCTAGCGCACCCTGGTGGTGCCATCTATATGTCGACTGTGCGTTAGAACCTGCTATCTTTATCGATTATCCAGTGAGAATTTCATGACATTTCATTGATTGGAAGTGAAGTTATTGCGTTTAAAGTGTCAGTATGTTTGTGTTATGGGTGCGAAAATGAGCTTCGAAGAAGAAGCCAATATTAAATTTTTTTAACTTTGGTAAAACTTTTACCGAGACGTTTCAATTGATGATAGAAGTTTATGGCGATGATTGTCTATCCCGTAGCAGAGTGCACGAGTGGTTTCAACGTTTTCAAAGTGGTCGTGAAAACATAAATGACGACCAACATGTGGGCCAATCAAAATCCGTGATCACCGGAAATACCATCGAAATTGTGCGTTCATCAAAAATCAGCCGAAATCATCATTGAAATTCATGGAAATGGAATCAAACATCTTTAAAATATCGATTTATTGCATTTCGACCGAACCTTAGGGCTTACGAAAGGTGTGTGCACGGTTTGTTCCGCAAAAATTGACTGACGACCAAAAGTGCTCAGAGTCCAACATTCGAAGGAAAACATGGCGCAGCGTCTTGGGGGCGGAAAATCATTGATAGAAATTTATAATTACATACAGTTTCAAATTTTTTTGTACAATATAAAAAATTAGAAGGCTTCACCGAGTCGAAGTATGCTCACCAAATTCAAAAAAACATCAGACTCGCCGAAGACCGTTTCTTTAAATATCGTAGCTTCAAAAAAAAAAACTATTCCTTTTTATACATAAATACTTATTTTCATAAAGAAATATATATGTATATGCACTTTCATAAATAAAGCGAAATTAATTTGCCAATTTTTCTATTCTACTATTGACCTTGGCGTAGAAGAATTATTCGTTAACTTTGGCATCGAAGAATTCATCGTTAACTGTGGCATCGAAGAATTCTTCGTCTCTATGGTAAGCGAAAGAGGTGATCTGTTATTTTTCGTAGGACATCGCCGTGTTAATTTTCATCGGTCGGAGTAAGCGATACAATCATGCCGCATCGTTTACCTTGCTCGCTTACCAATGCTTACCATATCCCGCTGGGAACAAATACTTTTATTTCTCCAAATTTTCAAAAATGGTATTCAAAACCTCCAATTCGGGCAAAAATGCCTGCAAATTATGTCAAAAGTGTACAAGACATAGGGCGAAAATGGGTTTTTTCTATGGCTTTTAATAAGATGTTTTTTAAATTTACTATTAATTTCCTCAAAAACCGTATTGTGAGAATTTTGGAACTTCAGAATTTGCGTGGTTTCTAGTTCCTAAATTTTAAATACTTAATATCGAAGATATTTTGTAGAAATTCACTTTTGTTCAAACTACCTCATGAAACTTATAGGTAGGTAGATGAAGGGGGGCGACAGAACATCCTTGGCCCCGAGCACCCGAAGTTGTAGCTACGCCACTGGCCCAGTTGATACTAAATAATTAATTATTCTGTGCCAAATAATTTTTTTTGTGAATTTTTATTGAACCAATGCAAAATGAGTAAGCCAAAGCCAACTCTCGCAAACCTGTCTCAAAGTAAGGAGTTGACGGACTTAAAGTCGCTAAGACGTCAGAGAACGGTTGCGAAAACTAGTATTTTGCGAATAAAAACGGATCTTCTCGAAAATACTATGTTTTTAGATCCAATCGAAGGCTCCCTAAAAAAACGGTTCGTCCTACGGCCATGATCACATTACCATTTCGGTAGCAAATGACGTGACAAATAAGTTTTGTTTTATACATTTTGCCATGCAGGAAGTACTAAGGCAAATTTTCCGCACTATTAGAAATCTTGAATCGAAAAAAGTCCGGAATCGACCCACCCTATTGTTCAGTATGAAGGCTAGGTCCTCTTCATTACATCTCACTCGCGGTCTTTGAAACCTGCACAACTCAGAAGATCTGAGTGACTGTTTAACTTTGTCTTTTGGACCGCAGCTATCTATATCCGGAGAATTCCTCCAGGCTCGGGTTGGACTCAGTGCCAGGACGAGTCAGGAGGACACGAAGTAGCCCTCTTGCAAGGTATTGCACGAGTGATGATAAACTTATATTAAGACACACCGGTCTAAACGGGGTTAGATCTCCGAAATAACAGGCCTTAGCCGGATAAAATCTGGGTATATTCCGATACGTGGTACCGGTGGGAGCTGAGCAGATATCCATCTTGCAGTTTAGACACAATATAAGCAGATTTAAAACTTGTGTTAAAAGCTTAATATTTAACCCGTTGAGTCGGGTGAGACCGTCTCACAGCGCGAAGCGGCTTTCACCACTTATGGTGCCGCCTGGTTTCGCACTATAATGATTGAAATTTCGCTTAGTACTGCTGCAGTCTCTCCATAGAGGTGATTAGAGAGTGAATATTCGTGACATACTAGATTTGCATTGCATCAATCATGCTGCTTGGCCTGTGGGGATGAGACCATTGTGAGACCATATGGCCTGAGCTAAACATAATAAAAGTTTTCGAATTAATATACAAATGTACATACAAAAATGTTCCACAGTGTGATCAGCCGGAATTATATGCACGACTCTAGTTGTTTGCACCACGATAATACACCGTCGCATATTGCATTAAATCTTTGTGAATTTTTCCTTAAATTTTCAACCAATATATATATATATATATATATATAACTACAAGTGGATCCGGCCACGCGTTTCTGTGGCATTTATTGTATAATATTATTCATATAATAAACTATTAACACACTGAAAATTTTATTTACGAATAAATGCGAAAAATTTGTTGTGGGTATGAGAATCCAAGGGATATTCTTGAGGTTTAATGTTGAATATGTTCATGCAAAATACATTTCACAGGAAAAAATAACAAATTTATAGCTGCTTTCTCAATGTCTGTTTACCAGCCTTTCTGTCCAGTTGATAGAGATGTACATCTTAATAGAGCGTCCATTTAATAGGGCTTCCACTGTATTTTTTATTTACATATTGCTTTTATAATCCTATCTGCACACAGTGTGATAAATTTTGCTAACATCGGTTATATAGTTTAGAACGAACAAACAACGTGACACGTAATTTTTGTAAATTATGATAGATGTACTTAAATATTTTTACATCTCTTCAATTGAACAAAAAATGAATACTAATATTTCCATATCCGTAACACGCTCTTCATTTCGGTGTGGTTTGTGATATGTTTTTGGAAGCCTTTTCTCTAACCTATTCTTCGAGTATTCTTTTATAGTATAATATACAACGACACCACTTTGATCGAGCAAGATCCTCCAATGTATCATTTTCTTTCTCTTCTACGACCATGTCTTCTTCCCCTTTGTGCCATATTTGAATATGAGTTCAACGTTTTTTTCCTTCAATTACGTAGTTGTTAGTTTTTCTTTGGTTATCTCTTCACCGTTCACTAAGGCTGTTCTTGTTAATAGTTCTATGGTAAGTTTCAAGGAAGGACGAAGAGGGGGTCCTCTTTTGGACTTTGCTCAAAATAATAAATCTTAATTTATTCTTCAGAATCTATGTCGTCCCCCTCAAAAATATCCCACTGGGCCCCAATAAACTTGTACCAACGTTTTTTCCAACCCAAAAGTAAAGGTCAATTTCTGGAAGAGCCTTTAATGCACATAGCGGTTCGCATTTAATGGTTTCAATTGACTCGAAACGGTCGTTTAAGCTTACTGAATAACCAATCCCACGAGCTAAATCAGATGAATGCGGTGGTTGCAGCACGATATTGGTTGAAAATTTAAGATGAAATTCACAAAGAATTAATGCAATATGCGACGGTGTATTATCGTGGTGCAAAAAACTAGAGTTGTGCATATACATAATTCCGGCTGATCACACTGTGGAACATTTTTGGGGTTATTGTCTGGGGGGTGAGAAATTCCAAGTGAGGGTGATGGTACTAGGTCAGTATAGTAAAACCCTCAAAGGGTTTGGCGTTCGTATGTGTCGGTTTTTTTATGACCTTTTAAATTTTTTCCTTATCTTGATGTTTTTTCGCTTAGTTGTAACATTTCTTTTTTTTGTTTTTAGTTTCAAAAACAAGAAAACTTCATCTCTTTTGGCGACAGTTTTGATAAAATTCTTAACAGAAAATAGTTAAGTACAAAAAACTACTCGACTTATTTTCATTGAACGTTGATGAGCGCTTTAGAATCGTTAAAATGCTGATGAATATTTAATAATATTAAATTTTAATTGCCATGCTATATCGTAATTTTTATCAGGTACAATTATTTGTCTTGTACAACATCTTTGTACAACGGCTGAAGGTAAAAGCACACAAAATACAACTAAATAATAAATACCCTTTGTTTCAATACATAATTTATAAAAATATATATATAGTATAAACACTTAAATGACAAATGTTTTATACACAATATGAAACAAAACTTGTTGTTTACGTTGTTATAATAATAAATACAGTTAAGCGCATTTATTACTATAGGTAGACTAGTTAATGCAAAATTAATTTAATAGCATAGTGAACATGACAAAACGTTCTTCGGCGGTCCGGAAGCTATAACCCCCTTCATATTTAAAAAAGTTTCCATGCATAAATGATTTTGATTGGTCAGTAGAAGTGTGGTGAGTTGTGTTGTGTAGTGATGTATGAGTATGGTGTCATCGGACGTGGTGAGTTGAGCTGTTATATTAGGATGCGCCAGTTTTACCGAGTAGAGGGGGTGGATGCTTAACTCATTTAAACATCCTGGGCCCCCTAGGCGAATATTTTGCCTAGTATTCCGCGAATAGTTTATAGTCTGTATTTTTGCGTACTGCTGGTGGAGTAGCCGAGGCGCAGAATACAGTAATGTACTAACATTTATCCTGGTGTGCAGAGAACGCATTTTGATTTAAAATATTACACGTGTATTTTGTATGCATTTTAATTTGCGTGCAGGTATTTTAAAGAAGCAACTTTATTTTGAAGTCTATTTGATTTTGCTTTTTTGACAACTCATTATTATGGCAAACAAGTGTATGCGTTATTTGCTTTTATTCATTTCATTGGCGGTTATTTAAAATTTTTTATTTCATCGGTACGGTATACCAGTTGTTGCCTTTTCTGAATGATCGGCAAAGGTTTGAATTTAATTATTCTTGGCTTATGAAGGACAGTAACTCCACGCTTGGCTCAGATATGGCCAGAATGGGTACTCCTTAGCCCTAGATTTAGGACTATGAAATTAGAGGTATCTTGCGAGGGAGTGGCCGTGAATCGAAAACGGCTTCGATTCGTGGAGTAGATAATTCTTTATACTTAATTTGAAGTTTTGTATGGCTGATTTCCATAACTCACCCATATGAGGAGCGCTTGGATAGATACGATAAGAGCGACCTTCACTTTTTGTAAGTGTAGGTGCGTTACTTTATCGCATTGGGAGTATGGTAATCCCTTAACTTACTTTTGAGATTTTATTTATTTTTGAAAATTTATGATAAATGTCGATTTTTCGACTTTTTGGTACAACTGTGTTATATTTGATGTTTTAGTGCGTATGCACTAATTTGGCGTATAGTAGCCCGTCTCCGCTTTAGGATTTGCTCAGAATTGTGTTTTTTTTTTAATTATGGCGTAAGCCATCCTAATATTGTTAGGTTGAATTCTGTTTTTGGTTTTTCTACCTTTATGTGGGGTATTAGAAAATTGTGGCTCTATTGGTTGTCTTACGATGTACCGCCCATTATTTGATCGAGTAGTTGTGGCTTTAGAGAAGTCTTTACAATACCGATCTTCTAGAGTTTTGCTTGTTATAGGGGGAAGTTGCCTTAACATTTGAAATTTCCTTAATTGTGAATTGAGGTAGAAGTCCGCCAAACATCTCGTCGCTCGCGCAATTGGTAGCGTACTCCCGACATCAGAAGAGGCAATGGACGCAATGTTTGCTGTCTCAAGCAAGAGTTTTGGCAACAGTGGTCCAAAACATACCTGACGGGTCATCAGGAGCGCAACAAATGGCTGCACCTCAAACGCAATTTGCAGCCCATAGACCTCGTTCTCGTCTACGAGGACAACGTACCACCGCAGCAGTTGGTTATAGAACGAGTCGCCGCAACCGTCGAAGGGCAAGTTGGCAAGGTGCGAGAGGCAGACGTAGCAACGATGGCGGGCACAATTAAGCGCGCCATACACAAACTAGCCTTATTTTCAATGGGAGTTGAAGGAACCGGATCCTGTCAAAGTGTTGCGTCAAGCGGCATATATTTGAAACCTAAAACTAATTAAAAAAAAAAGTATTTGCTAAAATATTAAAATTTGAATTTATATGCATTGCATTATGAAACATAACATACTTACCCTATAACACACCATATAGCACTTTAATCTATTACTTTAGTTTAACGAAAATGTGCCAAAATTTTACTTACCCCTATATTTAATACAGATTTATTATTATTGAACCTAATCAAGAATCAGTTGTATTAAAAACTTAAAATCGGTCGAACATGTTTTTCATTTTATCGGATTTTTACATATTTTCGTGACAGGCAATTAGACTTTTACATAGGGTTGGCGTAGTAAAATTATAGACTTTTCGCATCTCACAAACGCTTGAGATTTTTCCACACTCATGCTCAACTGTGCATTATGAAACCTACAATAAGAAAATTATTTAGTGCGGCCTGAAGGGGTTTGCCTTATTTATCGATTTAAAGGACTGCGTCAATTCAGTCAGTATTCTGACTTTTATTTTGTAAAAAAAAGTCAGGCCAGGTGACCTGGGGGGCCAGAGGATGACTTTTTTCATATTAACTTGTTTTCAAACGCTATTATAGCGCCTTAGGGATGCGCCTTCGGAGCAGTTCTGAGTTAAAAAAACTCATTCAAGATCTTTAATGTGGCCCGATAATACACATTGATGAAACTGTGCACTACGAAGTGACACGTTCTGAAGGAAATTCCGTCTCGTGATTTAGTTCGCGATTTTCTCCATATACGGCAATTTGTATGTAAGTGATTACTCACACAGAAAAAAAGTTATTACGTTGTTTTTTGTAGCACGATTCGTACGTTACATTCTAGTACAGGTAGAACCAGAGACCGTATGTTTAAAACTCTGGCTTGTCTCAGCCTTGCCGCCGCATAACGATGAGGACTGCCGAAAAGAGCTCTGTTGGAGGCCCAACGTAGTTATTACTGACTCGGATGTCAATTCAAGGCACAACGTCTGGGGAAACTAACGTTCGATTTTTTTTATATAGGGTGAAAACCTTTACAATATACAATGTAACAGTGGAAACTTCCCTACTTACGGACGGCGGTCTCAATTCGGATTAACTGCGCACTTAATCAGATCTAAATTTGTAGATGACGGCAGCTATGCGAGTTTGAAACTCTCGTAAAGAAATAAATATAAATATTTTCATTGAATATGGATAGAAGATAAACTTTGCAGTTGTTAGCTGACAAATTTTAACAAAACCATTTTTTATTACAAAAGCACGTTATTCTTAAAACTGCGGAATAAAATAACATCATAACATAAAACTTCTTGTTGTATTATGGAAAATTTGTTGGTTTTATTTTTTTTTTTTTTTCATTCACAGAAGATTAAGATTGGCCATTTTTAACAATTCTGCCAACGAAAATGCAACTAACTCTCTAAAATTTTGAGGATAAAAATGCAGGAAGCTTCAATCAGCTATTTTAACCCGTGCTCTTTTTACCCGTGCTCAGTGTGTAAAACGACTTTTGAAAGCTCCTATTCTCTGAAAACTCAGAAAGGTATAGGGAACGTAACCGGGTTCCAGTCTCTATCACTGCAGCAGTATGGCAGGGCACCATATTCGACGTTAAAATGTTTCTCGATAACAACATCCCTTACCATCACCAAACAAACGTAAAAATGTTCCAGTTTTTGCAAGACTGAGACAGAAACATGACGAAAAGGCCATAGCCGAAACTGATATTATGCGCATTAAAAAATTTGTGACAGTTTCAATGCACTTTGTCGATACGTACGGGTCTAATGATCCAATTTTTAGAAGTTTATAGGTATCACAATGGAGTTCTAAGCTGTCCAAGTGAGATCCTTCTTGAACAACCTTTTAACCTAACCAATGTGCGGTGGCATATAAATTATTATTATTTTTATTTATGTTTTTGCTGTTTATTAAATAAATAGGTGAGGCTGTGGACAGACTGGTCGGTCACTGCAGGCGGCATAATATGCCCCTGATCCTGGATCATTGAATCATAAAGTACGTGCTGGTCCAGGGCTGGAAAGCAGGCTGTCTGCGCTAAACCATTCGATCACAGACGCAAACCACTGCAGCTGCCCCCTAAAGGCGACCACCAACAGGCGCAACTGTCCTTGGTGGCCAAGCAGAATCTCAGATCTTATAAAAAAGGTACGAAAGCTTTTTACTAAATCGAAATCATATAAGAAGATTAGGTCTGGAAAACAGGAAAGCTTTAGGAGATTTTATGAAAGCCTTACCTTTAAACCAGAAACAGCTAGGCTGCACGAGACTTTGGCCAGAGGCAAGACTTACACTGGATTGCTGATCAAAATATGTGGCAGGACGTATACGACCATCGCGAAAGAAAGAGCTTCGGCATTTTTACGGGCGCACTTTCTGGGAACAATTCGGGTACCCGTAGTCGAATACAAGCCATCTCGCTTAGATTGGGTTGTCGCAAGACAATTGTTTACTGCGGACTCAATCAAATGGGCTATGGAATTGTTCGAGAATGGCAGGTATCCGAAGGTGGACGATACCTTTCCAGCACTCCTACAACAAGGAGGTACAACAAGGAGAGCAGGTTTTACTGCCACATTTTGTTCGGCTGATGAGGTATAGGCGCGAGTTAAGGAACGTATTCCTTATAATAGTAACAAACATCAAAACAACCTTTTGTTTCAGTAAAAAGAATGCAGAAACAACCTTGAATTGGAACAATTGAAATGCACTATCGCTACAACAAACAATCCTAAACAAACAAGTATCAAAACAACATTGAATTTGAATACCACAACAACCTTATCTTAAAACAAAGCAATTGTATCTAAGCAAGCAATATATATGTAAACAAACCTAAACAAATAATATAATAAACTATCAACTAGTAATAAGTAAACATATTAGTTAGTATAAATAGAAGAACGATGTAATAAGTTAGTCTTAAGAGTATAAATAAAGAGTACAAATTTCGGTGCAGCTCAAAATATATCCATTTGACTCATTTTTACTCAATGTAAAAATTAACTTGGGGCTCAAATAAATTTGCTATCCAAAAAGCCAGATTTTATTCCGAAAGGAATAAATCAAAAAATTCCACAAGAAGTAGTACTTCCAGCATTAAAATCCTGAAAAAAGTTCAGAAACAAATATCACACCACACCAAGAGGAGACGCCAGCATCACTACATACCAAATTAATGGATGAAAAAAGAGTAAACAAATATCAACAAAGAAATCTTTGGGATCAATCTTAACAACGACAACCTCCATCAGTCCCAATGGACTTGGAACGACTTCGTCAAAGAAAAAAATCAGAAATTGTTAAATGACGGAATAACACAGGCAATAATTCCAAAACAAAGGCACCGAAAACAAGGCAAGCCAAAAAGAAAAATTGTTTATGAATTCTAGAAAATTAACGCTAATTTAAAACTAACTAAAAGAAAACAACATATGAAACACGAAAAAATAATTAAGTATACATATAATATATAAAGGTATTACTTATAAAAATAAAAAATTAATCAAACACATACGAAAAGTGAAAATTTCCACAAACACAGCCAATAATTCCAAAAAAAAGCATCGAAAACAAGGCAAGCTGAAAAAGCAAAATTATTGTTCAATTCTCAAAAATTAACGCTAATTCAAAATTATAAGAGAAAAGAAAGCATCAATAGAAACATGCAAAAATAATAATTTACTAATATAAAAAGGTATAAATTATAAACATAAAAATTAATCAAATACACATAATGTCGGGGTTGTCGACGATGTATTTGCCGGTGTGCCAAATAAAATAAAAACTATTAGAGATTGGGTAACTATTCGGATGTGTGTATTTGAGGGTGTGTAATATATAATTTGAGTAGGTCAGTACGTACAATTGTATATTTGTGTATGAGTTAATACAATAATACGGCTTAAGGGTTATTTATAATATAAATACAATTGCTGCTACTGTTGTGTTGTTGTTGTTGTTGCTAATACTGCTGATGCTGCTGTGGTTGTTGTTGCTGCTAATATTGCTGCTACTGTTTTGGCGCCTATATGTGTCCGTCCGCTCTGGTGATTGGTTTTATTGTGTTATTCTGTTTGTTGGGTTATTTGCTGTTATGTTGGCGCTTTTGGGTGTTTTTTGCATTGTCCTCTAATTCGTATTTAGACGAGTTAGGAGCACAATGCAGGGATGTGTTCATTTGGTATGAACACACAATAATTAATTATTATAAGCCGATTCAAACTTATATGTTTTGAAATGAGGACATTTCATTTTAACAAAGGGGAGAGAGAGTTAAGGAACGTATTCCTTATAATAGTAACAAACATCAAAACAACCTTTCGTTTCAGTAAACAGAATGTAGAAACAACCTTGAGTTGGAACAATTGAAATGCACTATCACTACAACAAACAAGTATCAAAACAACATTGAGTTTGAAGATCACAACAACCTTATCTTAAAACAAAGCAATTGTATCTTAGCAAGCAATATATATGTAAACAAATCTAAACATATAATATAATCTGTATCTTAGTAAACTATCAACTAGTAATAAGTGAGCATACTAGTTAGTATAAATACAAGTAAAAACGATGTAATAAGTTAGTCTTAAGAGTATAAATAAAGAGTATACATTTCGGTGCAGCTCAAAATATATTCATTTGACTCATTTTTACTCAATGTAAAAATTAACTCGCGCACTGGCGTACATACCTGAAATATGGAGAACCGCCTAATGATCTTTATAGCCAAGGCAAGAAGAAAGAAGGACTATTCACTGGCAAAATCCTTCAGGCCATTAGTCTTATTTCCTTTTTAAATGGTGATGAAATGCGCCTTCCTAAACATTGAAGTTGATTTTGATACAGGGTTTGTCCGGAAAATAATGGAACTGATTTACTTCCGCCACTACTGTACTTTGGAGTGCGCACGCACCGACTGGATTCGGTAGAGGGCAGTCTTAGCTAAAGAACGAGCAAGCAACATTCGTTAGAGCAGAGGGATTAAATTCTATTTGAATCTCGATAAATCTGTAAATGTGATCAATCAGGCTTACCCAGATCTAGCTTCAGCAAGAAGTGGTGTATTTCGCTGGCACCAAGCCGTTGTGGAGGGCTGGGAAAAGATCGATGATGAAGACCAGAAGAATTAGCAAATCCAAAGTGAAAGCGATGCTAATTGTCTTTTTAGACGTCAAAGGCATCTTTCACCATGAATTTGTTCCTCCTGGACAAACCCTCTATGCAAAGTTTTACGTGGAAGTCCTCAAGAGACTCAAACGAAGAGTCAATCAGGTCCGACAAGACATCGCAGTCATTGGAAGTTGCACCACGACAACGCTCGGCGCACACCGCCTTTCTTGTGAACAGTTACCTAACCAAGGCTGGCCCAGATGTGGCCCTCCCGGACTTTTTTGTTTCCTTGCTTGAAAAGGCCGATGAACGGGGATTCAAGCACAATGCACCTCGGCTCTAAAGGATATTCCGTAGAATGCCTTCCGTGACATCTTTAATGCTTGCAAATCGCATTGGCAGCGCTGCATCGACGCTGAAGGAGCCTATTTTGAAAGTTTTTAAATAATTGTAACGATTGATTCAATCATTTTTTTTAATCGACTCAGTCCTATCACTTTCCAGACAAACCCTGTACAAAGAGGTTTAAACCTTACAAAAGAGTGGTGTAGTGGGGTTGAGTTGAGCACCAACCCCTCTAAGACGACCATCGTCCCGTTCACGAGACGTAGGTCTCCGCACGCCCTGAGGAACCCTACACTTAAGGGCGGAGAGGTAGAGATGACCAACATGATCAAATATTTTGGTAACACGCTAGATTCTACTTTGCGATTGAAGCAGCAAGTTGACCTGACCTTGATCAAGGCGACAAAAGCACTAATGGTGTGCGACCGATAATCACATATAACTACCGCCCTTTGGCCCTAAAGCCTTCGCAGACTGTAGTAGGACTCCAACTATCGAAGCTGCAACGACTCGCATGTATCTGCATGTCGGCTGAAATGCGCACTTGAAATCATGTTCTGTTCGTCTGTCCTTTTGCCTGTTTATACGCGAATTAGTCTCTTAGTTTTTGAGATACAGATCGGAAATTATTGCACTCATTCGCTTCTCTCCAAGAAGCTGCTGATTTTTCTGATCGTGATATCTATATGAAATGTATTATTTCCTAAGGCAACGCTATAAGAAAAAACAAAAATTTTCTAGATCGGACTACTATATCATTTAGCTATCATGCAAACTTTAGGCAAGGATCGATCAAAATCAAGTTATTATGTGAATATTAAAGCTTTAGTCCAACCGATACGTTTTTTCTTGTTTAAGGATAAAAATTTCGGTAAAATATTGGAATTTCATTAAAATAATATTTTTCATTAAAATAATCACTTTCACAGTCTGTATGTTTAAAATAATAATAAATACTACTATACAGTATTACGAATTTGGAATTTGCTCCATGCAAAAGCATCGATACTTTGATAGTTTTTGAGTAGCAGAGTTCCTTCTACATCCACTGTTTCTTTTACTCCAAAATACTTAAATAATAGATGATGTGCAGAAACATATGTAAAATTAATAAGTTTCATTTTTATTCTATTTTTTTCTAATATCCGATTCCTTAGACAAATCACACATTATTTAAATAGTATTAAGACCTTCACACTACTAACAAATGCAAAACAACTAATACATACCTATACATATGTATATGATTTACTTCTCTTATATTTGCATATGACGCATACATATATTGTTATATACCTTTGTAAATTTGGATTTGTTAAGAAAGCACATATAAAAGCGATATATAAAAACTGTAAGTTGGTTAAGTACATATATTTAATTACATAGTTTACAAATCATCTTTCCGTATATGTTCTTTCCGCTTATTAAGGATTTGACACTCTTCTGCAGAACCATCATTGCGGGACTGGGGATAGTTCCAGTTCTGAATTTCAGCAGTTCCATAGATTTGATAAACGACAAATGTTAATATTGCTATTACGGATGAAACTCCAAATACTAGACGCCACTGTTCTATAGAACTCTGTAAATTATTGCAACATAGAACGTATTTTGAACGTAAAATTACTAATAACGAAAAATATACCTCGTTTGTTACTATTATACCGGATACCAGTGGAGAAAGAAATGATGCTGACATATGTATTGTTTGGCAAAAAGCAAGAACCGGGCCAGCTAAATTCGGAGCAATGTCAACAATGTTGGCCATTGCACCTGCATATGAGGCTGTTATGAATGTAACTGACACAAACCAAACTATCAATAATAATACAATGTTTTGGTCTATATATCCAATCAAGTATACCAGAATGCCAGGTACAACTTGTGACAATGCGGTAAAGAGTTTGCGAACATTTGTAAGACTCATACAATTACTTAGCATCAACTTATCAGCAACATAGCAAAATAAAACAGACGAGATATAGGAGCAAATAAAAGGCATTCCAGAGAGGAAGCCGTTGGTTTTATAGTTGAATTTAAGCATATTTTTCATAAAATTTGGACCACACACAATAAATATATAGTGAATCCAAATTCTTCCAAATGTAGTTATGCCAATCGCATACGCAGGCAAGGAAGTAAAAATTGATTTCCATGGCACCTTCATGCCTATTGTTTCTTTTGCTTCTGAACTAACACTTACTTCAATATATTCAATTTCTTGAGAAGAAATTCGTGGATGTTCCTTAGGCGTGTTAAACGCTAAGTAATACCACAATATACACCAAATCATACCCAAAGAACCAGTGGTAAAAAAGACATATCGCCAGCCGAAGTTATCAATGATAAATCCACATAAAGGGTATGTTAAGCCAATACCTATACTAAAGCCTTGAAAACTGGACATAAACCGGGACCGTTCGGCTAACGGTATCCAATAGCCAACTATTGCGTACATAGCCGGCCATGTTAACCCAGAAGCGAAACCTTGCACAGATCGCAATATTATCACAGCGGAATAGTGTAGGTCAGCCCCGAAGGGAATACATAGGCTACATAACGCTGTAGCAAATTGAGACCACCCAAATACTTGTTTTGTACCAAAGTATTGTGTAGCGATCCCACCGACAACTTGTGACAATACATAGCACCAGTAAAACGAGCTTACAACTATTGATTTCACCGTTGGAGACCAATCATATAAGTCGTCATTGTTTTCGGAATTCTAAAATTATAAAAATGTTGTATATATTCGAAACATCAAAAATGTTACATAAAATATTACCATTGTTGAGTTTATCACAGATATATTCGTATTGTCATTATTAAAAAATAGTTGTTTGTTTGTTTCATTTCTATCAGCGGAGCTAAACAATTTGCTGCTGGAATCAGAAGTGCTTAAGGGACTCGACAGGTCTGATGGACGCACCATTGCCACGAGGGCAAAGTTTATATCGTTGCGCATCATAAATGAAACCAAAAAGCCAGACCATGATAAAAAGTAAAGTACCAAACGAGCAGGTATTCGAGCTGAAAATAAAAGCAAATAACGAATTATGTTCACAAAACGCATGGTGTGCTGTATTTAAAATAATAGAAATAAACATACATTTAATGATGTACATATAAAATAGAAGTTGCGTTAACTAAAACCTTGTACACAATATACATACATTCTTAAACATGCAAGCAATTTTTTGTTAAATTCCTGGAGTTTCTGTCTATTAGAACTGTTATTGCGCTAAAAGCACCAACACTTTAATGAAGTGTTAATAGAAGAATTTTTTTTACACGCTGAACAGTTTGCACGAAGTTTGTAACCCTCACATGTAAAGGTCATAGACCCCATATATGTATAAGCTCTGAATCGGTTTAATCATGTTCGTATGTACACATACTATTGTTTACAACAGCGCGCCAATCGTTCTTCTTTTTCTCTGTTGGCGCCACTTAGGGATTCCAAATGTAGCCAGGTCCTTCTCCTCCTGGTCTTTCCAACGGAGTGGAGGTCTTTATCTTGTTGGGTTTCCCCGGCGGGAACTATGTCAACTACTCTTAAAGCGAAAGTGTTTTCGTCCATTCGGACGACATGAGCTAGCCAACGCTATCTCTTAATTCATTGAACTATGTCAATGTTTTCGTATATCTTGGTTGGATGGAGCCATGAGTAGACGTTCACGCAAGTGCGGAAAGTTCTCTGAGCGTCATTCATTTGGGAGTGGCCAGAAACGATTCCATTACATACCTTTTCTATTCAAGGAGCTGCTCATTTTTTGCTGTCTTTGTTGTAGCGATTTTATAATCTCCGCTTAGGTGGTAAGATTCAAGTTGGTTGTCATCGAAGTCATCCAACAGTAGGTTCAGCAATCGTGCTGTTGACGGGGTCGGACCAAAGGGAAATAAGTGTTAGATGAGAGTGATTTGTTGGGCGTACAAAGAAGTGGTTAGAGTCATGCGGGGGCTCATTGCACGTAGGCCATATATGTGTCCTATCGGGGTCAATTCTGGACAAGTAGTTTAGTCAGTTTAGCTTGCACAAATACCTTGAACGAAGTTGCGCTAGGATTAATCTTGTTTCACGCGGCAAATGTTCGTTTGTTGGTTTAAGTCCACATACGCCAATCACTGATCTTTAAACAGACAACGACAAGAACTGCAGAAACTGCTTGAGTAGGTGTGAATTGTATTATTTAAACGGAAGCATGTAGCCCTCGCTATGTAAGTCCTCAATAGAAGACATCAAGATGCATGCTGCAATTGTATTTCATACTAGCCAATTCGATTGAGTATTTCCACATTCTGGCGACCATATCGTTACTTTGCTTTGTAAGTGAGGGAGCACAGGCTGTCAAGTGTACGTTGTTTACTGAACTTTAAAGAGCACTTTTAAGGAAGATATCTTTGAAATAAGTCTGTGTGCAGTAATAAAGCTCAAAACGCATTCAAAGCAATCTCGTCCCACGAGAAAAAATGCGTATGGATTAATAGCGCGTCAACTAGTTTAACAGTCCATGAAGCTGTAATTGGATTTACCTCATCTGGGTACTGGGAGACAACGATGAGTTTACCCTATCTGAGGTAAAAAGATAAGCAATGGCTTTTGCAGGGAAGATACGAAATTCTCAACTGAATAACAGACCTTCCCAGAATCAAATGCAGACTTATTTCTATACTGATCACTGATCAAATTAGATACTTATTTTTTATTGCGTTCGGGTTTGCCACGGCAAGGTTTGTATAAAAAATGTACAGTCAGCGTCATATTTCATCGTACGGCAACTTAATAAAAAAAAGTTCTTTCACAAACTGATCAAAATAAAAGACCAAATATATTTCATAATCCAGTTTCGCTAATTATTTTCTAAATAAATGTAAAAGCTTCAAAGTATACTAAATGTTCAAAGTTTATCGTACGGCATATTTTTGGTTAGTTTTAAGTAATAGATTGTAAAACAAAATAGCTTCAACATAGAAGTGGAATCAGTTTATCAAGTGTTTATTTTATATTTTTTTAATGAATAAAAGAAAAAAGCTTCCTCAGATTTTCGAAAAATACTTATAAAATTATAAAAAAATCATTGATCAAGAGCTTCGGAAAAGTGTGTGGGCAAGTCTGCGATTCAGAGAATATTACGACTTAACGGATATTCTTCACGAACAGCGCGTCAAAAATAACACAAATAGACAAAAACGCCTAACTTTAGCAAAACAGCACTTGAAAAAGGGTACTTCTGGCAGACAGTGCTTTTCACATTCGAAAGTAAATTGAACATTTTCAGATATGTTGGACCTTCAAAAGTTCGACGAAAACCAGGTACAGCTCTTCAAACTAAAAATTTGTGATGTACTGTCAAACATGGTGGAGGACACGTGATGGTTGCGGGTTGTGTGGCAGCTTCTGGAGTTGGAAACATGGTTTATATTAGGGGAAAAATGAACAAATTATAATATTTCGAAATTTGAAGAAAAATTTAAAGCAGCTGTTAAAAAATTGGGTTTATCTGATGATTATGTTTCCCAGCAAGATAACGACCCAAAGCACTCTGCGTATTAGGTTCACGATACAATTCGCGAAAACAGTTCCGCGCTCCTCCACAATGCCCGAACTTGAATTCTATAGAAGACGTATGGAATTATTTGAAAAAGAAACTTCAAAATCATACAATTTCGACATTGGCCACTCTAAAAAAAGGCCTTAATAGGAGAGTGGAAAATACCCACTGCATTTACAAATAAACTCATCTCTTCGATGCCAATTAGAACTCAAGAGGTGGTAACTCTAAATAGTGGAGCCCCCAACATATTATATTTTAAGTTTCAAAACAAATGAATCGCATAAAATATAATAATAATGGATATTGTTTGCATAGATATGTAGTGTACGATGAAATATGGCGCGAAAATTTTGTTCGATTTACGCTTTTTTTTATAAAATATAATCAATCAAATTTGCATATGAATTATATTACTAATAAGCTATCTTTTATTCATGGAAGAAAATTTTGCATTTGAGGGAATGATTTTCTAGTGCCGTACGATGAAATATGATGCTGACTGTATTTTTATTTTGGTAACAAGAATACACGCAACCTTATTACAAAAAAATGTAACAGTTCTTTGACTAATTGATTGTTTTCGTTTGTTTTAAAATCGAAAATATCTATTGGTCGCACTTGACGGACATTGTTTTGATTTAAGGGTTAAATCGAAATTAATGTGGTTGGAAGTGAGTTTAAATGCCACCAGCAAGGCGTTTAAATATCTGTCGGCGTACGGGTAAAAGCAAGCAATACTTTGAGGTTTCGATTCGAATTGACAGCATTATGTTGCATGAAGGGAAAGGTCAAATGACGAGAAATAACGACACCACCTGAACAAATCAATGGCAAGATCCTATGACAAATTATTTCTTGGCGATTTATTCAAAGGTATAACAGTATGTTCTAAATGAGTTGGTGCAAATGCTAACATGGTTTCCATTCAGCTTTTAAGGTATTGGTTATTCTTTAAATAACATATTAATATACAAATCTAATCAGATTCAAGGGCAATTTCACCACTGTGTAGGAGCATTGTTGCCATCTGTTCATGGTGAATACACGCTCAGTCGTATAGCTGGGAGAGAAATTATCATGACGATTGTAACAACTCCGTTGATTAGTGATGAGCGATATTTCTCTGTCGGTGATTTTGTCAATGTCCATAAATATTCGCATATTACCACTGCGATCATTTTGTAAATAGAAGTTCACTCTATGAAAGCGATTGTCACAACAGTTCCAACCTGTGAATTGCGATAGCAGTTCACAAAAAACTTATGAAATTGCGAGTTTTTAACAGTACAGTTTAATAGGCTTACTTGCAATTCTTGCAAAATAGAATAATAGCAGAAAAGTAACAGGTATGTTAAATACTTAGATACGACTTTTCCTCACAACGGGTTTTAACTTTTGCACGGTAACGTTCTTATGATTTTTAATAATGGCAAGAAATTTTTCAAAGCAAATAAGTGAGTATACGCAAAATGTAATTTTTTTAAATAAAAAATTTCATACAAACATCTTTGACGAATTTAAAGAAACATGTCCAATATGGGCATTCTAGAGTAGAATGACCGCCCAATATTTTCTGCGGCTGCTTGGACAACGAAAAGGCCAAAATTATAATATTTTTAAATGCAAATGATAAAAACCTGTCTTAGTTGTATAAGTTTAGTCGTTGGAAGAAGTAATCCGAAGTTGTAACTGCATAAGAAATTTTTTGATTTAATTACATTTTTATTTTTATTTATTATTAAAATCAAATTTGAAAGCTTTGTGATGAATTTAAAAAATTAATTAGAGTATTAATGTTTTAATATTTTCGTTGTTTTAGTTCGTTGCCATGGCAATACAAGCTCATTTAAAAATAGCAATCACTGAAACCACAGGTAAATTGCAATATCGCTCATCACTTGATCAAACTGTTTAAAATAGCATTAGACCGTCGGACAATCAAAAAATAGTAATGAAGCTCTAGTAGCCTACAACAGCTGGATTGTTCCATATTCGGCGCTACTTTGTAAAACATTCAAAGCCTATTTCAATGTTGAGTACTGTAATTCACTAAAATCAATTAAATTTGTTTACAAGTTGCTACTGAAGAAAAGGACATGGCTGTATCAAATGATAATGATGAAGTTTTACAATATCAGTTTATAAGATATGTTAGTACCAATGAAGCTATTTGGGCCACACTTTTATTGACAATACATGACCGTCACCCCGCTGTAATGCATTTAGCTGTTCAACTGGAAAATGGACAAAGAGTTTATTTTACGGGAGAAAATACAGTGAAAGAAGCTGAATGATCACTTGCAACAACGAGACATGTGCAAGCGATCCATTCACAAAAATATTGTTTTATTCTGAAATGTTAAAATATTTTGCATGGAATGTAGCAAACAAAAAATGTCAACGGCAGAAACGAGAAAATGTGAATCTTTATTCAACCGATGCATTGAGACGTATTTCCATAGTTTACCAATCAATTACGAATGTTTTTAATTACGTTAGTTATTCATTCGCCTGCCTACGAACAATCGACGGTGAAATCTGCGAAACATATTGTGAAGATGATTAAAATACTGAAGGATGATATTCATTGGGATCATACACTGACTGATGTGATGTTTGCATTTAATTCGGTCACAATTTCCCATCCTTATTGCAAGCTGTATTCCATTAAATCCACATTATTAATTCTGGAACAATTTGCATTTTACATAGGGTACGCTTAACAACGGAAATTCTCGAACTTGAAATTCGAGCAGAAATACATAATGAGGTACCGACATCATTAGAATATTTGTGCGTGGTAATGTTCGCAAGATGCTGCGTAAATTAAGACCATGCACGATACATTATAATAATAGTGAATAGTGAAGTATGGTAACGGAAATATGACATAAATGTTTTGAGTCAATCCGTACAAAGCAAAGTCCTACTTTTAAGTAATTAAAAAACAGCTTTCTATACGATAATACAGGCTTTTCTAATAAGAATGATATGATGTCCTTTCAAAAAACCACTAATTGTTAAGAAAACTCAAACGTGTTTTTACTTAAAGTATAATACAATCCAGATGGAGTCATGTTCCTATGTCGCCTTCTCACTTTAGCTCGCCATCAAACGGATGTTCTTAGGCTACCCAGAGGATACTTGGTTAAAGAAGGGAAGTTGTGAGCTGCTTGAGCCATATCTAAAAGAATTGTTTCTGGCCACTCCCAAATAAATGGAGATCAGAGAACTTTCCTCACTTGCGTGAACTTCTACTTTTGCGCTGGTTTTGGGACCTCCCACGTAAAAAAACACCCCAATGAAATATAACAACCAGCCTCGGATGAGAGACCTCCCTTTTGATGATGAACACCATGGCAAACAAAATAAGGATTACGATTTGAGGGCATGCACCTGGAATGTCCGGTCCTTTAATATGGCCCGAAATATGGTTATCTGTAGTACTAGATTCCAGAACAAGAAAATGTATCAAGCTACCTGGCTGTCTCCAGATCGAAAAACCACCAACCAGATCGATAATGTTGTAGTTAACACTTACCAAATGGGGTTAGATCGCATGCAACGAGTATCCGTATGACACTGGCCACCTCTTTGCATGCCCTACTAACCCCACCTATTTAACACTCTTTTTCCTTTGGTCCGACCTCGACGAAATAGCATGTTTCCTGTGCCTCCCGTTAGTTGACGCCGACGAGATCACAGATAACCCTTACCATCCTAACGGGGATTGATAACCGAAATAACAACAACAAAATCATATTTTGATGGACAGAAGCCACGTCTCCGGTGTTCTAGACGTGCGTACGCTTCGAGGTCCTAACATTAACACGGATCACTATCTTGTTGCAGCCAAGATTCGCACCCGCCTCTGTGCAACAAAAAAACGCACGCCAACAAACACAAGAAAGGTTCGACGTCGAGAAGCTGCAATCACAACAGATAACCGAACGATTTTCTGCTCGACTTGAACTCCTGCTCTCTGAGAGCACTCGTCAACAACTCGGTATAAGGAAAATGTGGGACGACATTTCAATCTCCTTACATACAGCTGCAACCGAAACCAGTGGTTTTCAGAAAATGCAAAAGAACAGCTAGTACGACGAGGAGTGCCGTGTTGCAGCTGAGAAAAAACAGGCTGCTTACCTCGAAACGTTACGAGCGACCACAACACGTGCGGGATGGGATAGATACCGAGAGTTGAAGAGGGAAGCCAGACGCATCTGCTGACAGAAAAAGAAGGAGGCCGAAAAGCGCGTTAATAAGCTGGCTGACAGGGGTAATGCTCGAAAATTCTACGAAAAAATGCGGCGGCTTACAGAAGCTTTCGAGCATACTCTTGTAGAACCCAAGGAGGTGAGGAGGAGTAACCCTTTCTCAGAGCATACCTATTAATGGAGGGAACACTTCTCCAGATTGCTGAATGGCAGTGAATGTACAACGCTAGGAGAAGGCGAACCCGATTCTCCAATCGATGACGATAGAACATACGTTGCATTGCCCGGCTATGAAGAACTTCGAATAGCAATTACCCGTCTGAAGAACAACAAACCTGTGGGCGCCGATGGATTGCTGGTCGAGCTATTCAACCACGTCGGTGAAGAATTGATGAGGAGCATGCATCAGCTTATTTGTGAAATATGGTCGAACGAAAGCATGCCGCGATGTCTGAATTTGGTATCTCCGCAAACCTAATACGGCTATGTAAACTGACGTTGAGCAACACCAAAAGCTTCGTCAGAATCGAAAAGGACCTCTCCTAGCCGTTCGATACCAAACGAGGTTTCAGACAAGGCGTGTGACTTCTTCAACCTTCTAAACTGAGAAAGTACAATCTTCTATAAAAGTACACAGCTGCTGGCGTATGCTGACGATATTAACATCAGTGGCCTTAGAAACCGCGCCGTTAGATCTTCTTTCTCCAGAATGGATAGGGCAGTGAAGCAAATGGTCCTTTGCGCATTGGCCACGGCAAATATGGCATTCGATGGAACAATGAGCTGTACGAGATATACGACAACATTGACATAGTTCAGCGAATTAAAAGACAGCGGCTACGGTGGCTAAGTCATATTGTCCGAATGGGGCCACTTTGAAAAAAAAAGGAACATAAGCGGTTTCCATGCCAGTAAAGAAGAAGAAGGAGTACCATCGATTAAATTAAAAACTGAATATAACATCATTCACATGGCCTCCACGAAATCTGTTGAAGGAACGAATTCGATTACCCAAATTTTGGATTATGTTTTCCAATAAATCAAGGCGTATGTCTTGAATAGCACATTCAGTATTGACTTCTAAAGATTGAAAAAAGTCTGGTTTAATGATAAGGACTAATGGCTTCAAATAACACTACAAGAAGTTGTCACAATTTTGTGAACTAATCGAATCTCCAAACTTTTTTCGCAATAATTCCGTTGTTGCACGAGTTGTGTGAGACTTAGACCTGTCTTGTTAGAACCAGATGTTGTCAAGAATAACTTCTTCCGATGGCGGCCATTAAAAGAGGATTATCATCGATCTATACCGATCTCCATTCATAGTACCTCTGTCGCCAGCTTCATTTCGAAAGAAGTACGGACCGATGATTCTCCCAGGCCAAAAACCATACCCAGCTGACAGAGTTTAGGTGCATGTAATAGTTGATCATGCATAACTTCTGCATTTGCTTCGCACCAGAATCTACAGTCTTGTTTATTTAACGGACTACTCAGATGAAAGTGAGCCTCATCGGCGAAGATAATTAAAACAAGTGAGGCTTTTGCAACTTGCAGGAATCAAAGCCAGGGAAATACGAGAAAATCGAAATCCAAGAATTTTATACATATATATGTACATATTAGGGTGTTTTTTTTTTTGGAACTATTAATTTTTTTTAGTCCCGTCACGAAATTTACTTGGAATTACCCTAAAAAAATGTCCTGAAAATTTTAGGCCTTAATATTAACATTAAGAACTGGACCAAGGCATGAAAAAATTATCCATAGAAAATACACCACAATCGTGATTTTTTTATCTTTAAAAGGCTGCATGGAATTTTCATAGATTTTTTGATACATACTATCTATAAAAATTCTATAAAACCTTACTTAAAAAGCCGAATATCTAGAAGAGTATTAATGATGGCGATTTTGACCTTGGACCTTTTTTGTAGGAAATAAAATTTGCTACAAGTTTGTCATGAACTTTTTTTTTGTAGCTCTTGTCATTTACGAGATATACACAAAAAAAATGCGAATTTCTACTTTGTTGCACTGAGCACTTTTGTAGAGTGAAAAATTCTGAGAAATATGCGACTAAAGTCGAAGCGATGCCCTAAAATACTTCTGATCTGTAAGAATTTAAAGATAAAAAATCCCGATTGTGGTGTATTTTGTATGGAAAAAAACTGGGACTGAAAAAAATTAATAGTTAAAAAAACCACCCAAATACATATAGTATACTGTATACTCATATACTGACAGACACATAAGGTTTGTTAGAAAAAGGAAAATCAGTATGTGTAGTATACAGCAGCTGAAGTAGTATCGACACGATTTTATCTATTTTTTCCAATACACCATATTATTAACATGCCAAAAGTTCAAAAATCCTGATGTTAGTTATAAGGGGCTAGGTAACGTTTGCGCTCAAATTTATCTACTTTAGGCATGAAGATAAACTATTATATATCTCGCATTTTTGTTGAAATAATCCACATATTGGAAGATATATTCGATGAATTTCAATTATATATCTTACACATTGACCCATATTTTCGAATAAAATTCAACTCCAAATATTCGGCACCTAGGGACTTGAACAGTTTTGGTTGGATTTGAACAATGCTTGGTGGCATACCCTACAGGCATCGTAGGCATCATTCGTGCAAAGTTTCATCCTGTTATATTAACTGCTCCTTGATTTGTGTATTGGAAAATTAAGGAATCAAGTGAAATTTAAATTTCGATTTCTTCCATTTTCGTACTGCGATATTAGAATGTGAGAAGAATGCCGCGTAACAAATTTTGTCGGAATGGGTGATCGGATGCCGAGGTATGTGATTTCAGCAAAATATAGCCTTCTTATGCCATCTCGGATATAAAAATGTCTCTGGCATATTTAGTTATTGATTTATTGCGCTTTTAGTAGTACCGCTATATGAGCAGTGAGCGGGGATATCTACCGATTTCATCCATCTTTCCACTGTCGGTAAAAAAACCTGTAGTATTTAGGCTCCGCGAATCTGGTGATTTTAGCTTTAGTGGTTTAGGAGATATATTCTTCTTCTTTACTGACGTAGATACCGCTTACGCGATTATAGCCGAGTCAATAACAGCGCGCCAGTCGTTTCTTCTCTTCGCTACGTGGCGAAAATTGGATATTCCAAGCGAGGCCAGGTCCTTCTCCACTTGGTTCTTCCAACGGAGTGGAGGTCTTCCTCTTCCTCTGCTTCCTGCGGCGGGTACTGCGGCAAATACTTTCAGAGCTGGAGTGTTTTCATCCATCCGGACGACATGACCTAGCCAGCGTAGCATCATCGTCCAAGCCTCTGCACCATATAACAAGACGGGAATTATAAGGCTCCACTGTGAATGGCGGCCAGTGCCTGTCGATAGTTCGTTGCGTCCGAAGTCTGGTCGGCGTAATGTTCGATGTCGTCGACATAGTCGAGGAATGTCCTCTTGATGCTCCTGGGAGGCGGTTCCGCTCCAAGCAGGTGGCTGCAAGGGTGATTCCTACGGAAACAACCCAGCAGGAACTGCCTGGAGAGGAGTTGATTATGCTCCTTTACAGGTAGCATATGCGTCTCACTGTAGAGGTGTTCGATGGGAGACATCAAGAGGCATCCCGTCGTGGTCCGGAGTGCTGTATTCTGGCAGGTCTGGAGTTTCCTCATCTGCGTACCACTGCATCCAGGCGACCATATAGGCGCTGCGTAGTTGAGGACCGGCCGGCCGATTGCCTTGTAAGTTGCCAGCAACGTTTCTTTGTCTTTTCCCCATGTGCTGCCGGCTAGCGACTTGGAGATTTTGTTGCGGCTCTGTACCTTGACGATAATCGCGGTCGTATGGGGAGAGAAGGAGCGTAGACTATCGAAGGTTACGCCTAAAATCTTAGGGTTATTGACAGTCGGGATTTTGACGCCATCGACCGCAATATTAAGTTCAAGTCTATACTCCTTCGTCCAGTTTGTAAATATGGTCGCTGTGGATTTGGTGGGTGAAAGTTGGAGGTTTCGTGCAGTGAGGAAACGAGAAAGGTCGGAGAGGTAGCTGTTTACTTTCGAACACATGCCATCGATTGCTTTAACATTAACATATTGATTCCATCAGGGCCAATAGATTTAGACGATTTCGCCTTGTTGATGACACCCTGAACCTCCTCATCGGTGAAAGTAAGTGGCGCGCAGTTGTTTGGCATTTTGCGCAGCCGTCGGTTAACACATCTCTTAGCTTTGTCTACTGAAGGGTGCAGTGTAAACCGCCGGCTAAAATAGCTCGCGCACTTCTTCGGGTCCGAAGAGGCATGACCATTGAATTGAACTTCAATTCGATCGTCATGTCTCCTCGGATTAGACAGAGCTTTGACAGTAGCCCAAAGCTTACTCACACCGGTGGAGAGGTTGCAGGACTCCAGGTGCTCTATCCATTTCGTCCGCTTATGTTGATTTACCATACGCCGAATCTCCAAATTGAGATCCCTTATTCGGGAATCCCCGGGATCGGCATGGCGTAAGGTGTCGCGCTCATTAGCTAGAACCGCTGCTTCGGCTGGGAAATTGGGGCGGATTTCCACTAATCTTCCAGCCGGGATGAAGCGAGCGGTAGCTGCTGCGATCACCTTGCGGAATTGACGCTCGCTAACGCATACGTCCGTAGGAATGGGTAGAGCGTTGAAGGTGCTCCCAGTAAATTCCGTGAAGCCGACCCAATTAGCTTTTTTAAAGTTAAAGAAGGTACGATCGAGATAATTATGGGCAGGTGGTCTGAAGCGAGAGTTGGCATAGGTCGCCAGGTTATGCTATTAATCAGACCACCGCTAGCAATGGTAATATCTGGCGAGCTATTAGTGGTGCCCATAACTCCGGTGGGGGCTTCGTCATTCATTCTGCAGAATGTCGAGCCGTCAATCTGTTCCGCCAGCTCCATCCCCCTACGATCATTTGACAGGCAGGAATGCCAAAGATCGTGGTGCGCGTTAAAGTCGCCTAGTACCATACGGTTTTCACCATGAAGTAGCGCACCTATATTCGGGTGATATCCTATAGGGCAACATGTAACTGGGGGGATGTATATATTGAATATTTCGAGCTCGACATCGCCTGACCGGTTAGCTATGCCCTGACATTCTAGGGTAGTATCCCTTGGGTCGATGTCTTCTTCGATTAGACTGTACTACACGGTGTTCTGCAATATGAAAGCTTGGCCACCACGTTGAAACCTGCACAACTCAGAAGATCTGAGCGGCTGTTTTACTTGGTTTCTTGGACCGCAGCTATCGATACAGTTCCTGATTTATAAGTGCAACTATCTCCTCGAACTTACTCTGGAGTCCGTTGCAGTTGAATTGGAGAAGTCTGGTTTGTCGCGGGTGTCGGTAAGTGATCCTGGGGGTGAGGGAGTGACGTGTAGGTGGTGTTTGTTGCAGCTGCATCGACTACCTTCCCGTGAATGGCGTTCTTGGAGTCAAACCACCACCTATAGCAGACGAGGAGCTCCAGTTGCCGCGAGAAACGCGAGTGACCCTAGCGCAACTTCGTTCTGGATACTGTAGCAGGTTAAACTTCTACTTATCTAGAAACGACCCTGACATACCCAATGTATATCCTGCATGCAATGAGTCCCCGCATGACACTGGCCACCTCTTTGCATGCCCTACAAACCCTACCCATCTAACCGCGCGGGTGTTGAGGCCGATAATATCAATATCGTCGGCATACGCCAGCAGCTGTACACTCTTATAAAAGATTGTACCTGATTGATTAAGTTCTGCAGCTCGAACTATTTTCTCCAGAAGCAGGTTGAAAAAGTCGAACGATAGGTAATCGCCTTGTCTGAAACCTCGTTTGGTATCGAACGGCTCGGAGAGGTCCTTCCCGATCCTGACGGAGCTTTTGGTGCTGCTCAACGTCAGTTTATACAGCCGTATTAGTTTTGCGGGGATACCAAATTCAGACATCGCGGCATAGAGGCAGCTCCTTTTCGTGCTATCGAAATCAGCTTTGAAATCGACGAATAGGTGGTGGGTGTCGATTCTCCTTTCACGGGTCTTTTCCAAGATTTGGCGCATGGTGAATATCTGGTCATTTGTTGATTTTCCAGATCTAAAGCCACACTTATAAGGTCCAATCAGTTTGTTGACGGTGGGCTTTAATTTTTCACACAATACGCTCGACAGAACCTTATATGCGATGTTGAGGAGGCTAATCCCACGGTAGTTGGGGCAGATTGTGGGGTCTCCTTTTTTATGGATTGGGCATAGCACACTTAAATTCCAATCGTTGGGCATGCTTTCGTCCGACCACATTTTACAAAGAAGCTGATGCATGCTCCTTATCAGTTCTTCGCCGCCGTGTTTGAATAGCTCGGCCGGCAATCCATCCGCCCCGCCTCTTTGTTGTTCTTCAGGCGGGCAATTGCTATTCGAACCTCTTCATGGTCGGGCAATGGAACGTCTGCTCCATCGTCATCGATTGGGGAATCAGGTTCGCCTTCTCCTGGCGTTGTACGTTCACTGCCATTCAGCAGGCTGGAGAAGTGTTCCCTCCATAATTTAAGTATGTTTTGGGCATCTGTGACTAGATCACCTTTGGGGGTTCTGCAAGAGTATGCTCCGGTCTTGAAAGCTTCTGTAAGTCGCCGCATCTTTTCGTAGAATTTTCGAGCATTACCCCTGTCGGCCAGCTTATCAAGCTCTTCGTACTCACGCATTTCGGCCTCTTTCGTTTTCTTTCTACAAATGCGTCTGACTTCCCTCTTCAACTCTCGCTATCTATTCCATCTCGCACGTGTTGCGGTCGATCGTAACGTTGCGAGGTAGGCAGCCCGTTTTCTCTCCGCTGCGACACGGCAATCCTCGTCGTACCAGCTGTTCTTTTGCACTTTCCGAAAATCAATAGCTTCGGTTGCAGCCGTACGTAAGGAGTTTGAAATTCCGTCCCTCAGTTCCTTTGTATGTTGACGAGTGCTCTCAGAGAGCAGGAGTGCAAGCAACTTCTCGACGTCGAACCTTCCTTGTGTTTGGTGGCGTGCGTTTTTTGTTGCACAGAGGCGGGTGCGAATCTTGGCTGCAACAATATAGTGGTCCGAGTCGATGTTAGGACCTCGGAGCGCACGCACATCTAAAACACTGGAGACGTGTCTTCCGTCTATCACAACATGATCGATCTGGTTGGTGGTTTTTCGATCCGGAGACAGCAGGTAGCTTCATGAATCTTCTTATGCTGGAATTTAGTACTACAGATAACCATATTTCGGGTCCCGCCGAAGTCGATCAGCCTCAACCCATTTGGAGATGTTTCCTCGTGGAGGCTGAATTTACCGATCGTAGTGCCAAAGATACCTTTCTGCCCACTTTGGCGTTAAAGTCGCCAAGCACGATTTTGACATCGTGGCGGGGCATCTCTCATAAGTGCGCTCCAAGCACTCATAAAAGGTATCGTTGGTCACATCGTCCTTCTCTTCCGTCGGGGCGTGGGCGCACTAAAGCGATATGTTGAAGAACCTCGCTTTGATACGGGTTGTGGCTAGACGTTCATTCATAGGAGTGAATGATAGTACTCGGCGACGAAGTCTCTCTCCCACCACAAATCCAACACCAAACTTGCGCTCTTTTATATGGCCACTGTAGTAAATGCCACAAGGACCTACTTGTCTCTGTCCTTGTCCCGTCCATCGCATTTCTTGGGCGGGGGTGATGTCAGTCTTTATTTTCACGAGGACATCAACCAGCTGGGCAGCGGCACCTTCCCAATTAAGGAACCGGACATTCCAGGTGCATGCTCTCAAATCATAGTTCTTAATTCGATTGCCATGGTCGTCATCAAAAGGGGGGTCACTCATCTGAGGCTTGGTGTTTCCTTTCATTGGGGCTGTTTTTTTTACGTGGCGGGTCCCAAACACCTTCTCAATTTAGCTCGCCTTCAAACGGATGTTCTTAGGCTACCCAAAGGATACTTGGTCAAAGACCGAAAGTCGTGAGCTGCTTGAGTCATATGTAAAAGAATAGTTTCTGGCCACTCCCAATTGAAAGGCGATCAGAGAACTTTCCTCACTTGCGTGAACTTCCACACATGACTCCATCCTCCTCTACAAATGATTCCATCCATCCTTCCACTGTCGGTAAAAAAAACTTGTAGTATTTAGGCTCCGCGAATCTGGTGATTTTAGCTTTAGTGGCTTAGGAGATATATTAATTAAACTTATTAGAGGATGGGGCTAAGCCCATTTTTTCAAAAATTTCTACCCACAGGGGCTCCTTGCTACTGCGATCCCATGTGCCAAATCAGAGTTTTATATCTTTAATGTATTTGGTTAATTACGTTTTGCGGGGGTGGCAATGGTCCGATTACGCCCATCTACGAACTTTTTTACTAAGAATCCCGAATAATAAGTTTCATCAAGATATCTATTTTTACTTAAGTTACAGCTTGCACGGACGGACGACTCTTGAGTGAGAACAATTTTATACGGATGCAAGCCTTAATTCTTTTTCAAAATTTACCAGGTTGTGGTTTCAGACAGCCCCATTCTTAAGAGCTCCGTGGAATCGACAAATTGCGATCTTCAGCAACACTTGCCTGAACGGTGGCAATATTTTCATTACTTCAAACGGTTGATTGTTTTATTAGCACTTGAACATAAAGTAAAGAAAATATGGACTCGAAATTTTAAACAACGTTGCTCTTGCGTATACCTTTCCATGATGGGATAGTAAACATTATCAAATACAAAAAAAAAAATTCACAAATTCAAAGGAAAAATTGTGTTCCCAAGTACTTATTGGTGTGAATTATAAACATCATGATTGGTTGAGCAAACGAGCCATTTTAGCAGCAAAAATAAGAATACAGGTGATGTAAATCTAAACAGTATAACACAATTAAATTGAAGGACACTTCTTTACTTGTATTTATGCAATTTTTTATTTGGTGCTGTACGGAAACTTTTGTGGTTAACCGAATTTAGTATTTAATGATGGCAATTGTTACGGTCTAAGCAATGCAGACAAAATGTTGTTATTGATGGATAAACCCGAAATCGTCCTAAATTAATAAGTAGTATTTATAAAAGTAGTTATTGAAATGTATTTTAATAAATGGAACTTACCATTAAGTCTGTAAAAAAAGCTGGTTTCTGTTTGAGTATGGCTCCCATCGCCAATAGATTCAATGATTGTTGAAGCTTGGGTGATTTCATAAATCCCTGATGCTCTTTTGTCTGAATATGACGTATACATCACTATATTTTCAGGCTTGATATGAAAATTACGAAGAAAATTTAATCGAATATCCTTAGAATGTAACCAGCTTTACACATATATAGTTAACAGAAAATAGTTAAGTACAAAAAACTACTCGACTTATTTTCATTGAATGCGCTTTCATTGATGAGCGCTTTAGAATCGTTAAAATGCTGATGAATATTTAATAATATTAAATTATAATAGCCATGCTAAATCGTAATTTTTATCAGGTACAATTATTTGTCTTTGTACAACGTCTGAAAGTAAGAGCACACAAAATACAACTAAATAATAAATACCCTTTGATTCAATACATAATTTATAAAAATATGTATATAGTATAAATACTTAAATGACAAATGTTTTATGCACAATATGATACAAAACTTGTTGTTTACGTTGTTATTATAATAAATACAGTTAAACGCATTTATTACTATAGGTAGACTGGTTAATCCAAAATTCATTTAATAGCATAGTGAACATGACAAAACGTTCTTCGGCGGTCCGGAAGCTATAACACCCTTCATATTTAAAAAAGTTTCCATGCAAAAATGATTTTGATCGGTCAGTTTATATGACAGCTATAAGCTGTTGTGATTGGATGTGAATATTTTTTCGGAGATTGCCTTAGCTGATAATCTATGTTAAATTTTGTAAAGATATTTTGATAAACAAAGATTTTTTGATCATGATCGTTCAATTTGTAATGATAGTATATGCTAGGTCGGATCTGAATTTTTTTCGGAGACGGAATCGTTGCCTTAGACCACAATCCATGTCAAATTTTATGAATTCTCGTCAAATAAAAAAGTCGTTCATACAAGAACGCGATTTTCGGTTCCGACTAATTATTATGGGGAAAAAAGGCATGTGCAAAATTTCAGATCGATATCTCATTAAATGAGACATTTGATATTCCGGGTTTTCCAATAAGGATGGTATGATTTCTAAATGTCGGTTCGCCAATTTTTAATAATAATAATAGTAATGTTTACTATTCTATCGTAGAAAGATATGCACAGGAACAACGTTTACAAATGATTAAATTTTATCATCAAAATAACTTTTCGTGCGCTTTGCCATTTTATGGTCGTAATAATCGTCCACCTGTGCTCGCTATTCGTTGCATTTTGTTTACTAATGTTCATGTGCCAATAAAACAAACAAGGGTTCGAAGTAATGAAAATATTACTGCCATTCAGGCAAGTGTTGCTGATGACTGCAATTTGTCGATTACAAGATTTTTTCAATAATGGGACTTTTTCTACCCACAACCTGGTGGATTTTGAGAAAGGATTTGGTCTTTCGTCCGTATAAAATTGTTCTCACTCAAGATCTGAAGCAATTGGGCAACCGTTTACGGATTTGCTTTGATTTTTTTGAAAAAATCATCTGCTCCGATGAGGCTCACTTTCATCCAGGAATAATGGGATGCCCAACTTATTCCAGTGTGAGAGCGCCTGAAAATAATCGTTTTTTATAACATTTTCCATTATGGCCAGATCGAAAAAAATACGATTTTTTGGGCATTTAAATTAAAACACTCAACATATATTACGATTGCAAATTATTACATATTGGACTTTTAATAAATGGCGAAACTATTTAAATTATTTTTTATGATTTTATAGCATATTAAAACAACTGACTTTTAATGTTTCAATACTTAATAAGGTGAATTAAGCCTGTTAGTTCTCAATTATTAAATGTTTTTAATTATTGGTAACTGAAAATTAATACTAATATGCATGAAATTGAAAAACGTTTATTGAAATATATTTCAGTTTCGCATTTTTTTTGATTTTCATTGTTTTACATTTTTATTAGTGATCTTCAACGGCGGCAACAAATTCCTCCGTTCAAATATATTTTGGTATAATTTCAATCTGGCCGTTCCAGTCCTTCCAATTGCAAAACGTCAAGACCTACCCAATCCAGTCAACTGTCAAAGTTCGGTAGGTGAGCGGCTCTCACATTTCCAGTGACAGGAGAGTTGGGGATCTCTTTATCTCTGCTTTCATTTGAGTGGTGCAGTAAATAAGCAAAACGATACGTCGATTGTGATCCGAAGAAAATCCACAAATTATTCATGAGAAACTATTACATTCACTTCGATTGACAGTTTGGTGTGGATCTTGGTCTAGTGAAATCACTGTTTTTTGAAATAAATTTGGAGACACAGTTATTATCAATGGAGAGCGGTATAGATCGATGATAACTTACTTTTTATGGCTGCAATTGGAAGAAGTTGATCTCGACATCATCTGGTTCCAACAAGACAAAGCTACGTGCCACAACCCAATTATTGCGAAAAAAGTGTGGAGATTCGATTATATCAAAAAATTGTGACACTGAATGCCTCCCAAGAAATTGTGATTTAACACCACTTTTGCGGGGTTATTTGAAGTCATTAGTCCTTAAGAAAAATCCAGACTTTCTTCAAGCGTTAGTTGTCAATATTGAATGTGCTGTTCAAGACAAACGACTCGATTTATTGGAAAAAGTAATCGAAAATTGGGCTCATTGAACTCGTTTCTACGTTTCTACAAAATAAGTCGCGGAGGACGTATGAATAATGTTATATTCTGAACTTAATTGTACTTCACTTTAAATAAAAAATATTTTAGTTTCCTTAACAACTAGTTTGTTTGTTTTTACAGAAATGACGTCACTCGTATTAGAAAACCCTGAATATATCATTTGTATATGTGTGTATTTTATAGTCTCCGAGGTTTTTTTCTGGGTGTTACAAACTTAATGGCGAACTTCATTGAAGAGTTACTATGTATAGTACATTTCCAGTTTAAAGATAGATGTAATTAAGTTTAATTAGTTACATTTGATATGCTTACATAAGCGATATGGAGGATGGAGTCATGTGTAGAAGTTCACGCAACTGAGGAAAGTTCTCTGATCGCCATTCACTTGAGAGTGGCCAGAAACGATTCTTTTACAATGACTCAAGCAGCTCACGACTTCCGGTCTTTGACCAAGTATCTTCTAGGTAGCCTAAGAACATACCTTTGAAGGCGAGCTAAACTGAGAAGGCGAAAAATCCCCTCTGCAGGGTTGTGCGTTGGGTTTGGGACCCGCCACCTAACAAACCACCCCCAATGAAAGGAAACAACAAGCCTCGGATGAGTGACCCCCCCCTTTTGATGACGACCATGGTAAACGAAATAAGGACTACGAATTGAGGGCATGCACCTTGAATGTCCGGTCCCTTAATTTAGTAGGTGCCCCGTTGCGCAGCTGGTTGATGTCCTCGTAAAAATAAAGGCTGACATCACCGCCGTCCAAGAAATGCGATGAACGGGAAGAGAAGGACGATGTGACCAAAGATGCCTTCTATGAGCGCTTGGAGCACACCTAAGAGAGCTGCCCCCGCCACGATGAAAAAAATTGTGCTTGGCGACTTTAATGCCACGGTGGGCAAGGAAGGTATCTTTGGCACTACGGTCGGTAAATTCAGCCTCCACGAGGGAACATCCCCAAATGGATTGAGGCTGATCGACTTCACCGGGGCCCGAAATATGGTTATCTGTAGTACTAAATTCCAGCATAAGAAGATTCATCAAGCTACATGGCTGTCTCCGGATCGAAAAACTACCAACCAGATCCATCATATTGTGATAGACGGAAGACATGTCTCCAGTGTTTTAGATGTGCGTGCGCTCCGAGGTCCTAAGATCGACTCGGACCACTATATTGTTGCAACCAAGATTTGCCTCCGCCTCTGTGCAGTAAAAAACGAACGCCAACAAACACAAGGAAGGTTCGACGTCGAGAAGTTGCAATAACAACAGACAACCGAACGATTTTCTACTCGGCTTGCACTCCTGCTCTCTGAGAGCAGTCGTCAACAACGAGGACGAGGATTGCCCTGTTGCAGCTGAGAAAAAAATGCTGCCTACCTCGCAACGTTACGAGCGAGCTCAAAACGTGCGGGATGGGATAGATACCGAGAGTTGAAGAGGGAAGCGGGACGCATTTGTAGACAGAAAAAGAAAGAGGTCGAAATGCGTGAGTACGAAGAGCTTGATAAGCTGGCCGACAGGGGTAATGCTCGAAAATTCTTCGAAAAAATGCGGCGGCTTACAGAAGGTTTCAAGACCATACTCTTGTAGAACCTTCAGAGGTGATCTAGTCACCGATGCCCAGAGTATACTTAAATTATGGAAGGAACACTTCTTCAGACTGCTGAGTGGCGGTGAATACACAACGCCAGCAGAAGGCGAACCCGATTCCCCAATCGATGACGATGGAGCAGACGTTCCATTGCCCGACCATGAAGAGGTTCGAATAGCAATTGCCCGCCTGAAGAACAACAAAGAGGCGGGGCGGATGGATTGCCGGCCGAGCTATTAAAACACGGCGGCGAAGAACTGGTAAGGAGCATGCATCAGCTTCTTTTTAAAATATGGTCGGACGAAAGCACGCTCAACGATTGGAATTAAAGTGTTTTATGCCCAATTCATGAAACACCCTACAATCTGCCCCAACTACCGTGGGATTAGCCTCCCCAACATCGCATATAAGGTTCTATCGAGCGTATTGTGTTAAAGATTAAATCCCACCGTCAACAAACTGATTGGACCTTATCAGTGTGGCTTTAGACCTGGAAAATCAACAACCGACCAGATATTCGCCATGCGCCAAATTTTGGAAAAGACCCGTGAAAGGAGAATCGACACACACCACCTCTTCGTCGATTTCAAAGCTGCTTTCGACAGTACGAAAAGGAGCTGCCTCTATGCCGCGATGTCTGAATTTGGTATCCCCGCAAAACTAATACGGCTGTGTAAACTGACGTTGGGCAACACTCAAAGCTCCGTCAGGATCGAGAAGGACCTCTCCGAGCCGTTCGATACCAAACGAGGTTTCAGACAAGGCGATTACCTATCGTTCGACTTTTTCAACCTGCTTCTGGAGAAAATAGTTCGAGCTGCTTAATCAATCAGGTACAAACTTTTATAAGAGTGTACAGCTGCTGGCATATGCCGATGATATTGATATCATCGGCCTCAACACCCGCGCCGTTAGTTCTGCTTTCTCCAGACTGAACAAGGAAGCAACGCAAATGGGTCTCGCAGTGAACGAGGGCAAGACGAAACATCTCCTGTCATCAAGCAAACAGTCGTCGCACTCGCGACTTGGACGTCACTGTTGACAGTCACACCTTTGAAGTTGTAGATAATTTCGTCTATTTAGGAACCAGCATTAACACCACCAACAATGTCAGCCTAGAAATCCAAAGCAGGATAACTCTTGCCAATAGGTGCTACTTCGGACTGAGTAGGCAATTGAGAAGCAAAGTCCTCTCTCGACAAACAAAAACCAAACTCTATAAGTCGCTCATAGTTCTCGTCCTGTTATATGGTGTAAAGGCATGAACGATGTCAACAACAGATGAGTCGACGTTGCGAGTTTTGGGGAGAAAAGTTCTGCGAAAGATTTATGGTCCTTTGCGCGTTGGCCACGGCGAATATCGCATTCGATGGAACGATGAGCTGTACGAGATATACGACGACATTGACATAATTCAGTGAATTAAAAGACAGCGGTTACGCTGGCTAGGTCATGTTGTCCGGATGGACGAAAACACTCCAGCTCTGATAGTATTCGACGCAGTACCCGCCGGGGGAAGCAGAGGAAGACCTCCACCCCATTGGAAGAACCAAATGGAGAAGAACCTGGCTTCGCTTGGAATATCCAATTGGCGCCACGTAGGGAAAAGAAGAAACGACTGGCGCGCGGTTGTTAACTCGGCTATAATCGCGTAAGCGGTGTCTACACCAATTAAGAAGAAGAAGAGTTACATTTGAGTAAAAAAAATTTCCTTTGTGCGATCAATTCGCAAAATACCTGTTTTTATTCATTAACAAATTAACACATATGTATACATTTTCAATCAGTGACGGTAAAAGGAACGTGTTTTAAAGCAGACTTTTTGAAGAAGTATCCTAAAGGTCCTATATGGACTATTAAAAATCTGCAATGTTTTTAAAAACCAGTTGTTTATTTATGAAGAGGGATCATTGTGAAAGAACTAAAACGTAGATGACAAGTTGAGAAACGAGAGGAATCACGTAACATCTAAAAGTAAGAACACAGCTATTGTTCTCTCAGATTGAGAAGTGGTCTAAGGGCCCAGTTAAGCATACATAGCATAGCTTTGACATACTTGTACATGCGAACTGTCACATACAGAATCTTTTTAATATGTACGTTTTTCATGTATTTGGTTACCGAACGCAGGACATGGCATGAAATCTGTTAAATTTTGACTTCTATGCTATGATTTCTATGCCCTGTTTTCTCTCTTCTCTCATATTGTCTGTTGTGTCACTACACAGTGTTCTCAAAAGCCTGATTGTCAGGTGAGTTCCGATGTTTTGGTTTTAGTTTACAAGGTGCTTTCCAGAGTAAACAGGACTTTTTGAATCTAGCGCACCCTGGTGGTGCCATCTATATGTCGACTGTGCGTTAGAACCTGCTATCTTTATCGATTATCCAGTGAGAATTTCATGACATTTCATTGATATGAAGTGAAGTTATTGCGTTTTAAGTGTCAGTTTTTTTGTGTTATCGGTGCGAAAATGAGCTTCGAAGAAAAAGCCAACATTAAATTTTTTTAAAATTGGTAAAACTTTTACCGAGACGTTTCAATTGGTGATAAAAGTTTACGGCGATGATAGTCTATCCCATAGCAGAGTGCACGAGTTGTTTAAACGTTTTCCAAGTGGTTGTGAGGACATAAATGACGAACAACCTGTGGGCCAATTAAAATCCGTGATCACTGGGAATTCCATCGAAACTGTGCGTGAATTCATCAAAAATCAGCCAAGATCATCATTGAAATTCATGGAAATGGAATTGAACATCCTCAAAACATCAATTTATCGCATTTTGACCGAACATTTGGGCTTATGAAAGGTGTGTGCACGGTTTGCTCCGCACACACTGCAACCAAAAATTGCTCAGAATCCAACATTCGAAGGACGATTATTGACCAAAAATCACATTTTAACCATTAACCAGGCACCGTGCGACTTCTTTCAATACATTTGCCCATGAAAGAAAAGCGTTATGCAGACGTAGAGGCCATTCAAAAGGCTTGCCGGCATACTGGCGGCCATATCGGCCAATAAGCTAAAACACTCGTTCGACATGCTTTTGGACCGTACAAAAGCTGTATTGAAGCAGAAGGATATTAATTTTATTTATATTATTATTACACTGTGGAACATTTTTGGGCTTATTGTCTTGGGGGTGAGAAATTCCAAGTCAGGGTGATGGTACTAGGTCAGTATAGTAAAACCTTCAAAGGGTTTGGCGTTCGTATGTGCCAGTTTTTTTTATGACCTTTTAAATTTTTTTACAATTTCTATTTGTTTGTATTCAAAAAAACACTTTTTTCCCTTCATACATTAATTTTTAACTCCGAAAGTATTGCACGGTATAGAAACAGATTAGAGAAACTGTAATTCTTAATTTTTCTAAATTTGTTTCATCAAAATCAGACAAGTGGTTCGCGAGTTATGTTAAACTACGTTTTTGCCAAAATGTTAAAACTAAGCGAAAAAACATCAAGATAAGGAAAAAATTTAAAAGGTCATAAAAAAAACTGACACATACGAACGCCAAACCCTTTGAGGGCTTTACTAGACTGACCTAGTACCATCACCTTGACTTGGAATTTCTCACCCCCCAGATTATCTGTTGTACTGCTAGAGATATTTCTGGCCTAATAATGGAAATAGGCACATATATCAACGAAAATTATTATTTTTTTTTCGTTAGATTTGGCTCGTCTTGGAAGACCCACGATTAAATTCGTTGTAACAGTTTTTAACTGTGTTATAGGATGATGCTTCATAGCCATACAAAGATTTTAGTTCATCGATGCACTCTTGTCGTGATAATCCGCGTCGAAAAATGTGAAAAATGATCGCACGAAAATGTTCACGAGTTAATTCCATTTTTTGGCCGAGATGAATTTTTTAATTCCCTGTAAATAAAACAACTCACGATTAAATGACAAAACGTTCTGAGTGATGTTATGCTAAAAAATGTCAAACTTTCCAATGGAAATGTCAGATTGCACCTGGAAACACTTAGTGTTGCCTAGTCCAGAAATATATATAGTAACCTATGTATTTTGGAAAAAAAATAAAATAAATTGATTTTGCCGATTGCTTTTTTTAAGTCCTGTTTATTTTGGAACGGACCTTGTATTTAATCTCTTTGTCGTTCTAAGTGATAATGCGATAAATTTCCCTACTGACAAATAAATGGCCCTAAATCAGAGTCACACAGGGATATTTCCAATAGATTTAATGCAAATTGTCTAGGTGACAAGATTTACAAGTATTATTTTTTTCAACGTCATCAGCAAGAAATTCGCATTATTACTTTAGATAGGCCAACATAGTCACTAATCTAAAAGAGTATATTTCGACTTTAATAAAACTCAAAATACTAAGAAAACTTTTAACGCCAACAAAAGATTTCATTCAATATACTTGGAAGTCGCTTTCTGTGAAAAATTTAGTATCAAGATGCTTTCAAAGATGTCAGTATTGAATAAACGTAAGTATTAACAAAACAATGCAATGTATTTTCTATAATTACAACATTCTCCCCAATAAACGCTACCTACACTCAGGAAAACGAAAACGAAAACCTTATTCTTTGGATGCGCTGAACGTCAAGCAAGCTTTATTTTTTATTGAAAATAAGTAAAATCGAATAATAACCGCCCATATCCCTTATAAATATTATGTCCAAAACTACGAAAAGATCCAACATATTGAAATTTGTGTATTTTGGTTTTACTTCGACATGTAATGCTTTTACTTTAATCAAAAACGATAAAAAGGTGTACTCTGTAAAAGTCCATACTTTTTTTTTGTACGGCTACATTAAGCGCATATTTTTAACTACTCTGTATTCTGCTAAAAAAATATGGCTTCGTTTTGGTTTACATTGCAATACAAGTGATGTTAATGCTCCATGTGCAATGTCTGTTTTCGGACGGGTTCGCCGACTCAAGCGACGGTGTGACTCACATCTGTCCGTTGTACGAGAAACACGCGTTGCCACATTTAACCAAAATACTGAACATTGGCGGTCGTGATATCACACGATATTATATTAAGGTTAGTGGCGCTTAACACTTTAATAACATAATAATAAAGTTACACAAATCCGTTATGGGAAAAGTCCAAAAGCCCGGATTCGAATTAAAAAGTACTTGGTGAACTATGGCATTGGCGTCGTCGCACATAGGAGCATTTGGTCTCAAAACCCCGACAAAATTGTTTAAAGTGATTTTATGCATGAAAATGAATAAAAATGCATGATTGAATATAAAAACGGAATATACTAAAATGAAACAAGTAAGGAGGGGCTGATTTCGGGTTCAACCGAACATTTTATATTTAATATATTTGAGTAGGAGGTAGTGCCGAATAGATTTAATCTATTTTTGTTCATCCCACAAAACACTAATATACCTCATACATAATGTTAGCTCGGTTTCATTTAGGTATCTTACATACAATCAAAAATTATGTAGAGCACGGTCAAGTGGATGTCCGGAAATCTTGGTAATAGTTATATGGGGGAATGGGGTTCAAGTTTTCGCGCAATTGTATCTATTTCGTTTAGGCGCAAATAAACACTGTTATGAATAAAACATTTTCTGCAATTTTCATTGAGTTGGCCCTAATATTGGCGAATATATCTTTATATTAGGTATATGGGGGCTCAGGAAAGTATTGACCCGATTCAACCCATTTTCGACAGAATGAAATATTATTGCCAGAAAAGGATTCTGTGCGAATTTCATATCTCCCACATTGAACGATATTTTCGGTCAAAAGTCAAATATTGGTATCGGGTCCACATGTTCGGTACATGGAGCTTGGACAGTTTTGGTTGGATTTGGACAATTATTGATCAAAAGGTGGCTTACATTAAAAGAATTATTACCGCAATATTTTATTTCGTTATATTAATATATGGAGGATGGAGTCATGTGTAGAAGTTCACGCAAGTGAGTAAAGTTCTCTGATCGCCATTCACTTGGGAGTGGCCAGAAATGATTCTTTTACATATGACTCAAGCAGCTCGTGACTTCCGGTCTTTGACCAAGTATCCTCTAGGTAGCAACTAACTGCAATCACAACAGACAGCCGAACGATTTTCTACTCGGCTTGCACTCCTGCTCTCTGAGAGCACTCGTCAACAACTCGGTATAAGGGAACTGTGGGACGGCATTTCAAACTCCTTACGTACAGCTGCAACCGAAACCATTGGTTTTCGGAAAGTGCAAAAGAACAGCTGGTACGACGAGGAGCGCCGTGTCGCAGCGAAGAGAAAACAGGCTGCCTACCTCGCAGCGTTACGATCGTCCTCAACACGTGCGAAATGGGACAGATACCGGAAGTTGAAGAGGGAAGCGAGACGCATTCGCAGACAGAAAAAGAAAGAGGTCGAAATGCGTGAGTACGAAGACCTTGATAAGCTGGCCGACAGGGGTATTGCTCGAAAATTCTATGAAAAGATGCGGCGACTTACAAAAGGTTTCACGATCGGAGCATACTCTTGTAGAACACCCAAAGGTGATCTAGTCACCGATGCCCAAAGCATACTTTAATTATGGAGGGAACACTTCTCCAGCTAGCTGAATGGCAGTGAACGTACAACGCCAGGAGATGGCGAACCCGATTCTCAATCGATGGCGATGGAGCAGACGTTCCATTGCCCGACCATGGAGAGGTTCGAATAGCAATTACCCGCCTGAAGAACAACAAAGCGGCGGGGCCAACGGATTGCCGGCCGAGCTATTCAAACAAGAACTGATAGGGAGCATGCATCAGCTTCTTTGCAAAATATGGTCGGACGAAAGCATGCCCAACAAATGGAATTCAAATGTGCTTTGCCCAATCCATAAAAAATGAGACCCTACAATCGGCGCTAACTACCGTGGGATTAGCCTCCTCAACATTGCATATAAGGATCTATCGAGCGTATTGAGTGAAAGATTAAAGCCCACCTTCAACTTACTGATTGGACCTTATCAGTTTGGCTTTAGACTTGGCAAATCAGCATCCGACCAGATATTCACCATGCGCCAAGTCTTGGAAAAGACCCGTGAAAGGAGAATCGACACTAAACACCTCTTCGTCGATCTCAAAGCTGCTTTCGACAGCACGGAAAGGAGCCGCGATGTCTGAATTTGGTATCCCCGCAAAACTAATACGGCTGTGTATGCTGATTGCGATCAGTCAAATTTTTTCGCAGATTTCGTTACTTTAATGTTTATTGCAAAATACTGAAAGAAAAAAATTTTATTTTTTGAAGGAGAAGTCATTAAAATGTTCATTTGTTAATTTAAAAGTTAATAAACAATATGAAAATATAAAAATAATTAAAATTCATGCATATTTTCCGAAAGTAAAAGTATTAAACTATAACTCCTGAAAATTTTATCAAAAAATCACCAATAGTTTTTTAATTATTAATATTTAAAAAAAAGTAGTAAAAATTTTCAATTAAAAAAAATGTTGTTAAAACTAAAATTTAAAAAAACTGGGTGGGGGATTATTTGTTCATGCTGACTACTTCATGAAAAAATACTCACATTCCAATTCGATTATCTAGTGGAAAATGAGGGGTCGACTTGACGTGTTTTTACTCAATTCTATTTTAGCTCTTTGTTCGAAGCTCATTTTCGCACCGATAACACAAACATACTGACACTTAACTCACTTCCAATCGATGAAATGTCATGAAATATATGAATAGATTGCGCCAGCAGGGTGCGTTAGATTCAGAAAGTCCCGTTTACTTTAGAACATACCTTGTATGCACGGTTTTTTCCTGATATTAGATCGGACGTCTCGACAACTTCTTTATTTAGTGTTACAGTGCGATCACATCCCGCACTATAAACGATTCGAGGACTTTTTTCAAGAATATTTTTGTTTTTTTTTTTTTACCAGAAAATTTCCAAACGAGCTTTAACTCTTTTGATTTGTAGCTTCTTTTTAATATTTTAAGCTCTCGAATCGAAACATGACAAAGGAAGGCAGCTTCTGAACATTTTGAAGACGGCAGAGACATATAAAACAGTTAATATATACAACTTCGTTCTTGCCGTGCTAAAATTGTTCACTTGAATGAAATTTAAATATTCTGTTCAAAATGAAATTTTTGTGCAAAATATAAGTAAATAGGTCGATTAATTTGCCATAAACTATCAATTGTTGTTACAAATGAAATATCAGAAGCATTTTATGATTCTGTTAGCAAAATACCGTTACCGTTAGAGCTTTGAATAATTTAGCATTACACAAAACTTATGACTTTTTTCCTAATCCATGAGAATTAAATACCCGCTATTCATATATTCAAGGCCAAATTTCATAACATTAGTAATCTAGTAAGTCCTAATCGATGTAGAAAATACCCATATTTTTTACGCCTTATGTTTTTCACAACAAAGGAATTAATTAATTATTTAAAAAAAGAAAGATATGCGAACTAAATTATTTGCGGTTAAAACAACTTGCTACGAACAAGAAACAGAAAAAAACAAAACAGTATAATAACAAAGTATGTTCGGAATTCAGCGCTGAATTTCGCATTTTAAAATTGGCACCCTTAGCTGTGATAGGCATGTTCCACAATATTTCAACAGTCCCTCTCTCACAGTTTTTTTTACTTGTTTCAAATATTTTGTTTTTCAACTAATAGAGTTCAATCAAAATCTTATATATAAAAAAGAAACGCGATTTCGTTATGTACCCGCGGAACGTGATGTTTTGCACTTATTCGTTTATTCCTGCAGAAGGTGCTAATGGAGCGTAGCCTCTGTCTTTTAATTCGCTGCACTATGTCAATGTCGTCGTATATCTCGTACAGCTCATCGCTTCATCGAATGCGATATTCGCCGTGGCCAATGCGCAAAGAACCATAAATCTTTCGCAGAACCTTTCTCTCGAAAACTCGTAAAGGCGACTCATCGGTTGTTGTCATCGTTTAAGCCTCTGCACCCTATAGCAGGACGGGAATTATGAGCGACTTATAAAGTTTGGCTTTTGTTTGTCGAGGAGGACTTTACTTTTCAATTGCCTACTCAGTCCGAAGTAGCACCTGTTGGCAAGAGTAATCCTGCGTTGGATTTCCAGGCGAACATTGCTGGTGGTGTTTAAGCTGTTTCCAAGATAGACGAAATTATCTACAACTTCAAAGTTATGACTGTCAACAGTGACGTGGGAGCCAAGTCATGAGTGCGACGACTGTTTGTTTGATGACAGGAGATATTTCATTTTGCCCCCGTTCACTGCGAGACCCTTTTGCGTTGCTTCCTTGTTAAGTCTGGAGAAAGCAGAACTAACGGCGCGGGTGTTGAGGCCGATGATATCAATACCATCGGCATACGCCAGCAGCTGTACACTCTTATAAAAGATTGTACCTGCTCGATTCAGTTCTGCAGCTCGAATAATTTTCTCAAGCAGCAGATTGAAAAAGTCGCACGATATAGAGTCGCCTTGTCTGCAACCTCGTTTGGTATCGAACGGCTCGGAGAGGTCCTGCCCGATTCTGACGGAGCTATTGATGCCGCTCAACGTCAGTTTACACAACCGTATCAGTTTTGCGGAGATACCAAATTCAGACATCGCGGCATAAAGGCAGCTCTTTTTCTTGCTGTCGAAAGCAGCTTTGAAATCGACAGAGAGGTGGTGTGTGTCGATTCTCCTTTCACGGATCTTTTCCAAGATTTGGCGCATGATGAATATCTGGTCGGTTGTTGATTTGCCAGGTCTAAAGCAACACTGATAAGGTCCAATCAGTTTGTTGACGGTGGGCTTTAATCTTTCACACAATACGCTCGATATAACCTTAAATACGATGTTGAGGATGCTAATCCCACGGTAGTTGGCGCAGATTGTGGGGTCTCCTTTTTTATGGATTGGGCATAGCACACTTAAATTCCAATCGTTGGGCATGCTTTCCTCCGACCATATTTTACAAAGAAGCTGATGCATGCTCCTTACCAGTTCTTCGCCGCCGGTTTTGAATAGCTCGGCCGGCAATCCGTCGGCCCGTGCCGCTTTGTTCTTCTACAGGGGGGCAATTGCTATTCGAACCTCTTCATGGTCGGGCAATGGAACGTCTGCTCCATCGTCATCGATTGGGGAATCGGGTTCGCCTTCTCCTGGCGTTGTGCGTTCACTGCCATTAAGCAGGCTGGAGAAGTGTTCCCTCCATAATTTAAGTATGTTCTGGGCATCGGTGACTAGATCACTTTTGAGGGTTCTACAAGAGTATGCTCCGGTCTTGAAACCTTCTGTAAGCCGCCGCATTTTTTCGAAGAATTTTCGAGCATTACCCCTATCGGCCAGCTTATCAAGCTTTTTATACTCACACATTTCGGCCTCTTTCTTTTTCTTTCTGAAAATGCGTCTCGCTTCCCTCCTTAACTTTCGGTATCTATCCCATCCCGCACGTGTCGTGGTCGATCGCAACGTTGCGAGGTAGGCAGCCTGTTTTCTCTCCGCTGCGACACGGCAATCCTCGTCGTACCAGCTGTTCTTTTGCACTTTCCGAAAACCAATGGTTTCGGTTGCAGCTGTACGTAAGGAGTTTGAAATGCCGTCCCACGGTTCCCTTATACCGAGTTGTTGACGAGTGCTCTCAGAGAGCAGGAGTGCAAGCCGAGTAGAAAATCGTTCGGCCGTCTGTTGTGATTGCAGCTTCTCGACGTCGAACCTTTCTTGTGTTTGTTGGCAACAAGATAGTGGTCTGAGTTGGTGTTAGGACCTCGGAGCGTACGCACGTCTAGAACACAGGAGACGTGTCTTCCATCTATCACAACATGATCGATTTGGTTGGTGGCTTTTCGATCCGGAGACAGCCAGGTAGCTTGATGTATTATCTTGTGCTTTTATCTAGTACCACAGATAACCATATTTCGGGACCCGGCGAAGTCGATCAGCCTCAACCCGTTTCGGGATGTTTCCTCGTGGAGGCTGAATTTACCGACCGTCGTACCAAAGATACCTTCTTTGCCCACCCTGGCGTTAAAGTCACCAAGCACGATTTTGACATCGTGGCGGGGGCAGCGCTCATAGTTGTGCTCCAAGCGCTCATAGAAGGCATCTTTGGTCACATCGTCCTTCTCTTCCGTCGGGGCGTGGGCGCAAATCAGCGATATGTTGAAGAACCTCGCTTTGATGCGGATTGTGGCTTGGACGGCGGTGATGTCAGCCTTTATTTTCACGAGGACAGCAACCAGCTGGGCAGCGGCGCCTTCCCAATTAAGGGACCGGACATTCCAGGTGCATGCCCTCAATTCGTAGTCCTTATTTCGTTTGCCAAGGTCGTCATCAAAAGGGGGGTCTCTCATCCGAGACTGTTGTTTACTTTTCATTGGGGTTGTTTTTTACTTGGCGGGTCCCAAACCCAGCGCACAACCGTATGCAGGGGATGTTTCGCCTTCTCACTTTAGCTCGCCTTCAAACGGATGTTCTTAGGCTACCTAGAGGATACTTGGTCAAAGACCGGAAGTCGTGAGCTGCTTGAGTCATATGTAAAAGAATCGTTTCTGACACTCCCAAGTGAATGGCGATCAGAGAACTTTCCTCAGTTGCGTGAACTTCTTCACATGACTCCATCCTCCCAGCCGGTGATTATGGTTCCCTAATAAGCAGTCTCATCCCGTTGCACATGTTTGGAAGATTTAAATTCCTCAAAAGCATAATTGGAATGCCAATTTTCAAAGCCAATTCATGTGGTGGCGGTCTTGAAAGGTTTAATGAATTTAAAAAGTCTTGGGGATAACGAACTGCGTCTTCGATATTAGTCACGGTGTCTATCGATTTGTATTATTTATTTCTCCAGGAACTTTTTGAGTAATTAGATGCCTGAGTAACTCTATTGGCCTAGAACACAACCAATGAAATTTCTTTTCATGCAAATTCTTGATGTCAGGGTATACTGCATCTATTAAACTATGGACTTTATGGCATAGGGACTTATACAGAAAAATTCAATTTTGAGTGGTAAAAATTCCTTACTAATTTTAAACAGTTGCTGTGGAAAATAACCATCTGTGATTCTATTTAGATAAGCTCTCATATACATATATTAACCATGCTTTGATGATATTTGTTCTGCTAATGACAGATAGAGTCTGTCGGAAATCTCCAGCAAATACAAAAGTTATCCTACCCATGAGAGCAGAGGAGTTTTTAAGGTCTTTTATTATTCTGTGTCGCGGCCTCCTTATGTGCTTAATGGCTCATGGTGCATTCATCCCACATAGTCAATGAAGCGTCTTGCAATAGTTAACCAAGAGGCCCATTTTTGCATATAGAACATATTGATTGTTATTCAATGGATAACGGAACTTTAAAAGATGAATAAGTAGTTTTTCCATTCCTTAGAAAAGTTGGACCAATTCCTGACAAAGCAACTGCTATCGCTATCTTCCATGATTGTCTTATTTTAGCAAATAAGCAGAGAAAACCCCCAACTTATTTTTATATTCTACTAGCTGACTCCGCAGGTGTTGTCCTTCGTGAAATAATGTGTTTTGAAAGGAAAAGAAAGTTAAATTTATATTGTGTTGAAAACCAAGTTACGCAAATAATGCGGCGGCATACCAAACCTCTCCACAGAATTTAGAAACTCCACTGGATAATTCACGGATTTGTTTTTATTTTCAAGACGATCGATCAATTTTATGAGCGCAAACTTGTCGAAATTCGACTTTAAATCTTCCTGTTTAAGGCATTAATATCGTTTTTTTCATAAGCTAAAATTGCGCGTGCAATTCGGAAAAACATTCGTGATTAATTCATGTTTCGTTGAAACGAATTGACAAAAGGCAGATGGAATTGATATCAAACCATTGGTAGTGTCAATCTAAAATGTCTTCGGCAGTGTCATGTCATTATATGCCATAATCCCGGATTTGGAGGCTGATATGTCGAAATGATCATCGTCCATCATTTGATTCTTGTGATTATCATGTTCCAACAATTGTAATTGCTGGCATGCTTCTCAAAAAGTTGCACACACCGTACCATTCACAATAAGCAATGATTCAAATGAAGTTGAACCGCTAACATTAATCAATAGCAACCGAAGGTAGAAGCAATCGTCGTTTTTTGAGTAGATTGTATAAAAAAGTCCTAAATTCATTAGTTGAGAACACACCTGGATGTCAATCTACTGCTTGGCCTTGCTTTCTGCGTAACCATTTCTTCGACGATGCATTCTATGTATTTCTGAATAGAGTAATGTTCTCCCAAACGGATCACTTACGCAAGTTGAGAAAAAACTTTTTAATGTCAATTTTGCGGTTGGCGGTGTTTCCGCTCGCTGTACTGTATTCTCTGGGTTGAAATACACTCTTTGGCCTTCTCCAAAAGGACTGCGAGACGCACAACAGTCGGAAAACGTTTATGAATTGCAAAAAATATAAATATTTCACAACGAAAAGAGTACATCGATCATCAAACAGCACCATATATAGTATATCTACGTTACTTTAAGATAAAGTCCATCAAAGATCGTAGCTGTTGTTTGAAAAGTCATGCTGTGACATCGTGACGATCATACTAATTGATCGCGATTCAATAATTCCGTAATCTATGGTCATTTTGCATTAAAAATTAAGTAACAAAAAATCCGCCCGTCCAAAATTACGCATGTATGTATGTCATCGCATCCTGCGAGTACTCGTGCATGTGCTTTGGGCTGCTGTTGGCAAAAAGAACGCCGATCGATATTAGGGCGACCTCTTCATGGCATCGTAACAAATTTCAATCTGTAATTGATCACTTTGTATGAAACACACATAAAGTTTTCACTGAATAGTGTACAATAATTTACCTTTTGAATAACCGAAATAAAAATTACATATAAACCAATTAGAAAACAAAACAAAAAATTTTAAAAATCACTTTTTGGAAATTTATGCTCGTAAGTCAGTAAAAAATGAACATTTGCTGAATTCATTGGATTCCCTTCAAAGTGCTTCAGGCCATTTTTTATTCCATGCAACGGTTTAGTCAGCTATAGCGAACAAACAAAACCCCAACTTATTTTTATATATAAAATAAGATAACAACTAATGTTGCTCAACTTGGCAATCGCGTTTATCATAAAAATTCTATGGGAAACAAGCGCGGTTATCCGATTTCTTCAATGTATTTAGAAGCTGTCAAATTTACTTAATAAGAAAGCGGTTTTTGAATAAGTCGGGGAAGTATATTTGGAAATCTCAACTTGTTTTTCCAAAGTGTATATGTTTAAATGAGAGCGTACTGCATTATCTCTGCGACTCAAATTGATGTTTCCTGTTCTTTAAATTTAAAACATTATGACAATGCAACGCTTTGCGTCCCTGTTGATAATATGTACATACATATTTGCCCAATAAAATTAAAATATATTATTTTGTTCCCTATAATCGACTTGTATTAATTATTACATAATTATTAAGATTTACAGTTACGGACAATAAAATACAATCATACATAGTTCTAATTTTCCTTTTTGAAAAATACAATGATTTTTATTTAAGTGCAACTAAAATATATTTTTATTATTTACTTCATGTCAAGTGTTATTGGTAACATTGAATATTGAACAAAAACAACTCATAAATATTGCGAAAATAAAGGTAAAATAAAAAAAACTCAGAAAACAAAAAATTTAATTGTAATCCTACATAAAAAATAATACATAACTTTAAAGAATCAATACAAAAAAATGTTAGTCCTTTAATGGCCTTCATGGCATAATACAGCTGCACATGTTGCAGGGAAAGCAAAAGCCGAGTTGAGTTAAACAACAAAGATTTGTCATTCCTTACCACTGGTGGGGGGAAATGAAACGTCTTACATATATCGAGTGAGAAATTTCTCCGAGAGCTCTCTTATTTTGGGATTAGTAGCCCCAATGTTTTCCTCAAAGATTTTCCAGAAGTTTTAGATTGGATTCAGATCAAGTGATTGTGCTGGCCATGCCATAACATCAAGCCCAAGACACAATGTATGTTTCGAGTCATTGTCTTGTTGGAATTGCCAAATTAAAGATCAGCATATGGAAGCATGACTTCGCTAAAAATTTTAGCGTATATATTATATATATTCGTCCTGTCATATTTATTTTCTATTCATCAGACCGTAATATGTTTACAAACTGACTTTCGCCGTCATTTTTAGCGTGCGGTCTCTTTACTCAAATATTTTCGGAGTTTTTATAGCATTAAAAAAAAAACACATTTTTACGACCTATTAAATTTTTTGCAAATTTCCTTTGCGCGTGACCCTTTCCCCGCAAATTTTTTAAATTTTTGACATTTTCTTCCTCTGAACAATGTTTTGCTTGACGCATTTTTCTACACAAATAATACAAACATTTATTCCACAGATTTAATTAAGCTACAAGGTCCGGCACTCGAAGTGTGACCAATTAAAAAAACCATAAATTCGGTTTGAAAAATTTATTTATTTATTTTAAAGTTCAAAATGTGTGAAAATAATCATAAATCCATTTCACTTTTGCTCGATATGACCACCTTTTTCCTTAACTATGGCCTTGAGACAGTCAAAAAACGAATCGCAAGCTGCCCGAATGTGACTTACCAGTATTTTGGCCCACTCACGGATGTGGCTTTCTTCAGCGTCTTGAGACTGGTGTAGTTTTTACTTTGGACCTTGCTCTTCAAAATGGCACAGAGAGAATAATCCATTGGATTCGCATCTGGTGAATTCGAGAGCCATTGTGTGGTCGTAATGAAGTTCAGCACGTTGTTTTTCATTTGTGAGACGGTGCTGAGTCTTGTTGAAACGTCCACGGTTTGCGACCAAAATGTTTGTTTGCCCACGGCTTCAAAGCAACCTCTAGAATACTTTCCCGATTATATATCGCATTTACTTTGACGCCAGGTTCGATGAAAATATTTTCACTTCTTTAGCCATTTGATTGGCACATCGTCGTGGATTTCGCTCAAGTCGCTTCTTCACTTTCCGAACCATCTCACGTGACGTTGCAGTCTTTTTATGACCACCTCCATGGCGATGCTACCAGTATCATTGTAACGAGTGATGGTGCGATAAACAAAAACTTTATTCACAGTAAGGTGTTTGAGCTCACGAACAATTGCTGGCGGTGATTTTCCAGCTAAATATAAAGCAATCAATCTATTATGTTTGAATTCCATAATTTTTTTTTGCGTTCACTTTTAGCAGAACGCTTTTGTAAACTTGTGAACAATACTCCGAACTGTCATTCAGCAAATTTATAAACAGTTGATTCCAGTGCGACAGCTGCGCGAACGGTGTGTGTTGGTTACACTTCGAGTGCCGGACCCTGTAATATAACTACTTACTTTGCTTTTTAAATAAATATTTTCCGTTTATGAAATTATTTCGCGGTTAAGTCTATTATTTTGCCACTAAGCACAAGTTACGCAATTTACACTTTGCAAATTACAGTTAACTCTAAAACCCGACAGTGTTATCCCTTCCCCCTTTTTAAGTGCACATGGTTGCATTTGCTATGATGCAAATCACTCAGAAATTACAAAAAAATACTATTGTCTTAAAACAAGACCTTTGATTCTATTTTATTGTCCTGTATATAACTGTTATATAGTGCTTGTATTGTATTGCGCATTCGTCATCCGTACGCATTATTTATTAAAAATTCCTTGCATAAATCTAACACAATTCAACAAGAAAGGAATATGCAGTTATTATAAAAGTCATTAATTGTTTTACCGCAATACGAAAAATTGTAGTCGTAAAGTATAGTTCCACCTAACTCGCCACTTTGATACAATACTGTTAATATTACTTCTGATTATTAATTTAAGCACAAATTCATCCACTCACTCAGTGAGTGACGACTGGAGACAGTTAACTGTTTTTTATTTTTAATTGATCACACGCTAAAGTGAAATGGGATCTTAGCTAAATTAAAATTTTAATAACACACTGTGCTGTGGTAACTATCTATATTTTATACACATAAATTATATTTAATTTTTAGGTTTTTTGAATGTAAATATGTACATATGTATGAATATATTAATAGTAACGTTCACAATAGCAATCAATCACATTTATTTACACAGAATTAATTACCTAACACAGGAAAGTGTATGGTAATAACAATTAATTTAGTAACATTTAGTTTGTGTTTTACACATATCTGAATTCATTACTTCTTTAATGGTAATGCGTCCACACCTATTTTACTGTCAAATGAAATTAAACTGTACGAAACAAAGGTATACCTGAATACGAGGTTGTTCAAAAAGTATGGCGAATCGTAACTGACAGGTTTCTTCGATTGCAGGGGCGTGGTGCATCATGAGTTCTTGCCACAGGGAAGAACGGTCAATAAGGAATATTATCTGCAAGTTATGCGCAATTGCGCAAAGCAATCCGCCAGAAACGCCCGGATTTGTGGAAGAACAAAAATTGGCTTTTGCACCACGATAACGCCCCTGCTCACACACATCGTTGCTTGTGCGCGACTTTTTGGCCAAAAAAAACACACCAATGATGCCGCAGCCACCGTATTCCCCAGATCTGGCCAGCTGTGAATTTTTCTTGTTCCCTAAACTGAAGACGCCCATGAAAGGACGACGCTACGCTTCTCTTGACGAGATAAAGACGGCATCGAAGGAGGAGATGAAGAAGATAAAAAAAAGTGATTTTTTGAAGTGCTTCGAAGATTGGAAAAACCGTTGGCACAAGTGTATATTATCTCATGGGGATTATTTTGAAAGGGATAAAATAGATATTCATCAATAAATAAATAATTTTTGAAAAAAACACAAAATTCCCGATACTTTTTTAACACACCTCGTAAACTAATCAATAATTTTTCTGTTTATGTTGCAGGTTTTTCTAATACTACAATAATAGTTATCCTTGACGATTTTGAATATTGAATATTTATGATGCATATTAAGATATTTGTAAATGATTGGCTGTGCACTAGTTAAGTCCGCTGTTAATAAGTAATTGACCATTGAGAGAATTTTTATCAGAAATCAGAAAATGTAGGAGGACTTTTAAAATTATTAATTATTATAATCAATATCTCAATAGGGACATTTCTGAAAAAAAAATTCTATGAGTTTTCGATTTCAGAATTTATGTTGAACAAAAAACTACATCGTTTATAGTGGCAAACAAATCGTTTATAAGTGAACATAGAGCGGCTCCCCTGAACAGGGTATACTAAGTTTACCACGATGTTTGTAACACCTAGAAGCAAATGCCCGGAAAATAGTGCACTGATTTTGTCACTTGCAATTATTTTGTATCATTGAATATCTGATGAATATGACTCGCGTTAAAACATTAACTGTGATAATAAGTCTTTGTTTAAATAGAAAATATAGTAAATATTTTTCAGAAAATTAACCTCAATGAAATCGCCAGAATGTATATAATTATCATATTTAAGTTGATAATTATAATACAAGGTAGGCCATTTAAAGTTGACCCATTTGTTTCTAAAAAAAAAGAACAAAAGAAAACAATGTTTTTTGTTCATTTCAAAAATAATTTATTTTGGTTCAAGGGGATTTGTTTCAGCTAATATTTAAAAATTAGATCGCGTAAATGGGCACCTTTAGCTTTGACAGCTAAATGCACTCCTTTTTCGACATTTTCCATGACTTTGGCCAATGTTTCGGATGATATGGCGGCTGTTTCACGTCGAATGTTGGCTTTCAGTTGAGCTAAGGTCTTTGGCTTATTAGCGTATACCTTGGATTTCAAATAACCCCACAAATAAAAGTCTGGTGGCGTCAAATCTGGTGATCTCGGTGGCCAGTCAACATCACCATTTTTCGATATCAATCGCCCGGGGAAAAATGGTCGCAATAAATTGATTGTTGGTCGAGCTGTATGGCATGTAGCCCCGTCCTGTTGAAACCAGAAGTTATCCATGTCATTTTCGCGAATAATGGGTATCACAAAATCCGTTATCATGGCTCGATAACGCTCACCATTGACTGTTGTCGTGGCTCCATCATCGTCTTCGAAAAAATACGGTCCGATGATCATATTCGCGCAAACACCGCACCAAACTGTTACTTTTTGGTCGTAAAGAGGCTGTTCTTCAATTAATTGAGGATTTTCGGTGGCATAAAATCGGCAATTTTGCTTGTTTACGCCTCCATTCAACGAGAAATGTGCCTCGTCTGACATGGATGAGTTTTCGCCAAAAGTCAAGTTCGTTTTCAGCCATTTCGATGGCCCATTTGCCAAAATTAAGGCGTCGCGGATAATCAGCTGGGTTTAGTTTTTGTGCCATTTGAATTTTATATGGAAACATCTTCAAATCTTTATGAATTATGCGTCGGAGAGTGGTGCGAGAGATGTCTAATTCCTGAGAGCGGCGATAACTCGATGTCGATGGAGTCTCCTCAATACTGGCTCGTACAGCTTCGATATTTTCATCAGAACGTCTTGTGCGTTGTCTGGATGCATGACTGGCATTACTGAGATTACCGGTGTTCACAAATTTTGCGTATAAAGACTTAATTGTGTTCTTAACTGGAGCACTTTTCACTTTATTTTTTTTGCGAAACGCACGTTGAGTTAACACAATTGAAAAGTTATTTTGAATATAAAGCTGAACAATTTCAGCGCGTTCTTTTGGAGTGTACTGTTCCATGGTATAAATTGTCTTCGAATGACGCTTCTAACGCGGTATGACATTAGCCGATTTGTCAGCGCTGTTAAAAGTTACAGCGTTGCCAGATGGGTCAACTTTAAATGGCCTACCCTGTATTATTAGGTTCCATTTTACAATTTCAATTCAATACGGGAGCAAGTTGTCATGAGTCGTGTTAAACAATTTTCATTAGAAGATTTTTGCATACGATAAGATTTAATCATTATGGGGACACTTACAATTTTTAATGTTACAATCAATAACATAGAAAATAGAAAACCGCCAATATATCTATCGCCGATTTCCAGCAGGATATCACCCGAACATGATCACGATCTTTGGCATGAAGCTGGCGTAACAGATAGACGACTTGACATTTTGCACCCCCACTTGAATTATGGGGAATTGTACCAGCTCGCGTGGTAAACCAATCACTTGTGGTGGTCTGATAAACAAACCACCTATCCATAATAATCTCGGTCGAGGAACCTCCGGACTTTATTTCTGCTAACAACCGCACTTACGTTATCTTAAACAAAGTTAACGGGTCGACTTTACAGAATTTACTGAGAGCATCTTTACCACAGTAGACATTATGTTCCACGGACTTTTTCGTTGGCGAATATCAATTCCGCACGGTGATCGCTGCTGCTACTGCTGGCTTCCTTCCCGCTGGTAGAATTTAAGAACTGGCTCCAAATTGCCCTCTGAAGTAGTAGTATTAGCAAAAGAGACGATCCCTGTGATCCCCGCATAAGGAATCTCAATTTGGGAATTCGACATGTGGTAGATCAGCATAAGTGAACGAAATGGGTGGAACACCTAAAGTCATGTAATTTCGCGACCCGAGTAAAGATTATCGTCGGTGTCGAAATCAAATTCCACGGCTGTGCCTCATCGGACCTGAAGAAATGCGTGAGCTATTTTAGCCGGTAATTTACACTGCACCCTTTGGTGGCCAAAGCGAAAAGATGTGTCACCGACGGTTACGAAAAATACCAAAAGATCCATCGGTCCAGACGAAATAAATATGCTCATGTTAAAATACTTTGGGAGTAAGCTATCTCACCAGAAAAAGTTTCTTTGTCTTAAATGACGATGGGCAATAAATTGATGCCATGTTCTCAAAAGTGAACGGTTAGAACTTTCTCGTTTCTTCACGGCAAGGGGCCCTAAATGCTCCTCTGCCAAATTAACGACCACCCTATTTGCAAATTGACTGAAGGATTGCAGACTGGTCCTCAACGAATAAGCAATCCCCGACGATGGGCGGCAGGAGTGGAGGATGCGGTACAAAAGCTAGCAGATCCGCTGAAGTCCCTGTGACTGTGGCGAAACGACACCGCCACATAGAAATATGTGCCCCCCCTCCACAAATTCCAGGCGCAATGGACCCTTAATGGGTGGCGATACACAGCGCGTTGTACTGGGAGTCCTTGGATATCTTGACAGCGATGTCTCCACTGGTAAGATGGAACGGGTGATGTGAGCTTGCTTTGCCGAGGTGTCTGCCACGTGATGTATCAGTAAACAGCCACTTCGGTCCCTGGTTATAGTGTGAATTGGGTGCAGGAGCAGTAGCCTGCATTGCCCCGGACAAGCGCCGGTCCGTCCGTGTTTTCAGGGACAGGCAAACGACGAAATGTCACCATATGGCAGGAGCAGACTCAACGCCGAAAAGGCCCATCGCGTGCAAGAGGAATGAAGGCCGCATTACCTACAAGAGGAAGGAAGGGGAAAATGAAAATGAGTGGACCCAGATGAAACAAAACCCGAAGAAGTATGCCGTTTATGCTCCACGTCTGTGGTCGAATGCAATATCATTGCGAACAATGGAAACATGTCGTACAGCGATATGCTTAGAGCCGTTAAAAAGGAAAATGCTCTGAAAGAGCTTAGAGAGGACGTTTCGCGAGTCAGGAAGACGGAAAGGAGATACTACTCGAAATGAAGAAGGTGGGAGCATATGAAAAAGAGATATGCAACGTTCTAGGCCACCGGGCGTGAATAAGAGTTAGAACTCTTATGCATCACATCATAAGTTATATTGCCAGCGGAGATCCGCGATCTGGACGAAATAACCACGAAAGCAGATAAGCGTCAAGTAGCGGACGCAGGGACGCAGAAAGGCTGCTTAACGCTCATAAAGTCAAGATTGGATGGGTGGTCTGCAGAGTAAAGGCCGACCGCGAGGGCATGTATAAATGGGGCACATCGCAAAGAAATGTGATAAAACCCCGTCGTGTGCAGCATGTAGAAGCAGCGGGAAAAAGGAGACCGGTCACCGGATCGGAAATTAGAAGTGTCCTCTATATCAAGCGGCGTGTAAAAAGAAAAAATGAGAGTTGTCAAAATAAACCTGAACCATTGCGAAGCTGCTGAAGCAAACAATCCTCGAAGAAAATGTAGACGTGGCGATATTGTGTGAGCAGTATAAAAACATAAACGCAGGTACATAGGCCTGTGGGGGAAACGCCTTCCAAGATAAGCCGCTCCTTGGCACATCTTACTATACGCGAGCGAAAATGGGTGGAATTTATTTTCACAGATGCTATATTCTCCCGAGTGTGTTGCAAGGAGATTACGAGGAAGAATTCTCGTTGACCTAGTCAGAGACTCCATCAGTATCACACCAAACGTGATAGCAGGCGATTTTAACGCTTGGGCAATTGAATGGGGTAGTAGCTTTACAAACAGGTGGAGTAATGCCAGCAGCATGCTGCACATAGGAGCATCTTCTTTCAAAAACCGGACAGAAATGAAACATAAACTTCAGCGATGATACTCAAAATTTCTTTTAGTACCTAAGTAAGTAAGTTATACGACGACATTGACATAGTTCAGCGAATTAAAAGACAGCGGCTACGCTGGCTAGGTCATGTTGTCCGGATGGATGAAAACACTCCAGCTCTGAAAGTATTCGACGAGGAAGATCTCCACTCCGTTGGAAGGACCAAGTGCAGAAGGATATGGCTTCGCTTGGAATATCCAATTGGCGCCACGTAGAGAAGAGGAAAAACGAGTGGCGCGCTGTTGTTGACTCGGCTATAATCGCGTAAGCGGTACCTACGCCAGTAAAGAAGAAGAAGAAGTAACCGTTTAACAATGAACCTATTAAATGAATGACCTTCAGCCCGCTATATTGCCATACAAGTAGTCGGAACCTAGACTTCGTTCAGAACGCACGTGCTTATTCGCGAAACTCTCTATTGTACTCGAAATTGTAAGTCGTTTTTTGTGTTGCGTCCAGTGAATTCTGGAAAATATTTTTTATGCATTCTGGACAACATAGTATGTGTTTAATAGTAAGGATATAAAGATTAATTTAATTAATGTATTATTTTGTTTTTTTAGGGGAAACAGTTAATTATTAAAAAAACTAAGTTTTTTTTTTAATTTTTTAGAAATGAGTGTTTTCGTTATAGTGTCGGGCGAGGTCGAGCTATGAATTATTGCTTTTAGTTAACTAGAGGGTTTCTACTTAACAAATAAATTTAAACATTTTAACCGTCCTTCCCCCCGTTAAGAAAAACGCGTTGAATTAGGTTGGTCTTTTGCATAAATTGAGTACTGCTTTACTTATTTTTTTAATTAAATACTGAAATCCTACTAAATTATTCTAAACGGATGATATATAGACGTCATAAGGAGGCTCTATCGGAGCCGGTGTGAAAATTGAACAATAGGCGTTATACCGCCCACTTTCAGGTAAAATCCCATATCCCGGGACCCGGCTGACCGATTTCGACAAAATTTGGAACGTAACCTTCTTTTCATATTCCTGTGATGCTCTGTGAAAATGAGCGAAATCGGACGACAACCGCGCCTACTTCCCATGAAATTAAAAATTCCATTTGATTCTCTTTCCAGTACACAAATACGGAATTAATTAATATAACGAAATAAAATTTTGCGGTAATATTTTTTTTTTAAGTAAACCACCTTTTGACTAATAATTGTCCAAATCCAGCCAAAACTGTTCAAGCCATTAGGTACCGAATATATGGACCCGATACCAATAGTTGACTTTTGACCGAAAATGTTGTTCAATGTATGATATATGATCTTGAAGTACACACAGAATCCTTTTCTGACAATAGTATTTCATTGTAGCAAAAATGGGTGGAATCGGGTCAATACTTTCCTGAGCACCATATACCTAATATAAAGATTTTAGAACTTCTATGTCACTTTATGCTGGATATATCCGCCAATATTTGAGTCATCTCAATGCAAATTACGGAACATGTTTTATTAATAACACTGAATCTTTGCGCCTAAAATAGATACAATTGCTCCCTCCAAAAAAATATTACCAAGATTTTTGGATATCCACTTGACCTTACTCCATATGATTAGTGATTGTATGAAGGAACCTAAATGAAATCGAGGGAACATTTTTTTAAGTATTTGGCATATTAGTAGTATGTGTTCTATATTAGTAGTAGATGAGCACAAATAGATAAAATCTGATCGACACTACCCTCTACCCAAATATATTCAATATAAAATGGTCGGTTACACCCGAACTTGGTCCTTCATTATTTGTTTGGTTTTAATATATTGCATTATTATATTCAATCATGCACTTTGATTCAGTTTCATTAGTCAAATCACTTTAACCCTTCGTTACATAGCATTGCATATATGCAATTTTAACTTCTCGTTGTTCTGGCACCGACATCGTTTCTTAATGTACAGTAATTTTTTCGCCAAATGAAAATTATACCTTATCACTATTCTCCTTTGGTAGAGTTTCGCAAATCTTCTTCTTTACTGGCGTAGACACCGCTTACGCGATTATAGCCGAGTCAACAACAGCGCGCCAGTCGTTTCTTCTCTTCGCTACTTGGCGCCAATTGGATATCCCAAGCGAGGCCAGGTCCTTCTCCACTCGGTCCTTCCAACGGAGTGGAGGTCTTCCTCTTCCTCTGCTTCCCGCGGCGCGTACTGCGTCGAGTACTTTCAGAGCTGGAGTGTTTTCATCCATCCGGACAACATGACCTAGCCAGCGTAGCCGCTGTCTTTTAATGCGCTGAACTACGTCAATGTCGTCGTATATCTCGTACAGCTCATCGTTCCATCGAATGCGATATTCGCCGTGGCCAACGCGCAAAGGACCATAAATCTTTCGCAGAACCTTTCTCTCGAAAACTCGCAACGTCGACTCATCCGTTGTTGACATCGTCCAAGCCTCTGCACCATATAGCAGGACGGGAATTATGAGTGACTTATAGAGTTTGGTTTTTGTTTGTCGAGAGAGGACTTTGCTTCTCAATTGCCTACTTAGTCCGAAGTAGCACCTGTTGGCAAGAGTTATCCTGCGTTGGATTTCTAGGCTGACATTGTTGGTGGTGTTTACGCTGGTTCCAAGATAGACGAAATTATCTACAACTTCAAAGTTATGACTGTCAACAGTGACGTGAGTGCCAAGTCGCGAGTGCGACGACTGTTTGTTTGATGACAGGAGATATTTCGTCTTGCCCTCGTTCACTGCCAGGGCGAGTTTCGCAAATACTGTTGAGTTTGTGTGAATATACGTAGTAAAGAGTGAACTTCTTTCTGATATATTGAAAATGCAGTGCTATATGTTCATTATTTTTGTGAATAATTGAGAATGTCTAAAAAATGTAAGTATTTCCAATTAATTTGGAGATTTTCTTGCCCAAATAACAAATTCGGTCTTTACACGAATTATTTTTGCAAGAGTTATAATGTTTCATTGCACATGTGCAATACCATGCATTTTAGCTTAAGTTTTTACTTGTAGGGCTCTTACCTATAATGATAGGGCACGAATAATAGAAAACTAGGATGAAAGCAATTTGTGAATTAGATATACATCAATACGAATATAACCAGGAAGATGCAAGCCAATCAATATATAATTTTAAAGAAGTTAATGTCATACTAGACGCAGGATGATCAGATGATCTCATGGATATTTATGCACTTGTCAAAAAGAGCCAAAATGTATGATATAGACAAAGAAGATCTGAAAAAGTTTTTACGCATATGTATAGTGAAGTCTATTGTTCAAATCCCTAATATTCAAAGGTATTGGACTCCAACAGTAGGCATGAAATGAATACAGGACACTACGTCTGTGAATAAATTCCAAAAAAAATAAAAGTTGTATGTTTTGGCTGGTACATCTGAATACAATTACAACTTCTACACTGGCCAAGAAACCAACAGCATCAATAGACTTCCTGAGGAAACTGATTTGGGATCAATTCCCGACATAGTCATAAGATTACTAAGGGATATTCCCCCACAAAAGAATTTTTTGATAATTACTACACATCTTTTGCAACCTATGTAAACGTGGAATTTACTCACTGGGAACAATTCGTCGGATCCGAATTCCCAACTAAACGCTTCTAGACGAGAAATTTCAATGAAGAAAGCACACGAAAAATCCTTTAAATATGCAAAAGTGGATAACTTCCATATATCTGTAGTTTCCTGAAGAGATAATACAATCACTACTTTTAATTTCAAGCTACTGTGGCAAAACTCCAGAACTAGAAGTTTAACGGTTTGATGCGAAATTTGGCCGGAAAATAAGTGTCTCTTGCCCGAACGTTCTATCAAAGTATAACAAATTCATGAAGGGCGTTGATTTGCTAGATTCCTTTATAGGCCGATTCAAAATCAAAATACCCTCTAAAAAGTGGTATTTGGGACATATATGTAAGTATAATCCTTATACTTTACTTCTATAGGAAGCACCAGAGGAGTGGTTCTATCACTGAAAATGAAGTACAGTTGAACCACATGGATCACTGGCCAACATGGGTGGACACTCGAGTCACTTGCAAATTACCAAGTTGTGGTGGATATACATATGTACCAGAGACCTGCACGATTAAGGTAGGCATCGTACGATTACGTTACTAAGTAACACTTCTGACGATTACCACGATGCGAAGGTAACATTGCGCATCAGCATCGCGGCATCGTGACATCGTACGATTACTATCTGGTATCGTCAATGGCAAATGAAACGAAGTACATACATAAAAGCAATTTCTTGTGATTTTTCTTTCGTATTTACCTTATATTAGGAAAAAATTAATAAAATTCTCTTCATTTAAACATAAATTAATTCAATATAACATAACATAACACAACATAAATTAATTCAATAAATAAAAATAAATTAAATATATTTCGTTATTTTCGATCAAAATAAGCATTGAATTAAAAATAAAAAATATTTAACATGAACTTAATTTTTTTGTTGTGAATGCAAAAATAAAATGGCGTCCAGATTTTCTCCTTTCAAATTGGTTCTTCTTTCTTCTAATATACGGTTTGCCAAACTAAAACATCTTTCGCTTGCTGCACTAGACGCTGGAATACATAAAATTTGTCGTGCCAGTCTAACCATCAATGTAAACTCATCTTCATGACGCCGCCACCAATTCAAAACGCAATTTTCTGTATAACATGCATTTTTGTATGTTTCAATTTGCATATTTATTTGGCTTTCATAGCCAGACAGCTAATGAACGTTCAGCCTCATCACGTTCAAACTCGCTTAAGTATCGCATCTGCTTATATTCTAGCCATAGAAAAGCAGCAATCTTATGAATTTTGTCTGGACAGAATTTCGTATCAAAAATATTATCTAAACAGTTTGTAAGTATAGATCGGATTTCATTGTTACTTTCTTCGTGTAGCAATTTAAACAACTCTTCTTTTAGGATATGCATATTTAGTAATACTAAATGTATAGTTGAATTTTTCTCACCTTCCAACAACAATGTTAGATTTTTAAATGGTTCTAATACGTTTATTATCCTGTCCAATAAATACTTTTCAATTCCGAACATACGATCTGTTTCACCAGATTTCTCTAAAATATCTTCAATAGCATTGAAATTTTTGCGAATAGAGCACAACATTTCAGATTTAGTGTTCCATCTGGAAGAGCACTCTTACTTCACGGTAGTTTCAAGCATTTGGTTTCTGCCTGTTCGCTTTAGATTTTCGACAAGAGACTTACATTTTGTTATCAAATCGATAACATTAGGAGCACAACTTTTAAGTGTTTCTTTATCGAATGTGTGCTTCAAAATAATGTTGACCACATGTACTACGCAATTTACTCTTGAATGATGTTGTAGAGCCTTTTTGACATTTGAACCCTGATCTGTAGTAAAAGTAATTTTTTCCAACAAATTTCTATCTAAGTTCAGTTCGTCAAACTTGAGTCCTATGGCACCAAATGAATTTACCGCAGTTTTCTTCACAGCAATCCCATTGTCATCACAATATTCTAAAAATATAAACATAAACAAATAGTCTAAGAGCCAGTGAGTGGCAGAGTACATGTATTTTACCAAAGATGATATTGTGTTCGGTGACTCTTCTATACATACCTTACATGAAATGGGGAACAGCTAAGCCCAGCAAAGGTGGGTACGACGTCCCCAGGTAAGACAGGTACGTAAATTAGACCGAGTTCGCAAGTATTTTACCAAAGCTGGCGTTTGGTTACAGCAAATAATATGGTAAATATATCCTGAAAAAAAAATGGCAGACGATTTTTTCGGTTGTAACCTCGTGGCAGACGTTTGTGAAAATTTGAAAAAAAAAAAAAAATCGAAAGTATTTTAACAAATCTGATTTTTATAAATGTTATTTGTAATAGTATTATTAGTTTATTCTTCAAACGGCAGACGTTTTCGAGGCTCGAGTGTGTCGTGCACTTTTTTTCAAATTTTCAAAAACGTCTGCCACGAGATTACAACCGAAAAAATCGTCTGCCATTTATTTTTCAGGATATATTTATCATATTATTTGCTGTAACCAAACGCCAGCTTTGGTAAAATACTTGCGAACTTGGTCTGATTTACGTACCTGTCTTACCTGGGTGACGTCATACCTACCTTCGTTGGGCTTAGCTGTTCTCCATTTCATGTAAGGTGTGTATAAAAGGGTCACCGAACACAATATCATCTTTGGAAAAATACATGTACTCTGCCATTCGCTGGCTCTTAGACTAAAACACATTATATGTAGTACAGTTGTGCTTGTTGAACACACAATTTAACATACTTCTTAAGCTGCCATTTATCATCCATATAATGCACAGTAAAAGCAATAAAATTTCTTTGTTTTTTGTTATCTGTCCACATATCCACCGTAGACGCACACAGGCCTAAGGATTTTGTCAAATTTTTTCAGACAAGGAATAATACATCTAAATAAACCGAGAGATTTACCAACCTTTCTCAATGAATGGACGTATATCACCGATAAACTTTTCACGTTCGCTCAGGTGCAACTTGTGCAATCTACGAGATATAGTAGTGGAATGAGGAAAAATGTCATATATTCAAAAGTTTTTCGTGCCGATTTTAACACCAACTTCCACTAAGCAACGTGCCTATTCCTTGAATCATTCGCCATTAACAACTTCAAAAGATCGTAAATCACGGCAAGTGAATTTTGAACAATTCTGTAGGACTTCTTCCCGTAATTGTTCACTGATATTAACTGGTAACCGTTTCATTGGAACTGAATCACTTTCTTCTGTGGATTGGCGGTTGTAGCTTGTGTGTTTTTTCAAATTTGAAGAACTAGCCCCTTTACCAAATTTTAATGTTTTTTCACAATTTGAACATATAACATAGGGTACATTCTCCCCTGTCTTGGTATCCACAATTTTATTGTAAAACTTCCAGATGTCACTTGAGTCCAATGCATCACTAATTTTATAAACACCACTTTCAATACGTTGTAAAATTTCTATTATATAGATTTAAATAATAGCACAAATGCAAAAACTTTGCTAATGCGAAAATGTCAGTTCTTTTCTTCGCGCACAATACTAATTGAGTAACATGTTAGTAATCGGCGATGCCGCGATGCCGATACTCACGATGCTGTTGCCTACGAAGCCAAAGTACCGTTACGTAGCGTGTACTCGCCACATCGGCATCGTCGCTTGCTAACATGTTACTTTTTTAATTACTCGTGCAGGTCTCTGATATGTACATATATTAGGTGCAAAAACGTGAAATTATATTATGTTTCAGCAAATCAAGAAAATGTTTCAAAAAATTGCATATGGAATAAACTGAAATTTATTGTAAAAGTAAAGAATTTACTTCTGTCCAATTTTATTCAATAAAATAAATAGCATATCCATTCAGTAACCTCCTTGTAAATTTATTAGATTTGCTGCATGATATTGTATATATGCAATGTTACGTAACTCTGTTGCTAGAAACACGGCAATTATAAAATTTCAAATCTGTCATCTTATAATAGCCCACATTAAAAATATGATTGAAACAAATTTTTATTTTCACGGAAATTAAATCATGCAACGAAGGGTTAAATAATTTTGTCCGGTTTTTGAGACCAAATGCTGCTATGTGCGCTGGTTCGGTCTGCAAATTGGAAAGTGTGCGACTTTTATACACATAGTGATCGCTTGGCCATCTTGCTGGAAATCTGTAAGCAATTACAAACTCGATCCAGCGTAAAAAATTGCAGAGAAAAGGATGGAATGTGGAAACATTGGATAGAGAAACATTCAAACTCACGTTGGATGGGAACCTGGACGGTGTGACCAACGTCGATCGACATGCTGAAAAGCTGGTGTAGTACATACATGAGTAAAGCTTATGATATTGTCATGTGCACAACATAATTCAAAGGCCCGCATACTGACGGAATGAGGAGATTAGCATATTAAGCGGCGAATGCCATAAAGCAAGACGCCTTTGCCAAAGAAACCATGGTACGCCACACCATAAAAGACTGCGAGAATGGTTCAAAAAAAAAAAACGTAAAGAATTCAAGAAGGCTATCAAAAGAAGTAAGTCCTCAAGTTTTAAAGATCTATGTGAGAAAGTGGACAAGAATCTTTAGGGTGACTCGTATAAAATAGTAATGGCAGCATATGGACGCATGGAGATAAGAAATGCTGCGCAGTTGTTACTCTTGACGTGAAAAACGCTTTCAACTCGGCATACTAGCCACATCTACTGAGGGCATTATAAGCAAGGAACAAACCTGGCTATCTTCTAAAGACAATTTGTAGTTATTTGTCTGACAGACTACTGCTGTACGTTACCGATACAGATCTAAAAACCTACATGTTGACAGGCTAGTAGTCCATTACTGTGGAATGTGCGTAGAAGCATTGATAATTAGCTATGCGGACGACATTGCCGTGACGATCGTAGCTAAAGAACTCTTCCAGATACAGAATATATGCAATGAGACCGTTTCGAAAATTAAAGACTGGCTTACGAGTACTAAGCTGTAGCTTGCAGGTGAAAAAACAGAGGCAGTGTTCATCACGAGCAGAAAAACGCTAGAAATGGTCACCTTGAACGTTGATGGATATAACGTCGTAACGCAAAATTCATTGAGGTACCTTGGCGTTGTGATCGATACCTGCAAAAGTTTAGCCACAATGTTGAAATACAATGTTCCTTCTGATGAAATGCCGCAGCAAACGCAGAGCACATCTCTTTCTCCATCTCGAGGGATGTAGTGGAGAGAACTACCATAGAAAAGCTAACAAATTAAAGAATGACGCCCAACAACATAGTGAGTCACATACTGCGATCACAGCTGGTGCGGGCTAAAATGAAAGAGTGGGCCGTAATAGCGCTTCGAGAACTCAGAATGACAGAAAGGCAGCAGAAAATATAACAGCAGGTAACATAAAAATTTTTAAAGATATGTACATATATGGCATTTTATGCCAAATACGCCTCCTCATCGATAAATGATATTTATAAACTATATTAACGCTCGCATGCATTGAAAGTCATGACAGTGAAACATTGGGAGTCATACGCCCAACGAAATTCACTATTGATAACGCTAATTTCTCCTAATGAACGGACATACGATTAGGAAAGCAATAGTGATGAGTGGAGTAGCTAAATAATCAACAATGAAAAATGTATTGTGTTACAATCGAAGCTTAATTTAAACAAGTCAGGATTGGCTAAGTTCAGATCAACCATAAATTGCATACTCTCGCAATTTGCAAGGATCAAAGCTGAGGAAATACCTTCAAGGTTTGACAATACTGCTTTTTAAACATTTATCGTTCAACAAAATCCTGAACGGATTACAATTATACTCATTCAGTTTGATTACTATATTTACTCCAGGTCAGCAAAAATTGTATTAAAATCTTTCTCAAGTGAGATGTATGTGACATTAACTGAAACGAATTCCATCCATTTTCAGCGCTAAAGTTAGATTGAAAGTTAAAATGGATGGAAATCACTATATCGCCAATATTGGCGATGGGGGAAGATCTGGACTGGTCTTTTAACTTTTGACATAACTCAAGTACATATGTATGTATATAAGGGTGTCCCTTATTTTTCAAAGTTTTTAATTTTTATCGCATAGGTCTTAATTATGTTGTTTTGCCTTTAAAACACTCGGAAATAAATGTTTACCTTATTTGGAGTACGATAATCGGTGTCGACTTGTTGCGCTGCAGTAACGGTGCGTATTCGCGGCATTTGTCTTTTGTTCTCAATATTCTCGCGATTAACACGTATTGTTATGCATTTAAACGATGGCTGTGGAATTAAGAAGCAATAAAAAATGTGTTTTTTTAGTTGGTGATGTAAATGATCAAATAATAAGCGCAAAGTTACCGTCTAATCGTCTAGTTCTTGCAATATTTTTTTTTTTTTTTTTTAACATTAGCGAAGATAAATTGACTGTTAGTGAAAGCGCTCATTTTGTCATTCGGGTCAGCATTATATTTTGGGAAAATGCTAAAATCCCTACCAGAGTTATATCTGTGTTAAAAAACTTGTAGATCTTCACCATGCTTTGAGCGAGTTGCAAAAAAATTCTAAAAAAATACAAGATATTTACAAGCGCCGTGATGAGGATTTAGATAATTTTCTTGATATAGCACACGTTGATACATTGGAACTCATGAAAATTGAAGAAGGTAAGATATTTTTTTCTAAAACAAAGAGAACCAGACAGTCCAGGGTGTTTAGCGGGTATAAACAAAAAGTTAGCCGAAAAAGAAGAAAGAGTAAGACATATGAAATTAAATGAAAAGAAAAAAGATGTGTTTCGGCGGTTTATCCTCCTCTGTTACTACGCAAGATTCTATTCAAATCCAAGGATAATTGTCTATATATTTCAGGCTGTAGTAGAAGAACTATTATTCGCGCACAAAGTCGACAAGATAGAACGGAATCTATAAAATCAGATTTTCAGAATAATGTGCCTGAAATAGTGACCGTTCACTGGGATGGAAAATTATTACCTGGACCAATTATAATTTCATTTGGATAAAAGGAACAACTTCTAACTGAAGAGCTTTTCCGGCCAGGATCAAGCTAAAGCTGTGTTGAACGCTATTTATGACTGGAACCTCGATGAAAAAGTGATTGAAAGGAGCTTGTGTACTTTTGGAACAAAAGTTTATGAACTGGTTTAAAAATGTGTCTTCGAAACAAGAATCCATCAAGTCCCAAGTAGCCTTGATATCCCACTGCTCAAAAAGTTTAGGGACAACTGAAAAACTATTAATTCTGCCATCTCCATTGAAACAAATGCCGATATCGTCATACGACATTTTTGTAATACAATAATACTTGAAGATTTGTTGAAATTTTGTGATCAAGAACTTCAAAAAACCATTAGACGTTTATCGGCAACGATTGAACTATCTATTATTTTCTTAGGAGCGTTCAGTAAACGAAATTAAAATTAGACCTCCTAGAGTGATGCATCAAGCAAGGTGGATGCTTAGAGCCATTTACTCTTTAAATATATGTTTGTTGCAATCACAGCAAAACAAACTAAACATATCTGATTATTTGTATAGTAAGTAGAAATACAATAAACACTTTTTATTTGATATTTATTGCATATTGTGTATTCATTGTATATTTATTAAACAGTGCTATTTTTATATTGCATTATTTTTTATTTTTATCATTTATCAGTGATTTTGTGTCTGTCAAGGGCACAAATTCATTTCTTCGATTAAAAGTCAATTGATCGCGATTACGTTTTCTTTTTGGGAAGGTAACTTACACATTGATCGATGTATTCGGAATAGAGTCTACTAAACTACCGAAAAACTTTATGGTAAATGTATGTTGGTGGTTAAACAGAGTCTTACATGTTTTGGGTATATGGGGACAATGGGGTGTATCACCCGATTTGTAACTCATAGAGTGAAGGGGAAATTGTTCTCAGGTTTAATTAAAAAGTCAGCCACAAGCACTCAGGTCCACATATATGAGGGTTTAATAAGTTATGGTCCAAATTCGATAATTACAAGGTTTGCCTGGAATGTAGTAGGAGGGATTTTCTTCCGCCGCGACTGTACTTCGGAGCGTCCGCCAGCCGACTGGATTCGGTAGAGGGCAATCCTAGCTAACGCACGAACTGCTGGTCGAGGACCTGGAGAATCAGGACAAACATTTTCGCGCGACGTGTTTCTGTAAGTGGAGCAAACCGAAAATGCAGCGTTCGTTAGAGCAGAGGAACGCGATTAAATCCTGTTTGAAACTCGGTAAATCTGCGGCAGAGACGTTTAATATGATCAAGTAGGCTTACCCGAACGTTGCTTTGGCAAGAAGTAGTGTGTTTTGGTGGCACCAGGCCTTTTTGGAGGGCGGGAAAAAGTTCACTGATGAAGACCGTGCTGGGAGATCAGCGACTTCGGCAAATACCGACAATGGGACTCGTGTGCGCAAAGTTTTGAACACAGACGAGTCGACGGACTAAGTATTCGATTTATGGCCCAAATGTTAAAATAATCAAAATCTGTGGTTCATGACATTGTGACGAAGGATTTGAACATGCGTGAGGTGTGCGCGAAAATGGTCCCAAAAGTGCTCATTGCCGACCAGAAATAGCGGGGAGTGGAAGTGTGCCAAGAAAATTTGAACATGTGTGAAAGTTACCCTCAATTTTTGAATAACATAATAACAGGCGAGTCATGAATCTTTGAGTTTGATCCCGAAACAAAGAGGCATTTTGAGTAGACGGAGGAGATCCACGCAGCATACGAGTACACCGCGGATCTCAAGGCTATTCCGGAGAATGCCTTCCGTGACGCCTTCAATGCTTAGAAATCGCCTTGGCAGCGCTGCATCAACGCAGAAGGAGCCTATTTTGAAAGTTTTTAAAAAAAATGGTCGATGGGTCAATAAATCTTTTTAAATCGACTCAGTCTTATAATTTTCCGGACAAACTCTGTATGGGACGTTAGATGTCATATCTTTTCAATAACTTTATTGGGCTTTGACTTGTATATTCTAAAATTATGGAATATAAGCGAAGTTCCGCCCACTTTTTAAAAATTTTCAGCCCACAAAAGCCTATCACTTCTGGAAAACGCTGTACACATTAGAAGTTTTCGAATTTTGTGGGCCTGGTAATGATTCGATTAAGCCCATCTCCATTTCCATCCTCCCGATTCGATCAGAAAACATATATATAATATGAGCAAAGTACTATGACAGACGTACGGGTGGACAGACTGATTAGTTTTAGGTGATACAAACAACCGTTTGAGACAAAAACTATTATTCTTTGTAGCAACATGTTGCGATAGTATAGAAATTAAGCATATATGTAAGTCAAAAAAAAGTTATGTCGACGGTACTGGACATTTCAGGAAATATTCAACTGGAGAGTATGACGCTAATTAAAACTTCCAAGTCGACCGGTTCTACAGTAACGGAATTGACACAAACTTTATTTATCTTAGTGCTGTAATTTCGGCGATGTGTCAATCGGTAAAAGGTAAGTAAGCAAGTAGCACCATTATTTCTTTTGTAAAGTGGAAAGGTTAGACTTTTAATTAATACTTCTTTAAATTCATGTCAACATCAGAGACCTTGGTAAAGTCAATACTTAACGTCGGTGAGCCCACAGTTTTCTACAAAACATATTGATCGGGGCCTTAGGAATCCGCAGGAGCTAGCGAGTTGAAATCGAAATAAAAGAGTATGCACAATTTTCACTAAAGTGTTATAGCTGCTGTTTTCAGTGGTATTACATTTTTTTTTTCTGAGTTTCTTTTTAATTTGAATGGCGTAATTTCAGAATGAATTTCAAAAATGAGAAAAAAAATATTTATTGATTACCGCTATAACTTCAAAGTTCGAAGAGGATTTGATTAAAACCTGAAGATGTTCCAAAAAAATACAATTTTTACATTAGCTCTAAACTAATGTGGGCTTGAAATATGTCTTACCAAATACTGCACAACAAGTATAGATTTGTATCAAAACAATGGAAAAATGTTTGAAGCTTTCCGAACACCACAATTTACAGCATATTTAAAATAAATTGTTACTTAGAACATATGAAATAAATAAAACGCATTCTGCTTTTAAATTTTAACACTATCGTCCTTATATATAGTCTAATATATTCAATATTGTTTACATCTTTTTAGCTGATAGTTTCTCTACTCCCTCTTCTCGATGAATTATGCAAGGTTATTATTTAAAAGGGTAAAGCCTATAAGCATGAACAACAAATATTCAACTGAGTAGAATTCTATGCGAAGCTTTCTTCGTTTCCAATTTTTTCAATATTAACAACAATAGCTTGTTAGTACAGTACACTTATTTTATATTTCTTTTATTCACGTTTATTAACTTTCAATTAGCTGAAAAATTAAAGTGTAGAGGAAATTATAATAAATTTGGGCAACACGTTTGGTAAATACATAAATACTACACGCATTTTTCGAACCGGTACTTTTTTGTGTTAGTGACATCTATGCTTAATTTATGCAACTTACAGTGTTCAAGGTGTGCGGACGTGTTTTTAATTCGCTCCGTGAATTCTGTGTTTAAAACGCAAACAAACAAAAAATTAAAAAACAAAAAATTGATTAAATAAAAAATATACAAATATCCAACAATGCACATAAGTTGTTATAATTAAACATAAACAAATTGTACACGAAACAAAACGTAAAAAACAAAAAAAGAAAAACAATCACAAATGAGTGCCACTCAGCCTCACCAACAAGGCCGTAGGCATTCTTTAAATGCCTACTTTAGCTTTGTCGAACCAACAACAGCTACTCCTGGCAAAAAAAAATTAACGGCGTCAACTCATTATCGCAGCAATTAGCTGAAAGAGCAAGTAAGCAATCGCCGTCAGTAGAAGCAGCAGAGAACAGTAAACGGGCAACAACAAATGCGCTGACAGTAACCAGTATGCAAGTACCAGCACGCACCCGGAGAGCGAAGGAAAATATGCAACGTGAGAATGTACCAAGCAAAAAAGGGCCGTCGGTTTAGACTGGTATTGATCGCTATATTAACGTAAAAAGGAAACTAAGTCCAGTTAAATCAGCGGTCAATACCAAAAAAATTCAACCAGGCACGCCAAACGGTAAAAAACCTGAAACTCTAAATGGCAACAGATTTGCCATACTAAGCAATGGTTCAGACGACGATGCGAAGGGTACCACCACAGTCGTTAATGCCAAACCACCCCCAATACATTTGCGCGAGCGTAGCAGTAATGCTCTCGTTGCTAAATTCAGCAAAATTGTAGGTACTAACAACTTTCATATAGTGCCTTTGAAAAAAGGCAATATAGACGAAACAAAAATTCAGTCCTACACTGAAAAGTTTTATGGAAATCGTTAAATTTTTGCCAAATAAAAACAAAATTATTATTCGTATCAACTGAAGTGCTCTAAGGGCCTAGTTGTTGTAATCAAGGGTATAGAGTCCGCCATAGACTCTAGTGAAGTCAAAGGAGCATTGGAAGAAGAAACAAAGTACCCCAGCCAATGTTTAAAATTATATTGTTGCCGAGCTCAAATCAGCTTTAAAATAAATTAAACACATCCAATACATAACTTGAAATAATAGGTTGTCAAAAAAGCCTTGCGGTATTTTTATTGAATGATTTATTGAATTTATTAAAATGGTTTATAACGGTGTGATGACTCATGAACAGCTCTTGATCGATGCTACGGCTGCTACTATGCCGGTCTCCTTCGACCAGTTCAGCGATTTTATCCCAATTTTCGTCGACAGGCCTTCCGGAGCGTGGCGCATCTTCGACCACCTCTACACCAAAACGGAAACGTTGAAACCATCATTGTGCGGTGGTAATGGAAACTGTATCGAGTCCATAAAATTCACAAATTTTGTTGGCGGCTTGAGATAAATTTTTGCTTTTATCGCAGTAGTACTGTAATATATGCCGTATATTCTCTTTATTTTGCTTCATGCTTGCGACGCTGTAACTCACGAACGACTTAAAAGAAACGAAAATCAAAAAAACTCGTGTTAGCGCGTGAAATGAGCTTTCCACAAAGGTATAGCATGATCCGAAGCGACGAATAAAACTAGAACTACGCGCTTTCAGCGCCAACTAGCGAAAATACTTCAAGACTATTTTGACAACCTATTATTTCCTGCATAGTAGAGTAACTGTTGGAGGATGGAGTCATGTGTAGAAGTTCACGAAACTGAGGAAAGTTCTTTGATCGCTATTCACTTGGGAGTGGCCAAAAACGATTCTTTTACATAGCCTAAGAACATTCGTTTGAAGGCGGGCTAAAAAGAAAAGGCAAAACGTCCCCTGCATAGAGTTGTGCGCTGGGTTTGGGACCCGCCACGCAAAAAACACCCCCAATGAAAATTAAACAACAGTCTCGGGTGAGAGACCCCCCTTTTGACGAAGACCTTGGCAAACGAAATAAGGACTACGAATTGAGAGCATGCACCTGGAATGTCCGGTCCCTTAATTGGGGAGGTGCCGCTGCCCAGCTGGTTGATGTCCTCGTGCAAATAAAGGCTGACATCACCGCCGTCGAAGAAATGCGATGGACGGGACAAGGACAAATACGAGTAGGTCTTTGTAGCATTTACTACAGTGGCCACATAACGGAGCGCAAGTTTGTTGTGGGATTCGTGATGGGAAAGAGACTCCGTCGCCGACTACTATCATTCACTCCGGAGAATGAACGTCTAGCCACAATCCGCATCAAAGCGAGGTTCTTCAACATATCGCTGATTTGCGCCCACGCCCCGACGGAAGAGAAGGACGATGTGACCAAAGATGCCTTTTATGAGTGCTTGGAGCGCACTTATGAGAGATGCCCCCGCCACGATGTCAAAATCGTGCTTGGCGACTTTAACGCCAGGGTGGACAAAGAAGGTATCTTTGGTACGATGGTCGGTAAATCCTGCCTCCACGAGGAAACATCCCCAAATGGGTTGAGGCTGATCGACTTCGCCGGGTCCCGAAATATGGTTATCTGTGGTAGTAGATTCCAGTGCAAGAAAATACATCAAGCTACCTGGCTGTCTCCGGATCGAAAAGCCACCAAACAGATCGATCATGTTGTGATAGATGGAAGACACGTCTCCAGTGTTCTAGACGTGCATACGCTCCGAGATCCTAACATCGACTCGGACCACTATCTTGTTGCAGCCAAGATTCGCACCCGCCTCTGTGCAGCAAAAAACGCACGCCAATAAACACAAGGGAGGTTCGGCGTCGAGAAGCTGCAATCACAACAGACGAAAGAACGATTTTCTACTCGGCTGGCACTCCTGCTCTCTGAGAGCACTCGTCAACAACTCGGTATAAAGGAATTGTGGGACGGCATTTCAAACTCCTTACGTACAGCTGCAACCGAAACCATTGGTTTTCGGAAAGTGCAAAAGAACAGCTAGTACGACGAGGATTGCCGTGTCGCAGCGGAGAGAAAACAGGCTGCCTACCTCCTAACGTTGCGATCGACCACGACACGTGCGGGATGGAACAGATACCGAGAGTTAAAGAGGGAAGCGAGACGCATTTGCGGAAAGAAAAAAAAGAGGCCGAAATGCGTGAGTATAAAGAGCTTAATAAGCTGGCCGGCAGGGGTAATGCTCGAAAATTCTACGAAAAAATGCGGCGGCTTACAGAAGGAGGCCGGAGCATACTCTTGTAGAGCCCCCAAAGGGGATCTAGTCACAGATGCCCAGATCATACTTAAATTATGTAGGGAACACTTCTCCAGCCTGCTTAATGAACGCACAACGCCAGGAGAAGACTAATCCGATTCCCCAGTCGATGACGATGGAGCAGACGTTCCATTGCCCGACCATGAAGAGGTTCGAATAGCAATTGCCCGCCTGAAGAACAACAAAGCGGCAGGTTCCGATGGATTGCCGGCCAATCTATTCAAACACGGCGGCGAAGAACTGGTAAGGAGCATGCATCAGCTTCTTTTTAAAATATGGTCGGACGAAAGCATGCCCAACGATTGGAATTTAAGTGTTTTATGCCCAATCCATAAAAAAGGAAACCCCACAATCTGCGCCAACTACCGTGGGATTAGCCTCCCCAACATCGCATATAAGGTTCCATCGAGCGTATTGTGTGAAAGATTAAATCCCACCGTCAACAATCTGATTGGACCTTATCAGTGTGGCTTTAGACCTGGAAAATCAAGAACCGACCAGATATTCGCCATGCGCCAAATTTTGGAAAAGACCCGTGAAAGGAGAATCGACACACACCACCTCTTCGTCGATTTCAAAGCTGCTTTCGACAGTACGAAAAGGAGTTGCCACTATGCCGCGATGTCTGAATTTGGTATCCCCGCAAAACTAATACGGTTGTGTAAACTGACGTTGAGCAACACTCAAAGCTCCGTCAGGATCGAGAAGGACCTCTCCGAGCCGTTCGATACCAAACGAGGTTTCAGACAAGGCGACTCCCTATCGTGCGACTTTTTCAGCCTGCTTCTGGAGAAAATATTTCGAGCTGCAGAACTTAATCAATCAGGTACAATCTTTTATAAGGGTGTACAGCTGCTGGCGTATGCCGATGATATTGATATCATCGGCCTTAACACCCGCGCCGTTAGTTCTGCTTTCTCCAGACTTAACAAGGAAGCAACGCAAATGTGTCTGACAGTGAACGTGGGTAAGACGAAATATCTTCTGTCATCAAACAAATAGTCGTCGCACTCGCGACTTGGCTCCCACGTCACTGTTGACATTCATAACTTTGAAGTTGTAGATAATTTCGTCTATCTTGGATCCAGCGTAAACACCACCAACAATGTCAGGAAACACCACCAACAATGTCATGGAAATCCAACGCAGGATTACTCTTGCCAACAGGTGCTACTTCGGACTGAGTAGGCAATTGAAAAGTAAAGTCCTCTCTCGACGAACAAAAGCCAAACCCTACAAGTCGCTCATAAAACCCGTCCTGCTATATGGTGCAGAGGTTTGGACGATAACAACAACCGATGTGGCGACGTTACGAGTTTGCGAGAGAAAGGTTTTGCGAAAGATTTATGGTCCTTTGCGCGTTGGCCACGGCGAATATCGCATTCGATGGAACGATGAGCTGTACGAGATATACGACGACATTGACATAATTCAGCGAGTTAAAAGACAGCGGGTACGCTGGCTAGGTCATGTTGCCCGGCTGGGTGAAAACACTCCAGCTTTTAAAGTATTCGACGCAGTACCCGCCGGGGGAAGCAGAGGAAGAGGAAGACCTCCACTCCGTTGGAAGGACCAAGTGGAGAAGGACCTAGCTTCGCTAGGAACATCCAATTGGCGCCACGTAGCGAAGAGAAGAAACGACTGGGGCGCTGTTGTTGACTCGGCTATAATCGCGTAAGCGATGTCTACGCCAGTAAAGAGGAAGAAGAAGAGTAACTGTTGAAGAACCACATAAAAGAAACGTTCCGGTGAACTATGTAACTGCCCGTTTTTGGTATCTGGTGATTTACATCCCAATTCAAAATGCACCCTTAGAAATATGAATTAAAAAGAATGCAGCAATTGTGGAGAAAACACACTGCTAACTATAGGTGTTGTCCTGTATATAAAGATTTGAAATAGAAATTGTCACAGGGCGTTCAAGCACCTCGTAACCAAATATTAAATATTCCTCCAAATAAAATCCCCGTCCGTATTTCAAAACCAGTAAATTTGAAAGACAATGCTACACAAAGGAGCTATGCGAACGTGGTAAAAGGTAATACTGCGCAAATGCTATTGACCAAAATTCAACCAAATGGATGCGTTGAAACTATGATTTTCAACCTTACCCAATGTATGACACAATTTATGGCTGCAATGCAAAATATGATTCAAGAGATAATCAAATCACAAAACCAAATGTTCCAAACTTTTTTCAGTAAAAAATTAGTGTATTGAACAATGATAACGGTGTTAACCACTATAAATTGGAACTTATTAGGTTTCTGGATGAAAATAATATTGATGCAATGCTATTGTCAGAAACTCATCTTACGAACAAAAACAATTTCTATATACCGGGATTTACAGACCGATTCTGTGCACTTAACAAATTATCAAAATATTGTTTATTGATCAAGATTTTTATCAAGCCAAAAGCTTTTTGTTATTCTGTGCAAATATTTATAAAACTTAAAGCTTCAGCGCGAATCGCTTTTCACCATACTGTGGTGAACAAAATAATGTAAACAGAAATCAGCTGTTTAGTGCGAAATGGATTCTTCAACAACGTAAGTATTCATTATTATTAATTGCTAATTTTAAAGAAATAAATGGTTTAATATTTAATTCAATTTATAGAAAACCGAAAAAACAACGTGCTACGCACGAACAATTAGAAACTTACGTTTCATTTTGCCGCGCGCATCCGGAAATCGGTGTAGGGAAAAATACGCCAAAATCGCCTCGACAAATGCAGGATTTGTGGCGGCAGCTGGCGGAGCAGTTAAATGCGTGCAGAGGGCCATCTCGTACTGCAGCTAAGTGGAAAGAGGTAATTCGTCTGATATTTTCTACATTTGTTAAATGATTTTGATTTACAGACAATGGGTGTTTGGAAGAGCCAACTACGTACGCGGGCAAGGCGCTTAAAAATGGAGCAGAGGCTCACTGGAGGGGGGCCCTGTGGCAAGCCGTTGACTGATTTCGAACAAAAATCTTTGGCAGCTTTTGGATCAGTAGCTGTGGATGGAGTGGAAACTGTTGAAAGCTTTGGTTTAGGGCTGCCTAGTTCAGCACCACTGCCAAGCCTATTATTGTCGCCAACCGCACTACCTTCGCCAGGCCCACTACCATCGCCAAACACACTGCCATCGCCAAACCCACTACCTTCGCCAACCGCACTACCTTCGCCAGGCCCACTACCATCGCCAAACACACTGCCATCGCCAAACCCACTACCATCGCCAGGCCCACTACCATCGCCAAATTCAGCACAATCTCCATATGATTCACCGTTATTTAGCCCGGATAATCAGGTATGTAATTTCTATTTTATTCTACAATGTCCAAGTACATAAACCCCTGGCCACTGGTTAAACGCACTGGCTTTTTTTCTTTTTTTGGGTTATTTTTCTTTTATTTATTCGCAAAGAAAAGCCATATGAACCCAAGATTTTAGCTTCATACGAACTTTTTAATAATTTAACAAACTTTAAATTTGGAACCCAAGAATTCGCACACATATTACATAGTTATGCATATATGTATATGTATACATATTTGCATAATGCATATGTATTTACATATGCCCATATATATATATTCATATATACAAACATACATATGCCTTTACGTAGTTTTTAATAATATTTTTTTTTTTAAGATTGACACCGATTCGGATGCCAGGACATCACGGCCATCACGAGGGGAGCGCAATAAGCTAATTAGCACTCTTATTGCTAACATAGCAAAGAGGAATGCTGCTGAAGAACACAGGCAACGTCGTGAAGAGGAACAGCGTCGGGAGCACCGGGAAGTAATACATGCCATCCATGACCTAACAAGAGTTGTCGCGGATTTAATAAATGTTTTAAAACAAAACTCTGGTCATTAGAGTTGAAATTCATTTTATATTTTTTTTAATTCCTTATTTTTCAAAATTTAGTTTTCTTGTTTGTTTTTTTGTTTGTACATATCCATATGTATGTATGTTAATGGACTTTGTTTTTCTTTAAATAAATTATTCAAACTAATGAATTAAACTAATGAAACAATGTTGTTAATAATTATATCTGGTTGTGTTATTCTGTACCTGAAGATGTCGTGACTCAGACCGAGCAGCTTAGCATGTGCCTGACACAGGCTATGCAGGGGTTACTTTTAAGTACGGTGATGTGTGCTTCTGTTTAGATATTCTGTTTACATATGACTTGTGTATACACATATTGTTAGCAGTCGTTATATTGTGTAATAATAGACGGATAATGTAACAGGAGTAGGTTAATGTGTAATGTCATTGTGCAGTGTATATATGCATATTGTTAGTAGTAATGTAGTGTATAGTGTAATAATGTGTTAAAGTGTAGATATATATCTTGCCCTTATCCTTTCACCTTCTCGTGTATACTGCAAAGAGTCACCGGAATTAACTACATGGTCAGAGTCTTCTTCAACCTCGTTGTCCACCGCGTGCATGGTAATACCAGCTTTCGTAATTATATTATGCAGTATAACACAACTGCTTATTATTAATGCGGACGTTTCATGGGAATAATGTAGAACCCGGTGCTTCAGCAAACATCTGAAACGCGATTTTAAAACTCCGAACGCTCTTTCAACACAATTTCTGGCAGTACAATGTAGCTTATTATACTTTCGCTCTTGAGAAGTACTAGGATTTCCGACCGGTGTTAAGAGCCAAGGTTCTAAAGGGTAACCTTGGTCACCAATCAGCCACGACTCCCTTCGGTGCCCTACAGAGTCATTGGTGTGTTGACGAATGAGATGCTCTCGTAGGTCAGAAGTTGCCCAAATTCCAGAGTCATGTGTCGCACCCGGAAATTTAGCATTCAGAAACGTGAAGCATAAACGGTGATCACATACCTGAGAAAGTTAACTTATGTATGTCAGTTATTAAGTTTATACACAGCAAAACATACCGCTTCGACATTAATGCTGTAGAAGCCCTTCCTATTTAAATATAAGCTAAGGGGACGTTCAATATTATTTGACGCAGGAGCAATAATTGCAACATGTGTACAGTCGATTGCTCCTATAGTACTCTTTATTCCGTATTTTGTGAAAAATCTGAAATTGAACTCAGTGAATTTAGATGAATCCAATTGTTTTAATACACATGTATGTACATACCCGGTTCTGACTATATTTTCTTCCTCAGTGGAACTAGGAAATTTTATTTCTTCTCCTTTAACTTTTACTATAAGTTTGGCCACGGCCCGCATACTTCTCGAGAGTGACGACTGACTCATTGGCAAGTTGCAGTTATTACCGACACATTTTTGGTAGGAACCGTGACCAAAGAAATTTAAAGTTGCCAGGACTCTAATGGTCAAAGGCAATGAAGTCTTTTGTTGATCATGAGGCCGTAAGTCATCTATTAGACTCCGGCAAATATCACGCGGCAGTCGGAAATTTTTCATGAACTCACTTTCACTGAGGGCAAATGGATCAGTAGAATCCCTCAAACTCCTGAAATAACGCACGCGATCTCTATTTTCTAAATTTTCCTCCTCTTCTAACAGCAACAATAATAATATGTCTTCTTCCATTTTATTTTATTTAATTTCAATCAAAATTACAATTAAAATGTGTTCACAATATTTTCACAAACAGCTGTTGAATTTGTCAAGAGCATTTGACATCTTGATAATTTATCTAGAAAAGAGCTTTTGGTTTTTGACACAGAATACCAAAGACTTGATAAATAATAAATTTTTATAAATAAGCAAGATGGTGAATTTATCAAGTGCACAGAATCGGGGTGTTAGACTCTGTGTTACAAAGCACCCAGATGGAAAGGCACATAGAAAACAGCAATGTTGGTTAGAAAACAATTAAATCACCACGCATTAAAATCTTATGCCACAGCACAATTACAAGCTACGACAATAACTATAAAAAATCGCTGCCGGGACTTAAACTTGACGGCCATATACTGCCCATCTCGGTTTAAAATTACAGACATCCAATTTAAAGACTTTTTTGGAACACTCGGTCATAGATTTCTAGCAGGTGGAGATTACAATGCAAACCACACGTACTGGGGCTCACGTCTTATTAATCCGAAAGGACGACAGCTGTATCAAACTGTTATAACAGCGCAGCTGTCTTAGCAACACCAAACAAAAACTATAAGCCGCTGGGTCCCAGAAAAGTCACTAATAGAGAAACAGAAAATTATAAGCTGAAAAAAGGCGTGCAAAACGTGAATGGCAGATAAATCGTTTCCCTTTCACTCATTTTCAATTAAAATCTGCTGTACGTAAATTAGAAAAAAAGAACGCTTGAACGTGAAGAAGAATTGAACACCGAAATTTATATAAAGAAGCTGTATCCAAATTCAAACAAGCACAATTCCCTTTGGAAAGCCAAAAAGTCCATGAAGCCACCAACTGACTTCGACATACCTATACGAGACTTGGGTGGAAATTGGGCTCGAAGTGACGAGGAAAAGGATAATTGTTTTGCAAATCCCCTAGAAAGGTATATCAACCTAATTTGCCAAAGAACAACTTTAAGCTATCAATCTTACACAACACAACTAAAGAGTAGCTAGAGTCTTTTAAGACTTCACCTTCTGAAATTATTGGAATCATCAAAGAACTTAATCCAAAAAAGTCGCCGAGACAATAATATTTCCCCAAAAATGCTAATTGAGTTACCAATTATTGCTGCAGAGGTGCCCTCTTTGCTCTTCATTGCAATTCTTAGTTTCGGATACTATCCAAAGACTTAACATAGCCGTCTTCATACAGACCAATCAGTTTTCTACCCTGTCTTTCAAAAGTATTTGAAAAAATATTACTATCAAAGATGTCTCCTTTCCTCCACGAAAATAATACAATACCAATACATAAATTCGGATTTTCTGCGAAACATGGCACTATAGAACAAGTAAATAGAATTACTAACGAGATAAGGAAAGCATTTGAGCACAGGGAGTACTGTTCAGCAATATTTCTAGATGTAGCTCAGGCCTTTGATAAGGTGTGGCACGAAGGTCTTTTAGCGTTGTATAAAACATTGGAGTCTTATTTCAAAAATAGAAAATTTATGGTAAAAGAGAGAGATTTCATATCTGATGAACGACTGATAAGGGCTGGTGTTCCCCAGGGCAGTGTTTTAGGCCCAACACTATACATCATATATACAGCAGATCTCCCAACAGTTAATAATGTATTAACATCAACTTTTGCGGACGATGCAGCTATAGTGGGCCGTAATAAATGCCACATTTTAGCATCAAGAACATTAGCGGAGCATTTAAGTTCTGTCGAAGAATGGCTAGCGAACTGGAGTATAAATGTGAATGAACAGAAATGTAAGCATGTTACATTTTCGCCTGGACCAAAAATGTGCCCTGCAGTTAAAATAAACAATATTTTAGTACCCCAAGCGAACGAAGTAACATATCTTGGTATTCACCTAGATAGAAGGCTCACGTGCAGAAAACATATCTCTAGTAAAATAAAATGTATGAAGATAAGAGCTGAAAATTTAAATTGGCTTTTAAATAAAAACTCCAAACTTAGCCTAGACAACAAAGTGCTCTTATATAATGCGGTCATAAAGCCGATTCGGATGTATGGCATTCAACTGTGGGGTACGACCTGTGCAACTAATATTGATATATTACAAAGGTTCCAATCAAAAATGCTTAGAATAATCACGTGTTCGCCATGGTACATGCGAAACGAAAATATCCATAAAGACCTTGATATTCCTTTGGTAAAGAAAGAAGTAGAATGTAGCAGAATCAAATATATAACTAAACTCCGCAATCACCCAAACCCTTTGGCTAACGCTTTGGTACATTCCTGCGATCAAACACGACTGAAAAGAAGAGATATGCCTGCGTATTAAAGAGCGACGTATCACCAAAACAGCTCAATCACTTGCTTGAGTCTGCCAAGTTTTTAAATAGATTTAAGATTTTATAACTTATTGTTAGCCTTTAGAAAAAGCAGATTCAATAAATAAAATAGGTTTGAAAAAAAATTCAAATCATATATCCATTAGTGTTCTAAAATTGATTCCTTTAGGCACAGCCTACTCAGTCCAAAGTAGCACCTGTTGGCAAGAGTAATCCTGCGTTGGATTTCCATGCTGACATTGTTGGTGGTGTTAATACTGGTTCCTAAATAGACGAAATTATCTACAACTTAAAAGCTATGACTGTCAACAGTGACGTGAAAGCCAAGACGAGAGTGCGACGACTGTTTGTTTGATGACAGGAGATATTTCGTCTTACCCTCGTTCACTGCCAGACCCATTTGCGTTGCTTCCTTGTTCAGTCTAGCGAAAGCAGAACTGACGGCGCGTATGTTGAGGCCGATGATATCAATATCATTGAAAAAATTTTCTTCAGCACCAGATTGAAGAAGTCGCACGATAGGGAGTCGCCTTGTCTGAAACCTCGTTTGGTATCGAACGGCTCGGAGAGGTCCTTCCCGATTCTGACAGAGCTTTTGGTGTTGCTCAACGTCAGTTTACATAGCCGTACTAGTTTTGCGGGGATACCAAATTCAGGCATCGCGGCATAGTGGCAGCTCCTTTTCGTACTAGGACCTACTTGTTTCTGTCCTTGTCCCGTCCATCGCATTTCTTGGACGGCGGTGATGTCAGCCTTTATTTTCACGAGGACATCAAACAGCTGGGCAGCGGCACCTTCCCAATTAAGGGAAGGTGCATGCCCTCAATTCGTAGTCCTTATTTCGTTTGCCAAGGTCGTCATCAAAAGGGGGGCTCTCACCCGAGACTGTTGTTTATTTTTTCCATGGGGGGTGTTTTTTACGTAGCGGGTCCCGAACCCAGCGCACAACCCTATGCAGGGAATGTTTCGCCTTCTCACTTTAGCCCGCCTTCAAACGGACGTTCTTAGGTTACTCAGAGGATACTTGGTCAAAGACCGGAAGTCGTGAGCTGCTTGAGTCATATGTAAAAGAATCGTTTCTGGCCACTCCCAAGTTAATGGCGATCAGAAAACTTTCTTCACTTGCGTGAACTTCTACACATGACTCCATCCTCCACCTAGAAATTATCCGAATATAAAAAACCGTAGAAAATTTATCCAAATTGTAATCAAATGTTCTACCCATCGTTCTCTGATAATTTTAGTTTAATTTTAAAACTTTTGGCGACCATTCAAAGTAAAAACGCTGTCTTCCACAAAATAATTCCCCCGATTTAACAAGTCTATCTGTGCAAAATATTTTTTTTTTATTCTAGGAGACTATTTAACACGTGGTGAAAAAGTGTTTAATTTAAAGTAGTACTCTAAGTTGAGCTTACCCGTGCAGAAATGAAGCATAAACTTAGTATATGTGTTATAATATGATATGAAAAACTGTAAGCATAAATACAAATACTCGAAAAAAATTTACTTCAAACGTTTTAGAATAAACAACTCTGCACTCTATAACAATATGTAATATAACATACAACTGTAATGTTATTGTTTATTATAAGTTTAAGCACAAAGTGAACCACTCACTAAGTGACGACTGGAGAAAGTTAACTAATATTTTTATTATTCTGTTGATCACATGATGCTAAAATGAAATGGGATCTTGTCTAAATTAAAACTTTAATTACACACAGCGCTGTGGTAGCTATATATATTTTGTTCACATAAATTATATTTCATTTCTACGTTCTTTGAATGTAAGTGATAGTGTTCATATATGTATGCATGTATATTAGTAGCAGCGTTCCCAATTGCAATCAATCACATTTAAAATAATAACATTAAGTTTGTGCTTATTGCATATATCTGATTTAATTTTTTTTTTTGTTCCGGTAATTTAACCACACCTATTTTACTATTAAATGAGATCAAACTACATATATGCAACGAGTTGAATAAATAAAGTAATTTATAATTGTTCAGTTAATGATGAATTTTTTCCACTATTACAATAAAAACCTTCCCTTATACTTCAAGATTTCCTTGGTGCATATCAAGTTTTTCGCAAATAATCGTCTATGCATATAAACCATGCCAAGAAAGTATCCGGGTTTTATAAATAAACGAAAATTTTTCAATCATCATCCAAACTTATTTTATCGCCTTCAAAATAACTTCCATTGGAAGCGACGCACATATGCCAACGCTTCTTCCTATCGTTAAAGTTTTTTATAGGCACTTTTCAGGATGGCCTTTAGCTCTCGCATCGAATTTGTTTTGATGTCTTCAATTGAGTCAAAGCGTTTTCCCCGAAGTGGATATTTTAGTGTAGAGAAAGGTAAAAGTCACAAAGGGCCATATCAGGTGAAAACGGTTCTTGATCAATGCTATTTGTTGAGTGTTTGGCCAAAATTTAACACAAATACGTTGATTTACGTTTTGAAATTCGACAAACACTACTGAGGTCGACTGACATAAACAGCTGCTGTAAACTGGTTGACAGATGACGCTAATTGGCATCATAATTGAGGACAGTTGTACCAACCTAGAAAATAAAACATTTACCTGTCTTCCATATAAGCGGGAGATGGGAATTATCATCAGAAATGTGGTCGGAAGTTTAAAATTATTAATTACTAGCTGACCCCGCAGCCGTTGTCCTGCGTGAATTTATGTGTTTTGAAATGAAAAGAAAGTTGAATTTAAGTTCTGTTGAAATGTAGCGCAGCTTGATAAACAATTTTTTTGTTTTCTGCTCTGGTGCGTAAATATACAGAGAAGATGGGTTTCCAACTCGTGACGCCACGTATATCTGCCACGTATATCTGGTCGTGTGAAAAACATTATTGGGGTTCTTTACACAGTTTCGGTGAATAAATGAAGATTGTGAAACATACTAATGACAGATCTAACTTTGAGATGTAAATTATGCGGCGGCATACCAAGCCTATCCAAAGAATTTAGAAATTCCACTGGATAATTCACGGCTTTGTCTTCATTGTCAAGACGATCGATGGATTTGTATGAGCGCAAACCCTTCTGAATTTGACTTTGAATCTTCCAGTTTAGGTCATTAACATCGGTATTTTTGGTAACTAAAATTGCGCGGGCTTCCAAGCAATCGCAGTTATGACAATTTGCCATTGTTGGGATAAACGTGATGAGTTCTTCTTTCGTTGAAGTGAATTGACAATAGGCAGGAAAAATTTATATCAAACCAATGGAAGTATCAATCGAAATTTACCCATTTCCAATCATTAGCGAATACAATGTAAAATATCAGCGATAATACCATTTTTTTGTATCCATTAATTGACGCGAATTTGAAGGATGATATTTCGAAATGATCTTCGCGAAAAGTATGCGAACTTCAGTGGCAAGCGGAGTAGCTATCGCATCGTTCATCATTTGATTCCAGTTATTATCCTTTTCCAGTAATTGTACTTGCTGGCTTGCAAACACTCTACCATTCACAGTGCGCGAGGCGCACCATAGTCGGAAAACTTTCATGAAATGCAAAAGTGAATATTCTACAAAGCGCTTTATTGCAGTTCACGTATCGACCCAATTGATGCTTACTGATCTCATCTTATTCAAGGCCAATAATCGCAATGTTGCTTTCTTTGGTGATGTATTTGCAAACGTATTTCTGTGATTTCATCAAACTGTAATACTCATGTTGTGAATGTGAATTAGACAACAGTGGTGAATATAGTACGATCCATGTGTTGTCAACTTCGATATTCACTCCTCTAAATTGAATGCTAAATGTTCTACCACTGTCGTTTGGTGAGCGACGCCGATGCAGTGGATATCCATCATTTCCAGTTTGCGTTTCCTAAAGAAATGCACGTGAATAGTGTTTCGTGCATTTATTGTCAGACATACAAACCGAAGAAGGATTGTGGTGTTCGCACTGTGCATGAACCATATTGGTTTTTACCACTTCGTATAATTCTGGATCTATCTCTGGATCAGGAATTTCCGAAAAAATGATTGCATCAATTTAATCTAATGTAACCACCATCCACCATCCAAAAAAGAGGAATCGGCAAACCTCTTTTTTGCCTCTCAACAGAGTACATCCAGCATCTATCAGCACGTTGATTCAAGACAAAGTCCATCAAACGTCGTAACTGTTGATTGAGAAGTCGTGTTGTGACACCGTGACGATCGCTGAGTAGCTATCGCGGTCCATAATTCAGCACGTACTATATGTCATCGCATCCTGGGAGTACTTCCTGCATTGCCTTGTCTTAGGCTGCCATAAATTGATGCCAAACAGAACGCCGACCGATATTAGCGCGACCTCTTCGTGGCTTCGTAACAAATTTCAATCTGTAATTGATTCATGTGAAACACGCATAAAGTTTTCACTGAATAATTTTCAAAAATTTTTCTTTTCAATAGCTGGTTAAAAAAAGCAAGCGACCGAAATTGAACGATTCAAATAATTTACAAATCAAAATATTGAAAAACGAAACAAACAAAAATTGAAAAAAAAAAAAATGTATGAAAAGAAGTTATTTTTTGGAATTGTCCAATTTTCTGACTTTTTCTAATTAAAAGTATAAGGTATTTTTATTTCTAAACCTTCCCCGATCTACAACGAACACATTAAAAAAACAATTATTAAATTTGGTTCAGTCGTATGAAAGTTATGAGCGTACATACTTTTTGGCGATTCATTTTTATTTATATAGATAACCTACATTCGAATTGTTAAACGAATAGAGCAAATTATACCCGATGTTCAAATAAACGGGCAGCAATTTGGGTGCAACCCAATGCTAAAAGTTTTTCTAACACAAACGTAATCGCGTTATTATTCCATCTTAGTGTATAAAATTTTTCTGTTAAAAAATGTTGCAGTAACCCTTTATTTTGGTTTCTTATAAAATGCTATATTTGAACGTATGTTAAGTGTTAACAAGGAAAGAGGTGCTCCAGGTGTAACTAAACGTTTCTTATTCTTGCAATTTGGAAGGATGGAAACCGGGGAAATGCCTTCAGGTGTTGGCAAAATTATATATTAAAAGCATTGCGAAAGAATTAAAATCAACTTTTTGTCTTATTGTTTTATATTATAGTTCATAGACTCAATTTATTTTATTTCCCGTCACTAAAAATTATATAAAAAATATCTTCTGATAACATATGTATATGTATTTAATATAAACAAAGCCGAAGAAGATAAGTTTAATATATTTTGGTTATGTTAAAAACATCAATCGCATCGGAACTCTTTATGTAAAGGATATGAGATTTAGACCATTGATTGCGCAATAACGGAAAGGAATCGGTGGTTTGTGTGGTGTACGTAGGTTGTCTTTTATATTTCGGGATTAGAGAACAAAAATAAGTTTTAATAATCGAAAATCGCTTTATTGTTTTTCAAAATATTATCAGTGTTCAAAATGTATCGCGAATTTTGTGTTTTTTCAAAAATTATTTATTTATTCATGAATATCTATTTTGTCCCCTTCAAAGTAATCCACATGAGATATTATACACTTGTGCCAACGGTTTTTGAAGCACTTCAAAAAATCATTTTTTTATGGGCCTCTTCAGTTTAGGGAACAAGAAAAAGTCACAGGGGGCTAGATTTGGGGAATACGGTGGCTGCGGAGAGTATATGCACGTTTTATCATTTGTCACGACAAATCGACATAAGCATTTCTTTGACCGATTGACAAAATGTGTGGGTTCCATCATGAAAAAATATCTTTGTCGATGCAATATTGAATGTATGCGAGATTCCTCTTGGATCTGTGGCTTAGATTGAATTCACGATACCATCGCAAGATTTAATTAAGTTCGGCGATGCACTGTTGCTGAAACAATTCAAGTCGAAAATCGTAAAGAATAATTGCGCGAAAGTGTTCGCGATTTAATTTAATTTTTGGCCGAGGTGATTATTTCGAGTTACTTTAAACAACTCAAAGAGTGTTGGTATGTTGAAATGTTCTAAGTATGTATAGCATTTATAATGTCAAACTTTACGATAAAGTTGTCAATTGCCAAATGGAAACACTAGAGTTTTTTGTTCGAAATTGCGCAGTCATTGTACTAAAATTAAAAATATTTACACGAACGCTAGAACAAAATAGAATTGATGATAAATTGCTAGAATGACTAGACAGCGAAATTCGTAGTTGCCCAAATGTAAGAGTGCCGATTTTTTTATAACAATAAGCCGGATTGTGCAACAAACACAGATGAATTTAGAGTGTTGATTAGTAAAGAGCATTAAGTAAGAAGTATACTCGAGTAACGAGTAATAAACGTTAAGTTGTGATAAAAACAAATAAAGATAAGTGTATATTCATTAAAGTGGGACTTTTATTTAACAATCCAGACTACTTATCGAGAAATCCATTAAAATATTTTACTCAGTTCTGACCTATTTTACTCATAAATTTGTGATATACGGCGATAACTATGCAATTTTTAGTTTAGTTTCGCAATTATGTGCACATTACATCGTATGGCGAATAATGGAAAACTGCGCAGAAAAGGATGAAACACATACAGAGTTTTTAGAAATTTACAAGGTATCATTTAAACGTATCCTATTTTATGTGTTTTGTCAAAGAGCTCATCACACCAAACTTTTTTTTAATTTTCCTCCTTTTTTAATTCAAAGCCGAAGATATGAAAATATACAACGCACATTTGCAATCAAAATACTTGCACATATTAACACGAGAAACGACTACTTGAGAATAATTTTTTGTTAGTTTTATTGTGCAGTAATTAGCACAATATCTACACGATGATTTTGTGTTGTATAATGATAAAGGATATCTTGCATCAATATAGAAGGTCTAAAGCAGTGGTCGGCAAAAGTTAAACTGTGACTGTGTTGGTGAGCACAAGCGAACTGCTCCGCATGAGCATCCCAGTCGGAAATTGCGTGAATTGAAAAAAAGTTATCACTTATTGCGTTTCAATGAGAACATAAAAAAAAGGTATTGCATATACAGTGTACATATGTACGTGCATAGATACAAACTGTTACGTAACATACATAGTTACATACATAAAAATATAATACAAATTATAAAAATAATTTGCATTCCGAAAATATATATGCACGTTATGATATTTCTGTGATAAAATTATCAATAATAATATTTTTAGGGCAGTTTCTTATTAAAAGAATGTATTTTAAATGCGCTGAGGTCAGTTTGTTGCGTTGCTTTGAGCAAACGAACTTTAAGTCGGAAAAAATTTGCTCGCAAAAATATGTCGAAGGAAAAAGTGATAAACACAAATAAGAAATTCTTTTTACATGAGGATAAAATGATTCATCCAAATGTTTCCAGGGGGGTTACTCTGTAAGGCGTTGCGCAAGTGAAAAAGCTCGTAAATGAAAAAAAGCAACTCTGTAAAGCGACAAGCGCATTGGAAATTGCGTTTTGCGCATTTATTTTTATTCCTTCGCAATGGCAGCACTCTGTATTGCGTAAACGACTGTCAAATCTGTGCGTTTAACGTATTTTTGATTCGATATCAAACTGGCAAACGCAACGGACAAAAAATGTAAGTTTATAAGGCATATTTGTAGTTTTAATTTAAAAAAAAATTATTTAACAGAGAACATTCTAAAAATAAACAAAAAAACCCAACAATTGTTTTGATTTAAAAACGTATTTTGTGTTGTTGTGATAGTTTTTACTTTTTATTACATACAAGTATATAATACTTACATATATAGATATGTATACACATGTGCAGGAGACTAAAGCTTTATATCATTAATGTGAATTTTAATCAAATAAATGTGAAAAATTAAAATGTTTACTTAACTAAATAGTGTTATATGTTTATAAAGTAGTCATACTGTTTTTTATTTTATCCCTTAAACGTTTAGCAATATTGGTTTCATTCTCATTTCCTATGGTTTCAGTATAACTAGCATCGACTTCTTCAACTTCTATTGCTATATTGGCAGGTGATTCCTCATTAAAAAGATTTGCTCCCTGCGCCAAAAATTTTAAAGTTGCAGCTAATTTCACAATTTCGGGTGTTCCTGTGGTCCTGCGTGGAGTTTTTAGCCCACTACTTATGCTATCCAACACATATTTGAATGATTCCTTGCTTAATCGAAAGTTTTGCACGAAACTATTTACGAGTGGAAGCACAAATAAGTTTAAAGAATCACATTACACTTTATCATTCAAACTTACATTTTTTCACAAAGACTCATCACATTAGACTTGTCTCTAATAATTTTCCGCTCAACACGTTCATTTTTTTCGTTTTGCTCCCATAACACATCGCAATCCATATTCACACTTTTTCATTTATTTAAAATTACTTTTATATATGCATAAAACTCTTGAAATTTAATTATGTTTGTCTGTCAATTTTTTACACTTCTTCACTTTTCTGTTATTGATTTTGTTTTCATTCTCTTTCGTTTCGGTCAGTAATGTCAACTATACTGGAGATTTTTCAACGGGAAAACAGTGCAACACTGTTTACAATGCGAAAGTGTTACAGAGTACCGATTGCCCTTCACAACGCAATTCACTTTCGCAACGCATTGCTGTTCGTAACACCTTACAGAGTAACCTCCCAGAACTCCAAAATATTCGATTTATTTGAAACACACATTTTGCTTCACAATATTATTAACTCGCAATTAAAGGGATCTTCAAAAATATCGATTAGTGGTTGAAAACAAGCAAAATCCTTAAATCTATCTTCAAAGTTATTAAACAGTGTTTCCAATATTGCAATATGATCATGTGTTTTATTAACTTGTTTAAGTTTTGCATAAACAAAAACGGTTTTCGGAAAAGGGGAATAATCATTCGACTAAATTTCATTTAACAGTAAAAATAATTTTGTTTTGAATTCAAGCAGATTTTTTACCGCATCTTGCATTCTTCTTTCCCTTCCTTGAAGCTGTAAATTCAGTTCGTTTAAAATTAAGGTGACATCGGCTAAAAATGCCAAATCTAAAATAAAATCTTCATCTTTTAAAGAAGGAATGTCGAATTTGAATTTTTCCACATTTTCAGTTTCCAGAAACTGCAGAATTTCCTCCCTTAATTCAAACAATCGCCACGACTTAACCAACGAACATCTGTAAACATTTTAAGGTCGGAGTGGCCAGCGCTCGTATTTTTTAAAAAATTTACAAATTTTCTGTGGGTAAGTGAATGATGCCCCGCTCGCACCTTATTAATTATTTGTTTTGCAAGTTTCATGACCGGGTGATTGCTGATAAATTTAGAAGCGAGTGCAACTTGGTGAATTATGCAATGAAAAGTATGCCCCGAAATACCATGTTTTTTCAATTGCCCTCAAAGCCTTCATATTTTCCAGTCATGACATTTCCACCATCTGTACACACTCCCGCAAATTTATTGATGTCATCTACGGTTCGAACACATATAGCTACTTGACAAAGATCGTTAACATCGGTGGTTTCGTCTAAGCATATAGAAAAAAGTTTGCAATCATTAATTTTTTTCAATATTGCCGATTCAATGCACATTCCTAATTGATCAGTACGTCGCGCTACAGTTCGTGGGGATAAAGGAATAGTTTCAAATAATTCTATATTATGTTCCAATTTTTGTAAAATTTGTGTACACATTTGTTTAACAAATACCCCATCAGCAAAAGGTCTGCCTTGTTTTACAATATCAAAGCTAATTAAGCATGAAATTTCCGTTTTTAATTTTTTATTTGAATGGTCTATATCCTCCAAACCCTTGGTTTCCGTTAAACACCCTTTAATTCTTTGCAAAAAAAAAAATTATTCTTCATTCATTAAAAAGACGTTGTCTTTCTTCTTCATTCCGTTTTTTTAAATCATTGTGAAAATATTCGATTTTTTAAAGCATAATTTCTGGTTTGTCTTTTTAATGTCTGAAAACACAAAATGCATTGCATGTCACCAAAAGCATTTTCAAGCATAAAGTATGTCTCGCAAGGCATCTTTGCATTTAAGAAACAAAGCGCAACAGTCAAGCACGATGTTGATTTGTTGCTGTCTCGCCAACGACTAAACGATAGAGCGTAAGAATACGTGTGAAGTGAGAGGGCACAATTGTGCTATGAAATGCCGACCACTGGTCTAAAGCGAATCGGAAGTTTGAAAAATTCTATATTAGATATATAAAAGATAGGGGTAGTAGTAATTAACCCTATTTTATCTATTTGCTTAATAATATTAACAGAAAAAGATGTTATTACAGTTTCATTTAGGTACCTCATATACAATTACCAATGTAGATGCAGTAAAGTCAATCAGATGTTTGAAAACTTTGATATTAGATTAACGGATATTTCCGATAAAAAAAAAGTTTCGCAATCAATTTGGTGAAAACAGCGGCGCCTATGAAGGCTTTTCGTATCATCTCAGGTGTAAAATTGTATGCCTCTGACATTTTTGTAGATTTATCGCATTTTTTAATGTGAATTTAATTAATATTTTAGCCATTTAGGTGATATATACATTAAACCTAATAGATGGCTTTTTCAATATTTGGTATACTTGCCCCTCTTTAATAATACTAAATTCTAATGTCTCATTGTGGAGCTTAGTTATGACAACGTATTGGTTTTCTATTAATGGTGATTTGTGGGCGTGGCAATGGTCTAATTAAGCCACAATAAAAACCAGTGGCAAGTTTTATCAAGATATCTCAATTTGTGCTCAAGCTACAGTTTGCATAAACGGACAAACGGACAGTCACTAGGATTTAAACTCGCCTTTACCCCTGACCATTTATACACAGTCAGAGCAGAGAAATACCACTCTTATTAACATAGTATAAAACATCTTGAGTTTCCAATTCGTCATTTTGATTTGGACATGGAAATAGCAAAGTAGGCCACCAGTTTCACCAATTCTTCACATTTTAAGCTTCCTGCTTTGAATCATTATCATGTATAAAAATCTAATTCATAGCGATTCGAGCATGATTGGTTCCATTGTTTTTTTGAGAAAATTGAGGTGTGAAAATGGGTTCTTCCTACCATCAGAATAACGTTATAAGCTTTGGAATTCAAGACATACAATAAAGTAGGAAATTATTGCGATGCACTTATTCGATAAAACTATAAACTTATTTGTATAATTTATTTTAAAAGTGTATATATATCTCTGCCCATGACTGTATAGATAACCCTGTACTAACTCGATTACTTTTAAGTGATAAAAACAACCGTAGGTGAACAAATTTATTATAGAACATGTTGCATAGCTTAAAAACACAAAAACAAAGATAAAACTGTCTAACATAAAACTTGGTGTGCAACCATATAACGGCTATACCTCCTTAATGAGGTATTCGTATACTCTCCTGCAAGAATTCAACTCGATCTTTGTTGTTCCTTTCACATGTATGTTTTTTTTTTTTTTTTTGTTTGATAGTCGCAATTGCTATAAAAACAAAAAACACTGAGTTTTAAATTTGCATCGTTTATTAATACACACACGACCATATTTTTTAACTCTAAACAGGGTATAGTGTGGGGCAGGGATACTACACTTGAGTGTCAGGCCATAGCTTTAAAATAGCTCGTCTGATATTAACATCGTTAGCAATGGTCTGATGAACGGTATAACGTGGTAAGTTAAGCTAACCATGCGCATTACACCATTTGCTCATACTTATCTCAGTTGAGAAGTTCGTTGAATTTATTTTTATGGACATCCGTGCTGACAGAATTCGCCGAGGACACGTTCACCACTAGTTAAATAATAAATAAAATAGCCACATGAGGATTTTGTTCCGGCTGCATGCCATTGGTTCAGTTGCCCGACGGGGTAATGTGGTGGTTGAGAGACTTTCGAAATGTGGAAAATAAACAGTAACGGTAAAAAAACACCCACCCATCCTATTGAACACCCTGATTAATTCTTCCTAATTTACGAGTTTTGTCCTGGAAAGTAAACGGATGATTGCCGATCGTTCAGGAAGTTCATGGTCCCCCAATTCAGTCTTTAGGGATCGTGTATTTTCCTATGTTCTCAACTTGCATGGTTGCCAATTCCAACGCTACGAGAATCGTCCTTTCAAGAGTTGCTTTTGATTTAGGTGAAAAGCTATCTGGGCGTTTATGACTTAGTTGGAAGAATGGTCCTCTACTGAAATCTAAAAAAAAACAACCGCCTGAGGGAGTCTTATCACCTCTTAAGTCTTTTCTCCCCAGTAGTGAAGGCTCTTGAGGGTTTTTTATTCGCGACCTTCAGTCACCATCTGAGCCTAGCTAACCACCAGCATGGCTTCCGTAAAGTGCACAGCATCACTACAGCACTTAGCGTCATGAACGCCCAGTTCATGGCCTCAACCAAAAACCACCTTGCGAGAGGACTGGACTTCTTGTCAAAAGCCTTTGACACAATCAACCACAAAGGGGTTATGACCTTCCACAGCGGTCGGCAGTCATCCATACATTTTCGAGTTGAAATTTGGAAATTGAGAAGAGTTAAACAGGGGTTTCGCAGGGTGGTATCCTCTCCGTGTTGCTGTTTAATTTCTACATTTCGAAACTCCCTAACCACTAGAGGAATTTTCTATCACCTCGTACGCTGATGATTGCACGATATTGACGTTGGTCAATGGAACTCTCCGACCTTTTTCGCTTACTCGCTGTACGGAGCAACACTCCCCGCCAATAAATCCACAGCGACCATATTCACAAATTGGACGAAGGGGAACACACTTGACCTTAACATTACGATGGCGTTATGATTCCGGCTGTCAATAACGCTAAGATTTGAGGAGTAACACTAGACAGCCTCTGCTCCTTCACTTCTCATAGGACCGCGATTATTTCCAAAGTAAAGAACAAGACACTGTCAACATATGTATAAGGAAACGGCCAACCGGTCCTCACCTACGCCAGACGAATATGATCGCTAGGAGGCAGCAAACGTAGACGAAGGAGCTTCAGACATGCCAGAACACGTCACTCCGGACTATAACAGGATGACTGTTGATGTCTTCGATCGAACGCCTACACAATGAGGACCATATGCTTCAGGTTAACGAACATAACGAAGTCGCCCGCTTGAAGGAGGTCTTTCCTTAACAATTTCGACGACATTAGAAGATACGCCGACCAGGCTTCGGCAGCAACACAATTCAGACATGCACTGACCGCTATTCACAGTGGAGCCGTTAACACCTTCACCAACTTCTTCTCAGCGACGCGAGAATCTAAAGTAACCCTAAATCAGCTTCGTTCTGAATACTGGATACTTATCTGAATCTTGCCACCCAATTACCGCGATTAGATAACCGTTGTAACAACAACAGACCATTAACATTGTTTCCGGAAAGTGCACAGCTCCACTACAGCGCAAGGCGTCAGTAACGCCAATAGTACTTTGTCGAAGGAATTATGGAAAAATAGGTATATTTATATATTTTATTTAAAAATAAAATATTAAATATACGGCTGGAACTGTAAAATAAAGGGTCATTGCTCCAAGGTAATCAAGACGCCTAACCAATAACCAGATATGAATATAATTGGAAATTTAAGGTATGAATAGAAATAAGACAGCATAGCACATTAAGCAAAAATGGTTAAAAAAGGCCTTTTGAAAGAATAGAATAGAATAAGTTCTTGTATAGAATAGCATAGCATCGCCCAAATTCGGGGATTAAAGGACTATGTATTTTTTCTATGTATTATGAATTTCGCACTTACTTATATTATTCAATATTATAGGCACTAGCACATCAGTAAAAAGCTTTTACACATTTATATAATATGAAAAAGTGTACAAATAGTTTAAAATCGCAATTCGAGTTTATTTTACTTTCACTGATTTACACAATAACCAAACGATTTCATGTAAGCCTAACCGTAATTAGAGAATCCAAAACCGTGTGCTTGGTAATCTTTTAGCATTTCACTTCTCTTGATAAATCTCTGTTGGAGGATTAATTTTTTAATACAATGCGAAATGTCGTCAATGGAGCAAGTATTTTGACGTGAAAGAACTATGAACACCCCGGTGTTCGATCAATCAGGGTTATTTATGAATTGCATCCGAAGGCCGCCAAAGCAGAAAGGACTATGAACCCCACGGTGTTGGATCGACCAGGGTTATTTTTTTGAAATAACGTCCGTCTATGCAGAAAAAAGTTCGACGGACGTTATTTGGTATGTATCTGGTGTTGGATGGACTTGAATTATTTTTTAAGGTACCAATGAATGAGGGGTATAACTCTCTTTGTCTCTCTTTAAAACTATCTCTTCTTTAACGGGTATTTTTACTGTTGCATCGTTCTACTATTAACTCCATATTTGGCGATTCAAAGTGAATTTTAAAATTGGAGTTGATTTTTTCATTAAAAATTTATAACTATAAAGTAGCTGTTTTCCATTCTCGTTACTCTCCAGGAATGAAACAAATTATACCACATGCTCAATCAAAAGGGCAGCAGTTGTGGTGCAACACTGCGCAATTGCTTCTGATGTATGCGCAATAGTGTTATGATTCTTATTCGTGGAGAGATTCCGTTTTTGCATTAAACAACATTGCATAACGTTGTGTTTAGATTTTATATATTAGTAAATTATCTTTATTTACTTCAATTATTAAGTTTTATAAATACAACAAAGAAAAAAAATTAATTTAAATTGTCTTTTGAACCATTCATAATAGTAAAAGTGACCTAAAATATACAAAGCAAAAGTTTGCAGCATGGAATATAGACGTTATACCACTTTAATGAGGTACTCTCTTGCTCAGATACAACTCAATAACTTTGTTGTTGCTTACAGATGTAAACTTTTTGTCAAGAGAGAAGAGAAACCACCACTCGTACACAGTAAATAATTATTATACAGAGCACTCGTGAAAACTCAAAGTCATAAAAACCATATTAGTTTAAGTTAACAAATTGTTAGAGCTTTTGTGTTTGAAGGAGTCGTCTCAGTGTGACCGTCCGAAAAATTACTTAATTTTGCAAATTTTTTTTAATGTTGAAATTAACTAATCGGTCCAACTTCTTTTTATAAATAAATAAAAAATTATTTCTTTTATGTTTATTTATTGGGTGTACAATCTACAGTTGTCCACAAAATAATAGGAGTGCCACTATGAAAAATTTGTTTAGCTGCAGAACTTTTTTAATTCACAAGTAAAGGACGCGAAACAATAACGGTACACATAACGGGATACTAGCATTAAAATACAAAACAAATTTTTATTCTGATGATTGCTGTTCTACTTCTGCTTTGCTAGATCTCGGAGACACTTGTTATTGCTTTCCACAAAATAATAGGAGTGTTAGATATTTCGTTTTCAAAATAGTCCTTAACATAAAAAATATTCACTAAATTAGAAAAATGAGTATAGTTCCATAATCTAGCAGCAATTTAAATTAGTAATTATTTTATTTAATCATTGGGTTTTTCTCCAGTGGGTAGAGGAAATCATTGTACAGAGGAAAAGCGGAAAACGACAAAAAAATTGAGAAAACTAGGAAAAACTTATAAAGAGATCCAAAAAATCGTAAAATGCTCTTCTCAAATGATAGCAAATGCCTTAAATTATATAAACAAAAATTAAACTCGTAGACAAAAGCGCAAAACATCCACTGCAGACGTTCGCAATATAGTACTGGCGGTAGCGTTAATCCTTTTGCTTCAGCCAGAAGCATCCATGACGAACTAAATTTGTCAGTTAATACTGAAACTGTTCGTATACATTTGGAGCAGATCAAATTATTTACTAGAAGTCCACGAAAAAGATCACATTAAAAAAGAAACACAAGGAAGCCCGCATAGAATTTTCAAATGAGCATGGTTCCTGACCCGCGTCTATATGGCGAAATATATTGTGGTCAGACGAATCCAAAGTTGAGTTATTTGGTAGTATAGAATCTAGGAACTTTGTTCGACGTCCCCCTAACTAAGAATATAATCCTCGGTGTACCACAAAAACCGTTATACTTGACGATGTCAAATCATGGTATGCGGTTGATTTTCAACATTGTGGTGTTGGTTCAATATACTTAATTGAAGGCATCATGGACCAAAGGGTATATGTCAAAATATTCGATAAGGTAATGGTATGTGGTACCTCACGGAATATGTCATTGATATGGGTATATTAATAGAATAATGACCCTAAACGTACCAGCAAGTGCGCAAAAAAAAATGGTTTAGGGCCAATCGAGTTAAGGTTACGTGGTGACCTGCTCAGTCTCCTGACCTCAACACCATTGAAAACCTATCAACAGATATCAACAAGAAAGTAGCTGAAGAGAAACCAACCAATTCGAGAGATTTGTGGCAAGTAGTGAAAGAGGCTTGGGAAAGAATACCAATAAAACGTTGTCAGGATCTCATAGACTCCATGCCTCGGAGATGTGATGCTGTATTAAAAAAATCGACGTTATTCATCGAAATATTATATATTTTAATATTCCGTGAAACTTTGGAAGCATTATATATTAAAATTATAGAACAGCCTCTTATTATATAAAATACTCCTATTTTTTTGTGGAACTAGTTTTTTAGTTTACTTGATATAAACTGCGATATAAATTTTTGCTTATGTTTAATTGAAATTAATGGAATCTGGAAATATTAATAGGTCTTTAGCAAATTACATTATGCAAAAATTTTGAAAAAATAAAACATTTTTGTTAATGAAAATTAACAATTCGTTTTTTCCATGTGGTCACTCCTATTTTTTTGTGGACAACTGTAGATACACCATTTATAACTCAAGAACGGCTCAACCGATTTGGCTAAAAATTGGTGGGGAGGTAACTTAGAACCAGGGTAAGGACATAGGATACTTTTATCTCTTTATGTTAAAATTTAAAACTGTTCATAAATACAAAAATTATATTTCAAATCAAAAGCATTAGTTAAAAATTCAGAAGTAAAAATTTTCATATCTATACACGCTTAGTATATGGGTAGGTTATATTGATTAAGCTCCTTAACAATGCAGTTGTTTTTAGGACGAGCACGTCAGTTTGCTCCTGAACCAGGTAGTTTTTTTAGGGTTTGTCCTTCAGATTTATTTAATATCACAACGAAAGGCAACATGCATAACAAACCAATAGGGATATCTAGCATAAAAATATAGCGGAATAATTGGAGTGTTGATTAAATGGTCCATTATAATTTGAGATATACACATATTTTTTTGAAGCATTGCACAGAGCAGTGCAATATTTAAACGGGAAAGATGAAGTATTTGCGTACAATTTCAAACTGATCCTACCTAAAAAATAACAAAATTGCTAAATGTAGGGAATGGTAGAATAGAACTGCAACCAAATACGTAGTGCAGTTGACTTAAACTGGCTCAATAATCATTCGATGAATAATATACCACGCGCATCCCAAAAGACTGATGTCATAACCTTGCCAGCCGATGTTTTTGTCTTTCCACGGTTGAGAACCGTTTCATAATATGCAGTCCACAAGGTTAACTGTCGATCGGACTCGGCTGATTTCACTGGTGCACAGCAGTTTTTCTCCCAAACAGCAATGCTTTATTATTAACGAGTACTTTTTGCTTCACTGTTTGGTAAACTAACACAATTTTCTTCGTGGCGTGGTTGGTATGGTTTCAAAGGCAAAAAAAGGATATATTTGTGTTTTTTTGCGGCGACATGAGCAATATATTTTTATTAAATTTAATGACATATTATTGTACATCTTTTGAAAAATATTAGAAAAAATTTCAATAAAAAATATTAATAAATAAGCCTGTGACGATGAATCTCCAGAAGCGCATTGAAAAAAGTGGAACATTATAACTCGTTACCAGATCATCTGAAACAAAAAAATTGATATGCGTTTTAAAGATGATGTATTTTTCGAGGTAATCAGAAAGAATTTTTTTTTGTTTGTTTGCAGCACTTGGAATTAAAAAGCGTGATTTTAGCTCAAAAAATCGCGGTTAATTTGTTAATAAAAAATAGAAAATTATGAAAACTCCATCTGATTACCTGTTGACGTATGTATGTAAAGAAGTTATGTTCAAATTTTCAAAAGGATCGGTTCAGCACATTTTGAGTTCTAATGTTCACGAACTTCAAAAATAACGTTTATCGAAATCGATTTGAAGTTTTTATAAATCAAAAGTCAGGTATCATGGCCGGTCATTTACAACGCTGTAACTCTGTTAGTTTGACTATAATTGATTCGAAATTTCAAAAAAAAAAAAGGTCCTCTATGACGTCTACGATTGCTGCCGCAATTTTGGTCTAAAAGTTCGTATCTAGCTCTCAAGTAAATGCTCAAGGAAAAAAAAATACATTATTTTTTCAAGTAGTTTTGACAGCTGGTTACGCATTGTGATTGATCCACATTAGAAGAGCAAGAGAGAATAAACAAAGACAATAAACTTTGTGCGTAATATGTATGTAACACATAACACAAATATTTTCCTTGGGATTTAAGGAATGTTGTTGATAATTGGTAAGTTTTATACAATATTTAAAAATGATATATACTTCATAATAATGATTTTAATTAATTTAGGACAAATTTAACGATTACTTTGAATTTCCTTCAAGAGACAATTGTTGATTTGATGCTTCTTCGCAAAACCAGGTTTGCCATATTCGCATTTTATTGAAACAAGTATTAAAATTTAGTACTAGATTACTTTAGAACTGCATACTAGCACAAGTAAATTTATCGCAGGAATGTTTCTTGACCGTTTCTTAATCGTATTTTTATAAGAAGTTTCTATATATCTTGAGAGCTGGATACTAAGCTTAAAGCAACAATCTCAAAAAGATTATTAATCTGTAGGAAAGTTGTTATCGGGCTAAAAGCTTTTTTTTTGAAATTTGACAAAATAGCCGCGGTTTGAACAAAAAGCCTCAAATGTGGACCTTTCTTCGTAGAAAAATTATAGGAAGATTTAAAAAAAAAATAAAAACTTCCATAACACGATAGCGTATGACGTTAAAAATGTTCTCTCCAAATTGGAACCAGATATCTCACTATGTTCCGCACTCTGTTCCCTTTCTACTAACAATAAAAAAAGAAATCGAGTTCTCAAAAATTTCACACTGAAACGATCCATTAATTTATTTATTCGTTTTATCAGTTTTTATATTGGTTGTCAAAAAAATTTGCGGTACTTTCGCTAGTTGGCGCTGAAAGCGCGTAGTTCTACTTTTATTCGTCGCATCGGGTCATGCTTTACCTTTTTGGAAAGCTCATTTCACGCACTAACACGAATTTGATTTTCGTCGTTCGTGAGTTATAGCGTTGCAAATATGGAGCAAACTAAAGAGAAAATACGGCATATTTTACAGTACCACTACGATAAAGGCAAAAATGCATCTCAAGCCGCCAATAAAATTTGTGCAGTTTATGGACCCGATACAGTTTCCATTTCCACCGCACAACGATGATTTCAACGTTTTCGTTCTGGTGTAGAGGTGGTCGAATATGCGCCACGATCCGGAAGGCCTGTCGTCGAAAATTGCGATAAAATCGCTGAATTGGTCGAAAGATAGGCATCGTAGTCATCAAACCGTTATACACCATTTGAAGAAGCTTGGAGTCACTAAGAAGCTTGATGTATGGGTGCCACACGAATTGATTCAATAAATTCAATAAATATTAGAACTGTAAAATCTGTCTTGCATAATTGAAAAAATTTGATATCTTTGGTTTGCTGATTACTGATTCATGAGCATTTAAATTCAAACTTTTGTACTTTTTATTTTCATTTTGGGTTTGTGAAATTTATGTTGTTTTTTTCTTCCTTTAAAAATAAAGTAATTTTTTTTACGTCCTTACTTTCGTGAGAATTTTGGGCAATGATTGCACCACTTTAATTTTTGTCGTACTAATTCTTTCAGTAATGGCGCATTGTATTTTAGTATTGCTAAAAATTTATCTTTCAGACTGACAAAGTTTAAAATATTTGTCCAACATTCACCAAAATTTCTTGTTCCAATTTATTACAAGTCCTTTTCAGACATGTAACAGCATAGCTCAAGTTTATTTTTTTCATTGATTCGACCAAATCGCAATCGCGGTAGAAAATGGTTGCCAACGGAGAGTTTTGAGAAGCTCACAACCTCCGGTCTTAGACCAAGTATGCTCTGGGTACCCAAAGAACATCCCTTTGAAGGCGAGCTAAACTGTGAAGGCGAACCATTCCTTCCTACGGTTGTGCGCTGCGTTTGAAAACGAAACAACCATGCAAACGCATTAAGGATTCCTTAATTGGGAAGGTGTCGCTGCTCAGCTGCTCGAAGCCTTCGTAAAAGTAAAGGCTTGCATCACCACCGAAGGACGATGTGACAAAAGATGTCTGCAATTTGAACATACAGTCGAACGATTTTCTACTCTACTTGCACTTCTGTTCTCTGAGGGAACTCATCAGCAACTCGGTATAAGAAAACTGTGGAACGTCATTTCAAACTCCTTATCGACAGCTGTAAAGGAAACCATTGGTTTTTGGAAAATGCAAAAAAAAAACAGCCGGTACGACGAGGAGTGCCGTGTCGCAATGAAGAGAAAACAGACTGTGTTTAATCCAAACAAATACTCCTCTGCTTTACCCCTACAAATTACATAAAGTAATACAGGCGTAATGCGGAGGAATATCTACCACCCCAACTTTACACAACATAAACGAAAAAGGAGGAAAGGGACAACTTTTTTCCGCGTTTTTCTAAAGCGAATATATACCATCTCGCCATAAGAAAGCTGTGAAAAAAAGAGTATGCAAAGTGAACCGAAGTGAGAAACCATTATAGAACAGCAAAAACTATATCTCTTTCTTTAAACAAAACTGCCCCCTTACGTCGCCATACCCCAACATTTTACTGACAAAAAAAAAAAAAAACATTATAATATAATCAACTCTACCTACAGAGATGAGGAAACACTCAACATAATTACAGGATAAAAAGAATTATACCCACACATATACACAATTACTAGTGGATCCGGCCACGCGTTGCTGTGGTATACTCGCATATGCACACACACATTTCGTACACGTGTATACAGTAACAATAAGAACAACAATTTATTTCTAGAAAGAAAAGGTTATTACAAATATTCAATGATCTGCATGATCAACTTACCACAGTGTCGCAGCCTATCTCAGTTAACGCACCATACGCCGAAATTGGCTTACATAGCTTTTACAGGTAACCAACCAATAAAAGCTTACGTAAGCATGCGACTTGGACAGCGGTCGCTATCCCACGGCTAAACGACACCACACGCGCATCCGAAGTAAATGATGAGACAGCACCGCCGCTACCTGAGAACGTTAGTGCTGCTTTCCAACAACAACAACGACGTGCAACGTGACTTGCTAGCATAAATTAGGCGTAAGAAGATTTTTGTATTTAATCCTAAGTTTGACTTTCAATAAAACACTCATGGCTCGCTGCTATATAGTTTTTGTATTTTAATGTAATCAAATAAATAAATAACTTCTCTTCGGCGTTCGGAAATTGAGTGAATTATAATCGGAGTTCCAACAGTATGGACACCAAAAACGAACGTCGAGAGTGAAGGACACTGCGATAATTCACAATAACGTGCTTAAACTAATAATTCACAGTGATCCTTGAACTGATTAAAACTATAAATTCGTTACAAGTAATCGCCCTTTTGTTACACATATAATGAATAATACAGTGATAATTTTATAATCAAATGACGGCTGCTTTCTCAATGTCTGGTTACCACCCAGTTAATAGAGTTGTCCGATTAATAGATTGTACTTAATAAACATTAACAGTATGCTTGATTAATGAAGATGTCCGCTTAATAGATCGTCCATTTAATAGAGCTTTCATTGATTTTTTTATTTATGAATTGTTTTGACTTACCTATCTTCTAAGTTGCTTCAAACTGGATACAGTGTACTAAATTTTTTTAAAATCGGTTCAGTACTTTAGGATTCGATCGCGAACAAACAACGTGCTAGTTAATTTTTATATATAAGAATATATTAAATTATAAATTTATAACGTTCACACTAAACGCAGTACTTTTCTTTAAACGGAATCGGCCCCTCTTACGTCGACATACCCCGTCAGTGGGGAATGTCGGTAGAGTGGTCCCACTACTGAAACCTGGGAAACCCGCCAACAAAATGGGAGCCCTATCGTTCGATAACTCTTTTCTCCCCAGTAGTGAAGACACTTGAGGCCTTGCTACTCTTGACCTTCTCTCACTACCAAAGAAACGTTGTTGGCAACTTACAAGACAACCGGCCGGCCATCCTGGTCGCCTGGATGAAGTGAAACGCAGATGAGGAAGCTACAGACTTGTTAGAACACTGCACTCCGGACTACGACAGGATGCATCTTGAGTCTCTAACATCTACATAGCGAGACGCTTACGTTCCCAGTTAGGAAGCGTAATGAACTCCTCTCCAAGCAGATTCTGCTGGGATGTATTCCCAGAAATCACCGCTGCAGCCACGTGCTTGGAACGGAACCACCTCCTAGGAACATCAAGAGGTCTCTCCTCGCCCGGACTTCGGACGCAACTAACTTCCGACAGGTACTGACCTCCATTCACCGTGGACATAGCAACACTTTCACCGACTCTCTTCCAGTAATTGGCGTTCTTACAGTAAAACCACCACCTATTGCAGACGGATAGTTCGAGTTGCCGCGAGAAACGCGAGAGACCCTTGTGCAACTTTGTTCTGGATATTGTAACAGGTTAAACTCCTACTTGTTCAGAATAAACCCCAACATATCCAACATATAGTATGCCCTGCGTGCAATGAAACTGGTCACCTCTTTGCATGCCCCGTCCACCCCACTCATCTGACACCATTTTTCCCTTTGGTCCTATCCCGTCGAAAAAGCACGTTTCATGGGCCTTCCCTTAGATGACGTCGACGACAACTTAGCTAATCCTTACCATCCTAACTGGGACTTGATAACCGTTAAAACAACAGGATCCCCAGTCTGTTGGAGAGATCAGGTGGAGAAGGATCTGGCTGCACTTGGTATCTGGAATTGGCGGCAAATTGCGAAAGAAAGAAACGACTGGCACGTTGTTATAAACTGGGCTATAACCGCGCAGCGGTGTCTACGCCAATAAAGAAGAACTTTGTTATTCTTATTACGGATTCATTGGTTGAGTGAAAAGAGTGACAATCAGCGGCTAAATTTCGCAGTAATTGAGCCATCATCAGACTTTAAATCACCCTCGTTTTCATGCGAAAATGCGTTGTTAAGAAATATGCCTTTTGAGACAAACCGATCTCTTATGAATAGGCTTTCACCTAGATTTGTTAGAGATCAGTTTTTAGTGTAAATGCCAACGAAAATTGAAACGAATTTTTAACATCTGGTGGCATCCAGGGTGACTTTATACTTTTTGATTCCACTGGGCAGTTAAAATGCCTGAGTTTTCATTCTAGGCAAGTATGATTTTCCCGCAGGAAGCTTCCAATATTTCCAATTTCTTGAATTTTAGCTTATAGTTAGTGTGTTAGGAGGTGTGTTTCAAAACAAACAGGACTTTTTGAATCTAACGCTCCCTAGCTCTGCCACCTATAAATCATATTTTGCGTTAGAATCTGCTATCTTTGTCGATTTTCTAGAGAGATTTTTATGACATTTTTTGGAAGTGAAGTTATTGCGTTTTAAGTGCCAGTATGTTGGTGTTATCGGTGCGAAAATGTGCTTCGAACAAAGAGCTGACATTCAATTTTGTTTCAAAATTGTTAAAGCTTTTACCGAAACGTTCCAATTGATGCAACAAGTTTTTAGCCTATGGAAATGTGGAATTGAACATCTCCAAAACATCGATTTATCGCATTTTGACCGAATATTTGCGCTTACGAAAGGTTTGTTTCGCATAAATTGACTGACGACCAAAAATTGCTCAGAATCCAATATTCGTAGGACGATTATTTGACCAAAAGTCACATTTCAACCATTAATCACTTCGCATATTCACCTGATATGGCACCGTGCGACTTCTTTCTTTTCGGAAAAATGCATTTGCCCATGAAAGGAAAGCGTTATGCAGACGTAGGCGCCATTCAAAAGGACTTGCACCGGCATACTGGCGGCCATACCGGTCAACGTGCTACAATACTCGTTCAGCATGCTTTTGGGCCGTCCAAAAAGCTGTATTCAAACAGGAGACTATTTTGAATTTTGTTTCCTTTGGAACACTCCTTGTAGTTTGGGAAGCGAAAATAATTTTTCCCTGTGAAATAGGTGTATTACATGACACTTTTAAAATTTTTGAAGTTATCCATCGCGGGCAAAAAACCTTCAGTTGATCGCGAAATTCTTGCTGTGTTGTAATTAAAACTATTTTTAAATAAACCAATTTTTTTTATAATTTCACACATTGTGGACTTATCAATATCAATTTTTTTTGTGGGAGACCAACTTTTAAGCCTTTATTGTTAAGTACAAAACATACATTTTCCTCTCTTTATGCAATAAAATACACTTATGTAGTAATGTGTGATCTAAGTAGGGCTACTTTTGTTCAATCGGCTTGTTTTGACATATCACGCATGAGTAGTGTGAAGCTCTCATGTAACATTTCTTTACTATTTAGGCAATTCACAAGCACTGTTGTATTTCTTATGTCATATTTTAATATTCTTAAAAAATACGACACTTGTGAGCACCCTTAACTGTCGTAAGTCATATTTTGTCATATTTCTACACTGACAGAATAGCGAACTCAAGAAACATACCACGCAGTGTTGTATCAGTCATATTTTAATTTTGCATGTGAAACAACAACAGTGTTGGTATGACAGTCATAGAAAAATATGACAATATGATGATATGACACACTATATCATCTTATGAATACCCTAATTGTTTCGCATTTCATCATAGAAAGAACTACAACTTGACAATTTGAGACCTAGCATTCATTAAGGGGTAATATTCGACCGAATAGATCACGTCCAAGACGGAGTACACAAAATATAACATTCGTATCTGAGAGTGTACAAGAAGAGCCTGGATAGCCGTTTCGGCGTCGTTCGTAGAAACTCGGAATGACGTGTGGAACGACTTGGCGCATTTTACACCGGGACCTTAAATTGAAAGTTTACAAAATACAGCTAGTGCAAGAACTGAAGCCGCTTGACCTTTTCAACCGGCATCGCTTTGCTTAATGGTATATTGAAAAGTTCCAAGATCCAACGTTTTCGAAGAAAAGATTTTGATCAGCGATAAAGCTCATTTCTGTCTCAAAGGGTATGTCAACAAGCAGAATTACCGCATTTGGGACCATTCATTCATTTCATTAAAAAAAAAACAACGGCTTGGTGTGGATTATGAGCCAGTGGGTTCATCGGTCCATATTTCTTCAAAAATGATGCCGGTGAATATGTAACCATCAATAAGGACCGGTATTACGGAATAACCGATTATTTGATACTTGAAATTGTAGTTCGTGATCTCGGCGACATTTGGCTTCAACAAGTCCGCGCCCATTTCCACACATCGCATCAATCATTGGATTTATTGAGAGAAAACTTTGGTGAGCATATAATTTCACGTTTGCGGGGACATGTAAAGTCTTAAGTCTATGCGGACAATCTCACTTCAATTCAGGCCTTGGAGCAAAACATCACGCGTGGCATTGGACGACATGCTCGAACGAGTCATCGTTAATTGGACTCAACGGATTCTAAATGGTAAACAATGTTCTTTCGAGTGATGATAAAAATTCTCCATTAAAATTGAATTTCTGTGTTTTTGTTTTAAGGAGGGAACCTTGAAATTGAGCACCCCTTATATTATTTTTTTTGATTCTGTTTCAGTTTTAATGCCATTATATTCTGTTCGAGTTTTAAAGTAGCCATGTAAATACATGCATACTATATGCATACTAGGGTGTCCGTTATTTACCAAATTGATTATTTTTGACCAGACGCCCCCTAAACTTTTAGTTTTCCATCTAAAAAAAAAATATCGGACCATAAAAAGCCATTAATTTTCATCATAAACCTTGGCAGATGGAGTCATGTGTAGAAGTTCACGCAAGTGAGGAAAGTTCTCTGATCGTCATTCACTTGGGAGTGGCCAGAAACGATTCTTTTACATATGACTCAAGCAGCTCACGACTTCCGATCTTTGACCAAGTATCCTCTGGGTAGCCCAAGAACATCCGTTTGAAGGCGAACTAAAGTGAGAAGGCGAAATATTCCCTACTTAGGGTTGTGCGCTGGGTTTGGGACCCGCCACGTAAAAAATATTGATATCATCGGCTTCAACACCCGCGCCGTTGTTTCTGCTTTCTCCAGACTGAACAAGGAAGCAACGCAAATGGGTCTGGCAGTGAACGAGGGCAAGACGAAACATCTCCTGTCATCAAACAAACAGTCGTCGCACTCGCGACTTGGCTCTCACGTCACTGTTGACAGTCATAACTTTGAAGTTGTAGATAATTTCGTATATTTAGGAACCAGCATTAACACCACCAATAATGTCAGCCTGAAAATCCAACGCAGGATTACTCTTGCCAACAGATGCTTCTTCGCATTGAGTAGGCAATTGAAAAGTCCACTTTCGACGAACAAAAGCCAAACTCTATAAGTCGGAAGAGGAATTTTCGAACTTTTAAGGCAAATTGAATTTTTTTTTTTGTAAAATTCAATTGTTTGTTCTAAAAAATATAATTTCTATGATGTTATGGCAGAAAAACTCTGAAACGTGAGGAGTAATTAATCAAATTAATGTCATGTTGTTTATTCTTATTATCATTTATAAGCTTGTATTCATTGGATCTATCAATTAATTCTAATATCATCTAGTAAATCTCTGTACATTTACTCTATTTTTTTGTGGAGTTCTGCCGTAACATCATAGAAATTATATTTTTTAGAATAAACAATTGAATTTTACAAAAAAAAAACTTTAACCTTGAATAACTTTTAAAGGTGAGTATATCGAAAAATTGTCCAGACATATTTTGTAGAGCATTCAATACAGAAGAAGTACAGGGTACAAGAATATGACTTTTTTATTCCTACAAAACAGAAAGTTCCAGAGAAAATAAATATTCGTAAAAAGTGGCAAAATCCCATGTAATTTCAATGCGAAATGTATCGTCTTTGGGTCAAGGTTTATTATGAAAATTAAGGGCTTTTTATGGTCCGATATTTTTTTTAAGATGGAAAACTAAAAGTTTAGGGGGCGTCTCGTCAAAAAAAATCAATTTGATAAATAACGGACACCATAATGTATACAAATATTACACGTAAATAACCTTAAAGAACAATTGCAAATTCAGCAGGTATGTTGTTATATTTGCATATTTCTAAAAATATTTTTGAAGATATGGACGATATATCAGAGAAGGATATAAACGAACCATCCACTAGTCGCGATGTTATACGAAAATGTGACTTACTATTAGAGAAAGAAATAGAAATCATGTGGAATATAGCCCCAGCTTATGAAAATATTAAGCTCAAAGGAAAAATGTATAACCTTTGCGGAAAAGTAAAATTTGAAATTGATCAGAGTAAATTCATCAAGCGGAGGTATAATAAAGATAATAATTAAAGTATACAATTACATACCATTCATGTTTTTTTTTCAAGAAGAGTGAAAGGCCACTTGGTTTTAAGACAGATCGATGATGGGAGCGAAGACCTGCGGTTGAAAGTGTGCTCTGACGGAACAGTTCTAACGATTATTTTTTCATATATTTAAAGTTTAGATCCTTAAGAACATATCCTCCAAAGGATTTTTAAAAATAAAATTACTTTAAGAGCTACAGTTCCATATCGAGTTTTTTAATTGCGTTCTTCTCGAAACTACTTTTTTCCACACGGTACCAGCATTATCTCAAGTTTTGTACAACCGATTTACTTGACATTTTGTGTGAACCTTCTTTATATAATCCCTTATCGTAAAAAATGATTTTTATTTTCAGGCAGTCGCCATTTTTCAAAAAAATTTCCCTGAGGTAGGGAGAGTCATGATGAATGTCACAATTTTTTTTACACCAGTCTCTCCCCACCCCCCTCTAATTATTTTAATTTTTAATATTTTTCCGTAATTTTTCTTTTCTGTATTCTTAAGATATCAATAAAAATACCATAAAAAATGGATAGTAAAAATATTTTTTGTTTTTCTTTTTTTTTTTTAAATAAAATTCAAAAAACTGCCCAAAATTTGATTACTAGACTAGAATACCCCCTCATACAGATCCTAATTTAGGAAAGCAATAAGTTAACTGATATCAAAATCACTTAACGGTAGGTTCAGGAAACGAGCCGTTTCGTCGGTGCTACTTCGGACTGAGTAAGCAATTGAGGAGTAAAGTCCTCTCTCGATAAACCAAAACCAAACTCTATAAGTCGCTCATAATTCCCGTCCTGCTATATGGTGCAGAGGCTTGGACGATGTGAACGGATGAGTCGACGTTGCTAGTTTTCAAGAGAAAAATTCTGCGAAAGATTTATGGTCCTTTGCGCGTTTGCAGCGGCGAATATCGCATTCGATGGAACGATGAGCTGTACGAGATATACGACGACATTGACATAGTTCAGCACATTAAAAGACAGCGGCTACGCTGGCTAGGTCATGTTGTCCGGATGGACGAAAACACTCCAGCTCTGAAAGTATTCGACGCAGCATCCGCCGGGGGACGCAGAGGAAGAGGAAGATCTCCACTCCGTTGGAAGGACCAAGTGGAGAAGGAGGCTTTGCTTGGAATATCCACAATGAAGAAGTTCGAATAGCAATTACCCGTCTGAAAAACAACAAATTGGCGGGGGCTGATGGATTGTTGGCCGAGCTACATTCAAACACGACAGCGAAGAACTGATAAGGAGCATTCATCAGCTTCTTTGTAGAATTTGGTCGTAAGAAAGTGTGGCCCACAAAGAGGGAAACGCCAAAATCTGAACCAACCCCGCAGGATGATTCTCCTCAATATCGTATATAAGGTTCTATCGAACGTATTGTGTGAAATATTAAAGCCCACCGACAACAAACTTTAGACTTGACCTGATATTTACTATGCCCCAAATCTTGGAAAAGACCCGATAAAAGACAGAATTGACACCCACCAGCTCTTCGTATTCCCAATGTCTGAATTTTGTCTCCCCGCACAACTAATACGGCTGTGTAAACTGACGTTGAGCGTCATCGGGCGTTGAGTTCTATCAAGATCGAGATCTTCTCCGAGCCGTTTGCTATTAAACGGGGTTCCAGACAAAGCGACTCTCTTTCGCGCGAGTTCTTTAATCTACTATTAAAGAAAATAATTCGAGCCGCAAAACTAAATCGAGAAGGTACCACGATATTGATATCAAAGATTCTGCGGAATATTTATGGTCCTTTGCGCATTGGCCATCGTGAATATCGGAACGAATCAGCTGTATGAGGTATACGACGACATTGACATGGTAGCGAATTAAAAGACAGCGGCTACGCTGACTAGGTCATATTCGACGCAATACCTGTCGGGAGAAGCAGAGGAAGACCTCCACTCTGTTGGAATGACCAGGCAGAGTAGGACCTGGCTTCGCTTGGAATTTCCAATTGGCCACATTGTGAAAAGAGAAAACGTGTAATGGAATATTGTTAACTCGGCTGTAAGCGGTGTCTTCGCCAGTAAAGAAGAATGGCTTTGGTATTGTGTAAATCAGTCAAAATGTACACAATTTTAATTATGATTTTATCAAATATGTGCAATATGGTTTGTGATAGTTAGAGGATATAATATTGAAAAATATAAGAGTAAAATTAATAAAACGTGAATATTCCTACTCCTCTTGTGTATGTGTAGCCTAGAACCAGAGAACAGACATAGGGTACTTTGTATCCTTTTATTTTAAAAGTCAGAACAATTCGTTTTCTAAAGATATTTTGCATCAAATTCGTATCCTCTCCATAAATGAAGATCTTGAGGTGAATAAAGATACATAATAGGGCTTTACTCTTGATCGAAGACAGCGTCAAATTATGAAATGAATGACTGCATTGCTTAAGATTTATTTGAGCAATTATTGACTATGAGTAATAGTTGAGTACCTGTTGATGCACCGAGCGAGATTTATTTCAATTGACCGATAATTTCTGTAACTTTGTCTTATCGAAAGACGAACATCATTACTAACCCCAAGGGTAACGAATTGTTGAGTGAGGGAGAAATTTTAGCGGCAAGGAATAAAGATGTAGAAGACCTTACCTACGCATTCAGAATGCGGACATCGGATCAATGCATGAATTCAAATCTATTTGAACGAATTGTAACGAATGAAGGTAAAGCCACTTACTAATCATAATGACCAATAACAAATCATAAGGTTAGTCTTTTAAGATTTGTGGTTTTAATCTGGAATATCCACGTTGTTGTTGTTTTAACGGTTTCTCAATTCCCCAACGTACGTCATTTATACGTAGCATATTCAAGCGGCGGAAGGTCATCTGCGTAGTTTGTACTTGCGCATATATATAAAATACACATTTCTTACATATAAAACCTACAAAAAGTTTTAATATTAGATTTGTTTAAAAGTTTACAGTTTAGTGAATTTTAAGTGAAAAGTGTGGATAAAGTCCGTTAAATGTAGTGATATAGTATAGTGAATATTTTTTTAGTCAGGAGGACTTCCTCTTTTCAACGGTACCTTCAGATCGCGGCGTCAAGAAATCGGAATTGTGCCACAAGATGTATAGTGCTGAGAGCAACTAAAACTTTATTGAACACTTCCCTGGGTTTATTGCGGGTAGCTGTTGGCGAAAACTCATTCGATGAATTGTTTGAGTACAGAATTGTAAACAGTATTGTGATGAACAAAATCGAATCGGCGATAAATTGCCAATATCAACTAGACAGCGATATTCTTCGTAGTTGCCAGAATATTCGAGTGGCTAAGTTTTGTTAACGTTCTATAGATAAGGGCTGCCGCATTGTATAGCATACAAAGTTTTAGTTAGACTGCTGCCGTGTTAGGAACAAATGAGACATGAATAAGAAGTTGTTAATTTGAGCAGTGAAGCGTTACAAAACTACCAAAATATACATAATGGTATAGCTATATAATTAGGAATATTATTATGCAATGCAGTGATCGAACTCAAGTGAATTACAAGTTGGACGATTTATCAAGGAATCGCTAACAGATGATAGAACAAAATCGAATCGACGATATATTGTCAGAATCAGACTGCAAAATTCCTTGTAACCAGATTATTTTAATTATTACTTTTTTTTTAACATTAAGAGGTTAATAGCCACGGAAATTGAAACTAATTTGGCAAATCGGACAGATGCTTGTTTTGAACGTTTGTGAAGCAAATCCAACGTCTTACGTGAAAATGGCAATGCGCTATTACAAATTGAGGATTAAAAGAAATTGATCTGGTTTGATGAGATCAAAATATGTAAATCGATTTGGATCAGATTGGAAACAGTGGATGTAGGGTCGGAAACGACAACCGTTTAGGTCGAGGCACGTAAGCAATCACTAAAATTTGGTGTTATTGTATGCATTCGAAAGGGATTTTAAGCCAAAGAGGTCTGTAGGCATACATTGTCACCAGACCTCAACCCAATAGAACACTTTTTGGGGAGAATTCAAAGAGTTCTTGGACAGTAACGACTTAGTTCCCTGAAATCTTGACGAAATTTGGCAGGAAGTGTCAGCGCAATGAAACAAAATCACAATGGAAGCCTGACAGAAAATAATTATGCATGCTTACCAGAATAAGAGCTTTTCTGCGAGCTAGGGATTAAAAAATTTGCCTATCCTCTTGTTAATAAAAAATGTTTCGATTTGAGTTTGATTATGTTTTTAATCCACAAAATAGGTTCAATCACCGAAAACACTCGATCTATTGCTTTTCAAACTGTATACGCATCTAAATTAATATATTAGGTTGTCAAAAAAGTCTTGCGGAATTTTCGCTAGTTGGCACTGAAAGCGCGTAGTTCTAGTTTTATTCGTCGCATCAGGTCATCTATACCTTTTTGGAAAGCTCATTTCACGTATTTGATTGATTGTGGTTTCTTTTAAGTCGTTCGTGAGTTATAGCGTTGCAAACACAAAATAAAGAGAAAATACGGCATATTTTACAGTACTACTACGATAAAGGCAAAAATGCATCTCAAAACGCCAATAAAATTTGTGCAGTTTATGGACCCGTTACAGTTTCCATTTCCACCGCACAACGATGATTTCAACGTTTTCGTTCTGGTGTAGAGGTGGTCGAATATGCGCCACGATCCGCAAGGCCTGTCGTCGAAAATTGCGTTGAAATCGCTGAATTGGTCGAAAGAGACCGGCATAGTAGTCATCAAACCGTTATAAACCATTTGAAGAAGCTTGGAGTCACTAAGAAGCTCGATGTATTGGTGCCACATGAATTGATTCAATAAAAATACCCCAAGACTTTTTTGAAAACCCATTACATAAATTAAATATTGGGTTTCGTATCATGTCAATAGATGTCATTGCCGTCGTATATCATCAAATGAGTAAATGAGCTAGTCACCATTGCTACCAATTACATTGTATCATACCATATAGTGTTGGAAAGGTGAGATTTTAAGCTTTATTCAACCAAAACAAAAATTAAATACGGGAGAAAAAGTTACAGCTGTTCATAAATGAGTGAAATTATTGAATAAATTCGCTATATTCTGAAATGTTTGTATAATAGAGGGAAGAATGCCACGAAAGCCACTAACAAAATTTATGAAGTTTGCGAAGTTTGTTTTATACAAACCGATATGTACCTCATAAGTAATGGCCGTTGTATTACCCATTCACCTATTGACACCCATTACCCAGTCGACACACGCGCGGCATAGTAGCAGCCGTAGCATCAGTCAAGAGCTAGGCATGAGTCATCAAACCGTTATAAACCATTTCAATAAATTCAATAAATCATTCAATAAAAATACCGCAAGACTTGTTTAACAACCTAATATGTTAGCTCTACCACCCTCTCGTGATGCATGGGCTTAGCTGCAAAGCATTTACGGCATCTCCCAACCTTTATGAGCGATGCTGCTTAGCATATCTCATCAGCAAGACCGCGTCCGTTTGCGCGAGTTAATACTTTAACATTTAAGCACGCCTTTGCTCAACTCAGCATAAAAACTGATAACCACAAGTATATATGACATCACCTCAACAAGTGACGGATGCATGATAAAATGCCTAAACAATGAAATCGTCAAAACAATGTATTAGTAAAATTATGATAACAGCCTTAAACCGTAGGGTGGGTCGATTCCGGACTTTTTTCGATTCGGGATTTCTAATAGTTGCCTTAGTACTTCTTGATTCCATCGCAACTTTTTGTTTTGAGATCGGATTGCATCTTCAACCCCAACTCCGGCCTTGAAATTTCGGAAATTCGCCTAAAATCGTGAAATTGTCTACCTAGCGTCTGAAATACGCATCTCATGGCAAAATGTATAAAAAAAAAAATTAATTGTCACGTCATTTGCTACCGAAATGGCCACACTTCTTGACGTTGATTTCTCCGAGTGCTATCACTCACATTCATTTACCCTGCGCCATACGACACATTCAGACAGGTCTCCACATAAATATGAGTTTCTTTTTCTCTTCGGTGATTTCGCCGAGTTCTCTCACTTACATTCATTTACCCTGCGCAAAACGACACATTCAGACTGGTCTCCACATAAATATTTTTTCATCGAGTGTCTTCTTTTGTCGTTGATTTCGCCGAGTGCTATCACTTACATTCTCTCAACAGAGCACAGAACTCAAAATTTCTGTTACCTACTTACCAGGATGTTCTTTTGTGTTATCAGTTTGAAAGATTTCATTTAGGGCGACTCCGAGGCAACAACTATGAAACTAGGAGTAAAGAGGTTACTGATATAGTTGCAAAAAAGGTTGAAAATACTTTCAAAAAGTAATCTATTCGATAGTTCACACACCAGAGTTGTACAAATGCTCACCACATACCATAAGAAATTTCTGACTCTTAAACAAATGTTTTTAAGGAACCCAAAAGGTTTGAGATCTAAATGAGACGACTTTGTCTCTTCTGCCGGAAAATTATTTGACATCGCTGCTTATAAATGCATGTATTTTTCTTCTTGCACTTGTCCAAAGGAAAGGAAAGTTCCTATCAATGAACAACCATTTCTCTTGGATCAGAGAACCAGAAGAATTGGTCGCATTGGAAGTGTTGATCTATCTGAAACAAAAAAGATTGCAAAGAAAAATGAACGTAAAGAAAATCTTTCAAAACGTCATTCAACATCAACATTTACCAGATAAGTATCAGCTAGAACACGGGACCATTCAGATCAGCCAGACTCTCATACAGACGACAACAATGTAGGAGCGTCGCACATGGATTCTTCCAAAAACGATGCTGATGATGAATTTTCTCTTCCATCCTCTAAAAACAAACAAAACACACTAGTATTAGAACACACTGCTTTAGCTGCCCAAAGATTTGGAGTAAGTGATAGAGCAGCAGCCTTGATTGTTTCATCTGCTTTTCTGGATGCGGGCAAAAAAAAAGTGTTGGAGTTAAGCTCCAAAACACCGAAAGTATTGACTCTGTATATGGGCTGTATTTTGACGTTCGCAAAGACAATACACTTACACAAGACAGAGAAGGTGAAAAGTACTACCGCGACACTGTCAAAGAGGAGTATATTTGTCTTATAGAGGAACCTGGTTTCCATTGGTCACGTCACCTCTCCTTCCGGGTCAGCTGAGGATTAGACGCAAGCCATATGGCAACATTTACAAGACAATTCAGTTGACGTGGAACATCTAGAAGTTTTCGGTGCTGATGGCACCAACACGAACACAGGTTGGAAAGGTGGAATCATTCGGAAACTATAAGAAAGAATAGGTAGGCCATTACAGTGGGTTGTTTGTCTTCTACATTTCAACGAACTTCCATTTCGTGCTCTTTTCGAACACATAGATGGTGTCTCAAAGAGTCCAAATACATTCTCTGGCGACATAGGTAAACTGCTCCCTGATTGTGAGAAGTTGCCCGTTGTCAAATTTGAAAGTTTTCCATCCTGCCAATTACCTTCTGAGGTTATTATTCCCACCCAACTTAACACAGATTAAACTTATCTCTATAAAATATCAGAAGCTGTTATTTCCGGTCAATGTTCCTCAGATTTAGCGCCGATGCATCCAGGTACCATGTGCAAATCTCGCTGGCTCACCTGTGCAAATAGAATTCTGAGATTATAAATTTCTACTGACAAACCAACAAAGAAAAAAAAAAATTTTGTTCAAGTATGTACATTAGAGTGGGTCAATTTTTTTCTTGACAAAGCGGTTATCAAAATCGTAAACTACGATGAATTCTAAGAAAATTTGCCCAAGAAACCATGGGTCTAAAATGAAAATCGAGCCTCCGGTTTTTAGCGAGAAAATTTCGTATATTGTATTTTGTAAAAAAAAATCCAATTCCTATTCCACTGTCGATTGTTTGCTTGTTTTGTAGCTATCGAAGCTAATTTGCTCAAATTTGGTATGTGATGTTGTATTTAAGCAGAAAATTCGAAAGTACAGAAATTTTTTATAGGGGGCGTGGCACTGCCCACTTATGAGTTCATATGCATATCTCTTGATCCACCCCACCAATTTCGTTCAAATTTGGTATACATATTACACAATGCCTACTTAAGAGATATCTGGAAAATGATCGAAATCGGATAATAACCACGCCCACCTACCATATAACGGTAATTTTTGAAAACACTAAAGATCGGAAATTTTAATAACTGTTGAAGGGAAACATCTTGAGTTTGGTATTCGGTGTTGTATTGCAGCCAGAAATTCGACAATATGAAAATTTTGGCATGTCACCGCCCACTTTTGAGTGCATATGTATGTAAATCTCTGGAACTTCTTTATCGATTTCGAATAAATTTGGTACGCATTTTAGATTGTACCTAGTTAGGTGAGATTATGAAAATGATTAAAATTGGGCAAAAACTACGGCCACCTCCCATATAACGGTATTTTTCTGTACGGTCACAGCTTGATGTTTTCGACTCTAGTAGTTGTTACTATTTTCCATTTCATTTATTGAAAAAAAAAACAAAATGAAAAGTTTCTCGTTAAAAACCGGAGGCTCCGTTTTGATTTTAGAGCCATGGTTTCTTGGGCAAATTTTCTTAGAATTCATCGTAGTTTACGATTTTGATAACCGCTTGGTGCATTTTTTTTGCTCCATACAAATTGACCCACTCTAATGTACATACTTACAGTTTACTCACCCTTGTGGTTCTCAATAAGTTTCAACAGTTCAATCAAAGATGGCTCGCGCCATCTCTATGCTGCAATTCAAAGGTCGAGATACTTACCTGCTAAACAGCGCAAGGTTGTCGATTCATCCATTCAACAGAATGCTTTCTTTGCTCTTTCAGAAAACATTCACCTTAGTATGATGACTGACGAACGGGTAGAAGTCAGAAAGTTGGCCATGACCGTCTTCTGGCAGCCAGAGAAGCAGAGTCTGACACTGTAAATGGAAGGGTTAGATATAATAAGGTGCCAAAGCTGAATTTCAAAGCTAATAATTATTACGATTTGATTAACTGGAAGACTATTACCTTGACTGTTCCACCAGTTCTTTGTTCAGTTTCTAACGAAAAACTCATAAAAGGGCTGTCGGGAGACACTGCAGAGGTATGGAAATTTAGTGAATTACCCTCTCACACAGTGACAGTCGAGAGACCCGTCAAACTGGTGACAGAGGCATCTTTTAAAGTTATTGGCCCCAATCTCGGGATCGCTTTATACGCTCTACACAGAAATCTAGGCAACAATTGATAAAGTTCAGTACAAAATCTTATTTTATCAATAAATTTGACACAGATTCAGACTAAAACAAGCCATATGGTTGGTTCGTTGAGTTGGGCTTGGGAGGAACCCGAAGAACAGCCACCTCCACGCGGTGGGTTTTGGGTGACCACTGGGTTAGCCGAGAGCTGCAACAATTTTCACCTTGGGCTGTGGCGCGCCGCCTTTTCGCTCGTATCTCGGAAACGGTTCGTCCTACGGCCATGATCACCATTTCCGTAGCAAATGACGTGACAAATAACTTTTGTTTTATACATTTGGCCATGAGATGCGTATTTCAGACGCTAGGTAGACAATTTCACGAAGAGACATGACGACTGAGTTGAAGTTCAATTCAATGGTCATGCCTCTTCGGACCCGGAAGAAGTGCGGGAGCTATTTTAGCCGGCAGTTTACAGTGCACCCTTTGGCAAACAAAGCTAAACGATGTGTTAACCGACGGCTGCGCAAAATGCCAAACGAAGGCGCGCCACTTACTTTCACCGATGAGGAGGTTCAGCGTGTCATCAACAAGGCGAAATCGTCTAAATCCATTGGCCCTGATGGAATCAACATGCTAATATTAAAGCATCTAGGCTCGACGGGAGTAAGCTACCTCACCAAGGTCCTCAATCTGTCGCTGACCACTCTTCAAATACCCGATGTGTGGAAAGTCGGAAGAGTGATCCCACAACTGAAACCTGGGGAACCCGCCAACAAAAGGGAATCTTATCGTCCGATATTTCTGCTCTCCCCAGTAGTGAAGACACTTGAGGCCTTGTTACGAACTGGACGAAAGAGTATAGACTTGAACTTAATATTGCAGTCGGCGGCGTCAAAATTCCGACTGTCAACAACCCTAAGATTTTAGGTGTAACCCTTGATAGTCTATGCTCCATCTCTTCCCACAAGACCGCGATTATTGCCGAAGTACAGAGCCGCAACAAAAACCTCAAGTCGCTATCCGGCAGCACATGGGGAAAAGACAATACACAAGGCAATCGGCCGGCCGGTCCTAAATTACGCAGCACCCATATGGTCGCCTGGATGCAGTGGCACGCAGATGAGGAAACTACAGACCTGTCAAAATACTGCACTCCAGACCGCGACGCAATGCCTTTTGATGTCTCCCATCGAACACCTACATATTGAGACGCTTATGTTCCCAGTTATGGAGCATAATGAACTCCTCTCCAGGCAGTTCCTGCTGGGATGTTTTCGCAGAAACTACCCCTGCAGCCAGATGCTTGGAGCGGAACCGCCTTCTAGGAGAATCAAAAGGTTCTTCCTGGACTACGTCGGCGACATCGTATAGTACGCCGACCGGACTTCGGACGCAACGACTTTCGACATGCACTGTCCGCCATTCACAGTGGAGCCATCAACAACTTCATCGACTCCCTTCCCGTGAATGGCGTTCTTGGTGTCAAACCACCACTTATAGCAGACGAAGAGCTCCAGCCGCCGCGAGAAACGCGAGTGCCCCTTGCGCAACTTCGTTCTGGAAACTGTAGCAGGTTAAACTCTTACCTATCCAAAAGAGACCCTGACATTCCTAATGTATGTCCTGCATGCAACGAGTCTCCGCATGACACTGACCACCTCTTTGCATGCCCCAAAAACCCTACACATCTAATACCTGTTGTTGTTGTTGTAGCGGCAGAATTCTGCCGAGTTGACCGTCCTTGGCCGGATAAAAAAATCCGGGTCCGTTCCGGTTACGTAGACCCGACTGTCGTGGGAACCTCTCTCCCTCTGGTCCGACCCCATCGAAACAGCGCGTTTCCTGGGCCTACCGTTAGATGACGTCGACGACAACACAATAGACACTTACCACCCTAACGGGGTTTAGTATCCCGTTAAAACAATAACAACCACCCAGACACAAATCACGAAACGCGAAAATCACGTCGCAAGCACCCAGCAAATCTAAAAGGCTGAATGGCTAAAGCAAGAGGGCAGCTGGAGACCAGATCCCCCCGGGTGGAGGATAACGGCGCAGATACGCGGATGCTGCCTCTCAAATACCCGGCAGAGACGTTGGAGTCGGAGAAGCTTACCGTCGTACAAGTACGTCCGAGGAGCAAGCTTTCGTCTGCGCTATAGGTTCAGCTCGGTGATCTTGAGGTCATACAAGCCTACAACGGGCATCGGGAGCAAGGAGAAGATGCTTATAGATGGCGTTGCCATTCATCCCGACGATAGCACAGGCTGCGACTGTGGAGACGGCGGAAGTGCCCAATAAGAGGACCTACGCGCAAGGAGGGGAACTATCCTCCACGCAGGAACGGCCTCCTTTAGTGGCCGTCAACGTGGAAGTTGCCAAATGAACCTGCATCCCACGGCGGCAGACTCGGCTGTCATGGCGAGCAGGTTCACTGAGGATAAAGTGGGCATCCTGCTGATCTAAAAGCCATGGGTCCTCAGAGAGGAAGATAAAGTCCTCGAGACAGATTCGATAATCTGGGATACGTCAAGTGAGAGACCTAGATCTAGCTGCGGATCAAGCTAGGGACTGTGAAGGTACAGACTTCGTCCTGGCATCAGCTTATTTCAAAGGAGAGGCATTCACAGCACCCCCAGAGGCTGTGGACAGATTGGTGAGGTACTGCAGGAGACACAGACTACCCCTAATCGTAGGATGTGGTGCGAACGCCCATCACTCGGAATGGGGCAGTACGGACTGCAACACACGAGGTGAGTTTCTTTTAGATTACATAATAAGTAGCGACTTAGTTATAGAGAATGTGAACCACCTTCGTCACAATAAGCAGAAGAGATGTGCTTGACATCACCTTGAGCAAAGAGCCTGTGAACGGATTGGTCGCACAACGGACCTTATCGGATCGTAGAATCATAAGGTAGAAGTCAACCAACTCACTTCAGACGTTATTCTCGGAACGCAAACTGGGACACCTTCTGGGTAGATAGTGGTAAGTAGGAATTTGAGAGGTAGGGCGGATTGATAATAGTGTTACGGATCCACGACTGAGGAACTGGTTGTCTGCGATAAATCACTCCATCATGGACGCATAAAACTGCAGCAGATTCTGTGAAAATGTCACCTCTACACCAGAAGTTGGTAGGCTGCACAAGTCACTGGCCAGAGGCAAGACTGACACAGTACTAGCGAACAAAAAAAGCGACGAGACGTATGCGACCAGCGCAGAAGATAGAGCTACGGCATTTCTGCGGCCGCACTTTCAGGAAATACAGTGTCTACCCGTAGTCGATTATTTCCTGCGGATTCGATCAAGTAGGCAATGGCTTCGTTCGAGAAATTCAAGTCCCCGAGAGTTGACGTCATCTTTCCAGCACTTTTGCAACAGGGAGAGCAGTATCTACTGCCATACTTTGTGCGGATGATGGGGGATAGTCTCGCATTGGCGTACATCCCTGAAATATGGAGGACTGCGAAGGTGATCTGTACTAAAAGTAGGAAGGAAGGACTGTTCACTGGCTAAATCCTTCAGGCCAATTAGTGTAACTTCCTTCTTACTAAAAAGTATGGAAAAGATCGTAGATCATGAAATCAGGTCGAAGGTGCTGAAAATTGCACTCCCGCGTGCTCCTTTGCTACAGAGCTGGCAGATCAACCAATACTGCTCTATACCAGATAACCTCAAATTTAGAGAGTTCTCTGAAGGGAGGGGAAGTGATGCGTTGAGCCTTCCTATACTTAGGTGCTTTTGATAACACGTCACACAAGAGCTTAGCCAGGACACTGGAAAAAAAGAATGTAGCAGCACCGGTGTGCAGACGGAGAGAGGCCGACTGCGCCACAGAATAGCTGAAAACACAGTGGGAGAAACAAAGATTCGTCTTGGGAAAACAAGGGGCTGCCCATAGAGAATCCGCTGCCAAGGGTACGCGGACGTCATTGTAATTATAGCCAGAGATAAAATCGAGGACACTCTTTGTGACCTACTACAAAGAGGTTTAAGATTTAAACCTGGCAAAAGGGCGGTATAGTGGGGTTGAGTTGAACATCAGCCCATCTAAGAGGACTATCGGAACCTTACATTTAGGTGCAGAGAGATAGAGATGACCAACATGGTCAAATATCTTGGTATCACGCTTGATCCCACTTTGCGGTGGAAGCAGCATGTTGACCTGACCTTGGCCAAGGCGACAAAAGCATTAATGGTGTGCAATCGGCTGGCAGGAAAATCCTGGGGCGGAGGCCTTGGCTTCAAAAGCTTCACAGACTTCGGTAGGGCTCCAACTATCGAAGCTGCGACGACTAGCTTGAGTCTGCATGTCGGGTGCAATGCGCACTTGTCTAACGGCAGCACTTGAAGTCGTGCTTTAACTCACAGCTCTTCATTCAGTGATCGGTCAGGTAGCTAAGCACATACTTCGGAGAGGATGAAAGAAATAAGTGGTACTATACCATTGGCCCTTCTCCCAAGGGACAGCATTATCAAAAGGATTAACTTCAGTACAACCCTAGCAGGTTTAAATAACTTCTGTAAGGATAAACTCAGGCTACAGGTCGTATTTTAAACCGGCCCCTGCAAGCTAAATAAGCATTTACACACTGCCGATTCTGCGACAGGGAGCCTGAAACACCAGAACACTTGCTAATCGACAGCACAGCAGTCTGTAGAAAGAGGATTAAGGCCCTTGGATCCATGTTGCCAAATTGGGATCACATAGCTTCATTAGCACCCAGCAGAACATTGGACTTTATGGGATGTTCTCCAGATAATATACATTTATATACAGTTTCCGCGACTTATGGTTTTTGTCATATTTAAGAGTTCGAAAATTCAAATATTTAAAGTGGTATTTCTTTGATTTATACCGAATTTTACCCTTACTTTTATATCCCCTAACACTGCACTAATTCATTTCCACATATGCATTTTTTATCATATAGTGCAAAAATAACTTTAATTCAATATTTAATTTTTTTGTTTTCAATGCTTCTTATTTACACAAAAACAAAAGAATTTTATTCTAACAAAACGTCAGTATTACCTTATCTACAAAGAAATCAGAGGAAATAAAAAAAATAATACCCCAATGGCAAGGAATAAGTAACCAATTATTAGTTCTTGGCGTAAACTTCCTATGGCCTTGGCGGCCTTCGGCCACGCTAAAAAAAAACCCTGGGATGTCCAACACCGGAGTGGCTGTTGTTGTAACGATCAACTTATCCACACTTGGATGGTAAGGTTCAGGTAAGCTGTCATCGAGGAGGATGTTAGATCTTTATAGGCAAGTTAGGCAATTGCCTACGGCGGTTCCGCTTCCAGCATTCGAATGCAGGAATGGTTTCTATGAAAACATCATAATAAAAACTGCTTTTGGAGGGGTTCGACTGCGCTTCGCTGTAACCAGACGACCATATTAGTGCGGCATAAATAAGGACTGGCCGGCAGATTGCCTTGTATGTTGCCAACAACGGTTCTTTACCGATTTTCCACACATCGGGTATTTAAAGACAGGCTGTAGACCTTGGTGAGGAAATCTATTCTCGTTAAGCCTAAGTGCTCTATAATCAGAATGTTTATTCTATAACGTCTAATGTATTTAGAGGATGTTGCTTCATTGATGACACTCCGAACCTCCGAATCGATGAAAATAAGTGGTGCGGATTGTTTCGTTATTTTGCGCAGCCGTCGGGTAACACACTGTTTGGCTTTGTCTACCGAAGCTTTGCAGTGTAAGTTACCGACTCCAATAGCTCACGCTCGTCTTCGGGTCCGAAAATGATCATTAAATTGAATTTCAACTCGGTCCTCATGTCTATTCGGATTAGATAATCTCTGACAGTAGTCCAAAGCTTACTCACACCGGATAAAGTTGCAAGACTTCAGATGCTCTATTCATTTGGTCCGCTTATGTTGATTTACTATTTTCCGAATCCCCAAATTGATTTACCTTATTTGGGGCTCGCAGGAATCAGCATGGCGTAAGGTGTCGCGCTCATTAGCCATTACAATTACTTCAGCTGGGAAATTGAGGCGGAGTTCCGCGATTCTTCCAGCCGGGATGAAGTGAACGGTAGCAGCTACGATTACCTTGCGGAGTTTACATTCGCCAATGATTAAGTTCGTAGGAATGGGTAGGGCGGTCAAGGTGCTCTCGGTAAATTCAGTCAAGCCGAGCCAGATAATTATGGGCAGATAGTCTGATGCGAGAGTTACCATATGTCGTCACCAACGCAACACAAAAAAATTTGAGCAGACGTTAAATACTGAACAAAAGGTATTTTTGCACTATTTAATATAAAATAAATCGAAAGGAACGAAGAAGTGAAGGGTTAGTCAGTGGCAAACATCTCTTCTTTACTGGCTTACGTGGTTCTAGCCGAGTGAACAACAGCGCCAATCGAAGATTCAAAGTGAAGACAGGTCCTTCCCCACATGGTGTTTCCAACGGAGTAGAGATCTTTCTCTGCTCACTCTTGCGGGTACGGCGTCGAATACTTTCAGAACTAGAGTGTTTTCGTCCATACAGACAACATGACCTAGCCAGCGTAACCAGTATTTTAATTCTCTGAAATATGTCAATGTCGTCGCATACCTCATACAGCTGATCGTTCAATCGAATGCGGTATTCGCCGTGGCCAATGCGCATAGGACCATAAATCTTCGGCAGTACCTTTCTCTCGAAAATTAACTACAGTTAATATTGGTTCCAAGATAGACGAAATTATCTACGACTTCGAAGTTATGACTGGCAACATCGACGTGAGAGCCTAGTCTCTATTTAGTTTTGAAGCTCGAATTATTTTCTACAAGAGTAGATTGAAGAACTCGCACGAAAGGAAGTCGCTTTGTCTGAAACATCGTTTGGTATTGCTCAACGTCATTTGGCGTAGAGAGAATATCTGAACAGTTGATGAGTTTCCAGGCCTAATGCCACACATTCATCGATTTAAGTGTATTGTTTAGAAAGCTCTACATCGTCGGCATATTATAAAAATTGATGAGAATTCAATTACAGAAGAAATATCGTTAATAAATAACAATAATATTACCAAGATGACTACACTAAGGAACTTCTGAGAGACATTATTTGAGTCTGAAAGAGTAACCTTAAATATATCTTGAACACAACAAGTGTTCAGTATTACAAAGATAAGAAAGCCAAAAAGACGAAGTGTAGCTACGAAACTCGAGAGATTTACTTTATCGAAAGCTTTGCTAAAATTAGTGTAAATAACAGCCGTGTGCTTGTGTTCTCTAAAACCCAATTGTTTAAATGAGTTAAGCATCTACCCACTCTACCCGGTATAAAATGGCGCTCCCTAACAAAAGCACTGTATACACCACATGATCACCAATCCACCACATCTGGGAACAACTTGGAAACGACCATAGTCAATGACATCATATTCGTACAAAACACAACTCACCACACTTTTGCATCAACCCGCTCAACATAAAGGATGACCCCTGAACAGATTCAACACATTCGATGAGAATACCAACGCATAACACACGCACCGGCTGTCCCCTTTTTCGGAATTTTATACTCGCCGCCCAGTTTTCGACATTGATTTATATTAACATTACAATTTATAACATCTTTGCGAAATACATCCTGAGAAAAAGAAATTAACAGAGACATCGAAAAAATTATATGGTCTGCACTGATAGCCTCAACAATTTTAAGTATTTCTGATAAGCTAAATCCAACTTTATGCAAAGGGATTTGAAAGAAATATATGTATCTTGTTTGAGAGAAAAAATAAATATCCTTTTTAAAAGCAAGTAGATATTTGACACTCTTTTTAAAAATCATGAGAATATAATATCTGGACCGTAATAAAAAGCTCGTTTTAAGTTATTTCAATTAAGTAAGACGTCTTCTTCAAAAATAATTGGAGCGTTAATTGAAGTATTCGGGCAGAGCTCGTGCTGATAGTAAAACCCTTTAAGGATAATTAGTACATTACTTTGAATAGATAAATTCTGGAGACATATTGCATATAACGTGATTGTAACATGAGATGATAAATTTGTATTTCATCGCAAATGGAAATTCAAAAATCTTATGTTTGGAGTGAACGCAATCATAAAACAATTTTGGATTACGTACAATGTTCTTTTTTTTTACCTTATTTAGGTAAATTTTATTAAATTTTGCTGTTTAGGCTTTAGGAATTCTGTTGACGTAGAGCAGAATATTTAGAGTAGTTGGCAAGTGAAAATACAGAATCTGATTGGATTTTCGACTTTTCGAGCATACACAAACCCAATATTCGAACAGCTGTTTACTTATGTGACACAACTTTCAAATGAATACATTTGGAAGCAATCCTATTCCAAGTTTTTGATGAGTCCTGATTTAAAGGAAGATTTAAGAGATAACATTACCGAATGAATAAATATGCATTTGAGTGATGCATTACTTATATAACGTTTTGTAAATCTTCTAAAATTATCCGAATTTTTCCAGACACTCAATCATTAAGACATTTCGTGTTTTATTCTTATGCTTTTCCCTATCGAAATAAGGATAATGTAATTCTTAACAATAAAGTAACTTGATTTCTTAACTTACATCTCAAATATCTTCTATCTTCTTGTATCTGATAGCAAAACCGACAAAATTTTGTTTTTGATAACAAAAAATAATAAAATTGGTTTCCATGACACCCAAACCCGATACAAATCTGTTTCGAACATCAAATTAATAATATACGAATTCATGGCACCCACTACTTTTTTATCCGTTTCAATTCTGATTCCGATAACTATCAGACTCCACAATAACCCTGCCACTGACTTATGGTTTTGCATTTAAAGTACAAAAATGCAACTATTTAACATGCGTGTTTCTCCGATTTTTAATGAATTTTAAGCTAATTTTTTTAAGTTTTATATCTATTAACACTTTACTAATTCGTTTCTACCTATTTATTTATTTTTAGTATGACCCAATCATGCATAGCATGACGATGTTCCTCCCTCGGTGCTAGGATAAATCCTACGAGTTCGCCTTGGGTCTGGTGAAAAACCAGAACCGGGGACTCAGCATCTCGTCCTGGCGCGTCGCAAGCAGCAAAATGGAGGATATCGGAGGAATGAAAGGTTGGAGATTGTACCTGTACATCGACGACGAGTCGTACAAGTACGTCCGGGCAGCGAGCTTCCGCCTGTACTACAGGTTCAGCACGGTGGTCAAGCGGCCCCACAGGCCTGCAGCCATAGGGAGCTAGGGGGCAGCAACGCCTGCGACTCTCCAAAGCAAGGGCTCGGATAAGCAGGCAGTGTCTGGGACAGCCTCGGAGGTAGCAGAAATGCAGGTGGACGAGGTGTCAGAGCAGCCCTGCGGAAGCAAGACTGAGAAGGCAATGCCAACGAACTGAAGAGCTACCCTCCAGGCAGGAGCTCCTCGACGGACTAGGAGACCCTATGACTAGCAGTACAATGGACGGTGGGGAAGAGGATCTGCCCTTCTTCGAATCCATTTTATAATGGCCGTCAATACGGAAATTGCCCAAGTGAACCTGCATCACGCGGACGTAGCCTCAGCTGTAATAACAAGCAGGTTCACAGTAGAGAAATTGGGCATACTGCTGATGCAAGAGCCTTGGGTCCACAGAGGAGAAGTCAAAGGCCTCAAGACGGAGGCAAATAAGGTAATCTGGGATCTCTCTAGCGGGAGACCTAGAACGTGTATAGTTGTCAGGAATAACATAGATTTCTTCTGTATTTCAGAGTTCCTGACGCAGGACTAGGTGGCGGTGCAAGCCAGAGACTTTGAAGGCAAGGCCTTCGTCCTGGCCTCAGCATATTTCCCAGGGGAGGCACCTACAGCACCCCCGGAGGGGGTGGAAAGGCTGGTGGAGCACTGAAGACGGCACAGGCTCCCCCCTCATCATAGGCTGCGACGCCGACTACCGACTGCAACATAAGAGGTGAGTCTCTTTTAAAGTATATTGTAGGCAGTAATTTAGGAATAGAGAATGTAGGGTGTGAATGTGGGTCATAACTATAAGCAGGAGGGAGGTGTTGGACATCACCTTAAGCAATGAGCTGGCAAGCGGACTGGTCTCGCAATGGAGAATCTCGACGGAGCCCTGCTTGTCAGACCACAGGATTATAAGGTTCAAGCTAAAGGTAGAGGTTAGACAACTCCCCCCAGACGCAATCCTCGAAAGGCGAATTGGGACGCCTTCAGGGATACATTAAGAAATGAGTTAAGCAAGAGGGAGCAGACCGATGATAACGTTTCAAACCTTGGGCTGGAGAATAGGTTTTCTGACCTAAACGGGGCTGTAATTAACACTTATCAAGGCACCTGCCCCTTAAAAGTGCCCACAGATAGACGGGACTGCCCATGGTGGATAAAGGAACTAGCAGACCCCCGGAAAAGGGTACGGAGCTTGTTTAACAGAGAGAAACGTACGGGGGTCTGGGCAGAATACCGGAGCTATCTCACCTTATACAATAAGGTGAATAGGTCTGCAAAGCAGGCTAGCTTCAGGAGATTCTGCGAGAATGTCGCCACTACGCCAGAAGCGGCGCGGCTGCAAAAAGTTCTGATCAGGGGCATAAAGAACGTAGAAATATCAATCAAACGCGACGACGGGACATTTACGACCAGTTCGGAGGACAGAGCCATGGAGCTTCTGCGGGCGCACTTCCCGAAGACTGTTCGGGAGAACCACTGTCCACCCGTGATCAAACACAGGCCATCCCGCGAGGATTGGAGTATCGCCAAACAGCTCATTACGGCAAACTCGATCCGGTGGGCGATGGCCTCGTTTGAGAGATTCAAGTCTCCGGGAGTGGATGGCCTCTCTCCGGCGCTGTTACAACAGGGAGAGCGGTATCAGCTGCCTCACCTGGTTTAGGTGCTGAGAGAGCCTCGCAATGGCGTATATCCCTGAGGTATGGAGAACAGCGAAGGTGATCTTCATACCCAAGGTATCAAGGAAAGACTAATCGTTGGTGAAATCTTTTAGGCCAATAAGTCTGAGGTCTTTCCTACTAAAAACCATAGAGAAGATCGTGGATCAGGAGGTAAGAACGAAGGCGCTGAAAAGGTCATCACTGCATGCGGCTCAGCATGCCTACAGAGCGGGCAGATCTATCAGTACTGCTCTGTACCAGCTGACCTCTGAAATAGAGAGTTCCCTGGAGTATGGGGAGGTGATGCTTTGCGCGTTCCTGAACATCGAAGGTGCCTTTGATAACACGTCTTACAGGAGTGTAGCCAGGGCACTGGAGAAAAGAAATGTGGCGGCACCAGTGCGTAGGTGGATGGAAGCCGTACTGTGCACAAGGGTTGCTGAGACCACAGTAGGTGATAGCAGAATTCGTATCAGCACAACAAGAGGCTGCCCACAGGGGGTGTGTTATCACCTCTGCTATGGAGTCGAGTCGTGGACGACCTGCTGACACACAATGGGATCCGCGGACGACTTTGTAATTATGGCAAAAGGAAAATATGAAAAGAGGTCTCAATCTAGCGAAGGGGTGGTGTAGGGAGGTTGAACCGAACATTAACCCCTCCAAGACGTCAGTAATTCCGTTTACGAGACGCAGGACCCTACCCGGTCTTAGGAATCTCTCACTGGGGGGGCAGTGAGATAGGGATGACCAACAGTGTCAAATATCTCAAGTAAACCTGACCTTGGTCAAGGCGACAAAGGCCTTAATGGTGTGCAATCGGCTGGCAGGAAGGTCCTGGGGTTGTAAGCAAAGGATGGTTAGTTGGTTGTACACGATGATAGTGAGACCGATAATCACATATGGGGCGGTAGCCTGGGCCTCAGTAGCGTTGTTGTTGTTGTTGTTGTTGTTGTAGCGGCAGAATTCTGTAGCGTCGCAAACTTCGGTTAAGACTAAGCTACTGAAGCTACAGCGGCTGGCGTGTGTCTGCATGACGGGCGCAATGCGTACCTGTCCAACGGCAGCACTGGAGGTTCTTCTCGAACTTACTCCGCTTCATTTGGTTATCGGTCAGGTAGCCAACCACACCCTTCTACAAATAACGGCATAGGGATGGGGAAAAGGTAAAGTAGTCTCATCCCAGAGGATGGAAAGGATAAGCGGCAGCCTACCTTTGGCGGCGAGGGAAAGCGCTACCAAAAGGTAAACCTCAGGAAAAAGTTCAAGGTTACTCTCAGCAACAAAGACGATTGGAGTGACTCCAACATCGAGATGGTGTTGAGGGAAAGCACCATAACGTGGTACACCGATGGCTCGAAAATGTCGGAGGGAATGGGCGCAGGGATTGTGGGCCCACTCACTAGGCTCTCAATACCCATGGGTGAGTTCCCGAGCGATCAAATCAAGGTCGATTTCGGTGCGTAGGATAGAGGAGGTCTTCCAGATCAAGAATATATGTATATATAATATGTAAAAAAGAAAGATTATTCCGTCGATACAAAATTCATTATAGTGTGACGAGTAATGTAGTCTTTCAGAATTTTCATTATCTTGATAAATCTCGGTGTTCGGCCAGGGTTATTTTCTTTTGAAGCGCGGCCGAAGGCTGCTTACGCAAAAATGAGTTAAAAGCGAAAGAACTACACACGATCCAGTGTTGCTTCGACCAGGAGTATTAGTTTTTAAGCAAAGCTATTCAACGAGAAAGTACTGAAGACGTCTAGATATAATTTTTCTTTATTTTTTTTATTCTTTCGTAAAATACGAACGTAAGGTAACACTTGTTAGAATACAACCCTTTTGTTATAATAAAATAATTCAACAAAAGTTAAATATTGAATATATTTTATATAAAATAAATAGGTAGAAACGAGTTAGTAAAGTGTAAGTTAATATATATAGATTGGACAAAGCAGCGAAGCAGATGGGTGTGGTGGTGTACGAGGGCAAGACGAAATATCTCCTGCTATCAAACAAAGAGTCATCGCTCTCGCGACTAGACACCTACGTCACTGTCGACAATCATAACTTGTTGTGGAACCAGCACCAACAACAAAGTCAGCCTCGAAATCTATTGCCAACAGGTGCTACTTCGGACTAAGTAGGCAATTGAAAAGTTAAGTCCTCTCTCGTCGAACAAAAACCAAACTCTGTAAACCACTCATAATTCCCGTTGCTGTTGTTGCTAACGGTTATCTAATCCCCGTTAGGATGGTAAGGGTTACTTGTGTTGTCGTCGAGGTCATCTAACGGTAGGCCCAGGAAACGTGCTGTTTCGACGTGGACCAAAGGGAGGAGGGTGTTAGATGGGTAGGGTTTGTAGGGCATGCAAAGAGGTGGTCAGTGTCATGCGGAGACTCGTTGCATGCAGGACATACATTGGGTATGTCGGGGTCGATTCTGGATAAGTAGGAGTTTAACCTGCCACAGTATCCAGAACGCTAGGGTCACTCGCGTTTCTCGCGGAAACTGGAGCTCTTCGTCTGCAATAGGTGGTGGTTTGACTCCAAGAACGCCATTCACGGGGAGGGAGTCGATGAAGGTGTTGATGGCTCCACTGTGAATGGCGGCCAGTACCTGTCGATAGTTCGTTGCGTCCGAAGTCTGGTCGGCGTACTGTCTGGTGTCGTCGACATAGTCGAGGAAAGACCTCTTAATGCTCCTGGGAGGCGGTTCCGCTACAAGCAGGTGGCTGCAGGAGTGATTCCTGCGGAAACAACCCAGCAGGAACTGTCTGGAGAGGAGTTGATAATGCTCCTTTACAGGTAGCATACGCGTCTCACTGTGGAGGTGTTCGATGGGAGACATCAAGAGGCATCCCGTCGTGGTCCGGAGTGCTGTATTTTGGCAGGTCTGGAGTTTCCTCATCTGCGTACCACTGCATCCAGGCGACCATATAGGCGCTGCGTAGTTGAGGACCGGCCGGCCGATTGCCTTGTTGCCAGCAACGTTTCTTTGTCTTTTCCCCATGTGCTGCCGGCTAGCGACTTGAGGATTTTGTTGCGGCTCTGTACCTTGGCGATAATCGCGGTCGTATGGGGAGAGAAGGAGCATAGACTATCGAAAGTTACGCCTAAAATCTTAGGGTTATTGACAGTCGGGATTTTGACGCCATCGACCACAATATTAAGCTCAAGTCTATACTCCTTCGTCCAGTTTGTAAATGTGGTCGCTGTGGATTTGGTGGGTGAAAGTTGGAGGTTTCGTGCAGTGAGGAAACGAGAAAGGTGGAGAGGTAGCTGTTTACTTTCGAACACATGCCATCGATTCCATTGCCCGACGTCATTATCGTGCAGTCATCTGCGTACGAGGTTTTGGAAACCCCCTCTGGTGGTTGTGGAAGTTTCGAGATATAGAAGTTAAACAGTAACGGGGAGAGGACACCACCCTGCGGAACCCCCTGTTTAATTCTTCTCAGTTTTGATGTTTCACCTCGAAATAGTACGGATGACTGACGACCGTTCAGATAGTTCATGGTCCACCTCTTTAGCCCTGGAAGGAGAGTGGTTTTTTCGATGTCCTGCAGTAGCGTTGTGTGATTGACCGTGTCAAAAGCTTTTGACAGGTCCAACGCTACGAGGATCGTTCTTTCGCATCGTGGTTTCTGGTTGAGGCCACGAACTATCTGGGCGTTTATGACGCTAACTGCTGTGGTGGTGCTGTGCACTTTACGGAATCCATGCTGGTGGCTGGCTAGGCTCAGGTGGTGAGTGAAGGTCGGGAGTAACCAGGCTTCAAGTGTCTTCACTACTGGGGAGAGGAGAGTTATCGGACGATAAGATTCCCCTTTGTTGGTGGGTTTCCCAGGTTTCAGTAGTGGGACCACTCTTCCGACTTTCCACACATCGGGTATTTGAAGAGTGGTGAGCGACAGGTTGAAGACTTTGGTGAGATATTTTACTCCCGTCGAGCCTAGATGCTTTAACATTAGCATATTGATTCCGTCTGGGCCGATGGATTTGGATGATTTTGCCTTGATGATGACACCCTAAACCTCCTCATCGGTGAAAGTAAGTGGCGCGCAGTTGTTTGGCATTTTGCGCAGCCGTCGGTTAACACATCTCTTAGCTTTGTCTACCGAAGGGTGCAGTGTAAACTGCCGGCTGAAGTAGCTCGCGCACTTCTTCTGTTCCGAAGAGGCATGACCATTGAATTGAATTTCAACTCGGTCATCATGTCTCCTCGGATTAGACAGAGCTTTGACAGTAGCCCAAAGCTTACTCACACCGGTGGAGAGGTTGCAGGACCTCAGGTGCTCTATCCATTTCGTCCGCTTATGTTGATTTACCATACGCCGAATCTCCAAATTGAGATCCCTTATTCGGGGATCCCCGGGATCGGCATGGCGTAAGGTGTCGCGCTCATTAGCTAGAACCGCTGCTTCGGCTGGGAAATTGGGGCGGATTTCCGCTAATCCTCCAGCCGGGATGAAGCGAGCGGTAGCTGCTGCGATCACCTTGCGGAATTGACGCTCGCCAACGCATACGTCCGTAGGAATGGGTAGAGCGTTGAAGGTGCTCTCGGTAAATTCCGTGAAGCCGACCCAATTAGCTTTTTTAAAGTTAAAGAAGGTACGGTTGTCCACGGAAACGAAATCGGAAGGCTTCTCGATCGAGATAATTATGGGCAGATGGTCTGAAGCGAGAGTTAGCATAGGTCGCCAGGTTATGCTATTTATCAGACCACCGCTAGCAATGGCAATATCTGGCGAGCTATTACAGGTGCCCATAACTCTGGTGGGGGCTTCGTCATTCATTGTGCAGAATGTCGAGCCGTCTATCTGTTCCGCCAGCTCCATC